>CM032664.1:29961870-29972822 GCA_019095985.1 Streblospio benedicti | reverse complement strand
CGTAAAAACTTCGTTAAAAGTTACCCGACAAACCGTGAACACAATGCAAACTGAATAGTGTGCTCCCTAATACACCCGGTGGTTTTAGAACAATCAAACGGGCTTGTTAACCACAAGTTAAGCATGTGCTCATTGATACAACGTCACACTAATATGTGGTCACATGCACATTCTGGACAAGTTAACACACTATAAACACACTCCAACAGAAAAAAAACTAACATGACTTATGTTTATATTTCGTGTAGTCGTTTGCATCGACATTTCCAGCTGAATTCTGCTAAAGCAAGTTAATACAGTAGACTATTTTTGAAGTGAGGAGTTCATCTTATGTTTCTCAACAACAGTCTCATTGAATTCTGACCCCCCCCCCACACACACACACTTCACCAAAATTCACAAAAATTCATAAAAATGACACCCACCATAGAATTTGAGTCTTCATCAGTATATTATTATATTTGCAGGCAGCCTGGCAAGGATACTGGCTGGGATTAGAGCATGCCGGCGACACCTGGAGATGGCTGGACGAATCGCCCCACAACCAGGAAGTACTAGACGAGCAAAATGGCGACTGTGCTATGTTCACAAGAACAGACGAAACTTATGGGAAATTCTATCGCAAGTTTGAAGCTGCAGATTGCGGGGAAGAACATTACTTTTTTGTCATAATGGTATAATATAAGTTGTATTCGGTTTATTTCCCAATACGAGGTGTGTGTGGGGTAGGTTTGGGGGAGTGGTCTTCCGTTGTCTGGTGTACTGCATGACTCCTTATCACGAGATGAATTTTTTTTCTCTTCAGAATTGTAATTATTTTTGAAAAAGATTTTTTAATGCACTGGGACCATAATTATTAGAAAAAAGCTGATTATGGGGACCATTTGCATACCACACATTTTTAGAATAAATATCAATACGTTCAGATCGGAATTCAGTCTATTTTGGGGACCATATTCGACCCCCCAAACACAAATAGTTTGTTTTCTAAATTGACCTTCTGCATGTACGTTTGTTATTAATGTACGTACTGCGATCAGACTGTTGGTTTTGATCGTGGTTTTAAACTGTATATCCTTGTCTGTTTAGTTGGCCATTGGTCAGAGACAACAATAGAAGATTTGGAGCTGTATCGGGAGCACTTGATAGGTGAGTGTCAGTCGCTGTAAATAAAGCTATAGTTGTATAGGCGAATTCCAATTCATTCTGTAGGTAATGTTCATAATATAAGTAATGTAAATGGGTTACATATAATAATACAAATTAACTCCTTTTCCACAATTGACAAAGCTTAGATTTGTCACTTAAATCATGAAAATATAGATATATTTCTGTCTTATATCCTACCATCCTACCATGCAATGAGGAAATTAATACATCCATAAAGCTAGAAACACGTTTCAAACCTCATCAATCATCATACACAAATTGTTACTCTTCAATTTTTAGAATTTTTATATTTCTAAATAAAAGTGATGTGGATATTTATAAGTTTCGTCATTGTGTGGTAAGAAAGGAAGATATACAATATGACATATTACGTGTGATATTCTATATGAACCCTGTTTTAAGTAGATCTAGATATATTTTGGTGTGGTATTTTTTACAACAAGCCTAAATGATAAGGAATGTGCAGTATCAGATACTGTAGCCATAGTCTTCTATTTTTAATACAGGCTACGGCAAAAAGTCTTAAGTACCCTATGGTCATGTGCGTGTGGATTTTTACCAAGGCCAAATGGCTTCAAAATTTCTCAGCCAGTTGGTCAGACTACTTTTTGTATGACTGCGATGTATTAAAGCAAAATTAAGGGTGATATTATGATCACTTTTAGTCAGAATCGCCTACATTACAGTTGATGACATGTGGTTAAATAGCAATACACAACCTGGTAACTAAATGTAAATGTAAATGTTTAGTTTATGGTCGTTTATGGTCTTAATTAGCTCCCCACATGCAGGACAAATGGGCCACACCAGGCCATTACCATCCTTGTCACACAATATCTTTCTCAACTCTCCGTGGAGCATACAGCGCAGACATACTTATCTGACTTATCAATCCACATTAACTTTCACTTGCCTGACCTTTACCAATTTAATGTGTGGATACGATGGAGCGGTGTGCAACTGTTTAGAGATGAGATTGCTCAAATTCCATCACCAGAAGCGACTGGGAATCGAACTCTCTCCCTTCTGGTCACAAGTCCAATTCCTTACCAATTAACCCACAACAGCATATACTAATGGTTATACAATCTAACATTGACCTCATCGCTTCAGGCTACTACTCCGGCGGGCTGCTCATCGTGGTCGTGTCCATCGTCGTCATCATCGTGTGTCTCTATGTGTTCATCAAAGCGTGCAGAAAGTAAGTGATCCAGGTTAACAGCCACAATACACCCCTTCTGGTGCCAAGCCTCAATGTACCCGATCTGGTGACCAGTCACAATGCACCCCTTCGTACGAACAGCCTCAACTCGTCCAGCACCTTAGCTCAATACTTTAGCTTTGTGCTTTGATTGTATGAAATCTAGTGTCCGTGTCCAAGAAGATGTACAATTAAACGTGTGTATTTAGCTTAAGAATATAGGTTTAGTCTCTCCACTTTCATTTTTGGTCTGTCTTGATTCGCCTGTGTACATTTTTAAATGGACACTCTTGAAAGAGAAGTTTAGGATTAACTGATTTCATGAATTTCAATTTTAGAAAAATGCAGAAATGAATAACACCAAGTTTTTGTTCAAGATCAGACTCCTTAAAAATCTGAATTAAGATATATCATGTTTATTTATATCATCATATGTAATGTATTATACTTGACAAACGGCAGCAAGAAATTATTTTCTGTTTGTCTTTTTCAGCCCCAAATCAACAGGTGAAAAGGAAGGACCGGTTGAAATATAACTGCCTGAAAGATTGCTCAAATAGGTGCGGATTTGATTGTGACATATAAGCCACTCTACTATGAATATTAGAATACATGTAGAACCTTCAATCAAACTGTATTGTGTCTATTTTACTGTTTGCGACCTTACAATATGGTATACATGAATATTTAATATTTTTCTAATGTGGAAAGACATGTAATAAAGAAAAGAAAACGTCTTTGAGATCTTGTCGTAGAGATAGCATTATATTAATTTTCGAACGTATAGTTTTATTCTATTTGGGAGGTTGTACTTTTTGTTATGGTGGTCTGTATGCGCAGTGAACAATTTTAAACTCTGTAAACCTTCTATAATTTTGTCAAAATATTGGCAGTATGTGTCTTTGAGGGGGTTTGGGGCAATAAAGTTATGCCTCTCTGACTAAAATTAGGGAGTGGGGCCGGGCTCATGTGCCTCACAGGCCTAACATTTAATAGGCGTCCTGTACACAAAGGTACACAAAGAGTTGTCATGAACATAATCTTTAAAACACATCTTTAAAACATACAAATCTCAACTCCCTTTGACCATTCTATTCTCAAATACATTTTTTCAAGTTTACAATGTCCCCCAATTTTGTATGTGTTGTGAATGAACAATCCGGGGATTTTCAGCTAAACGCTTAACTCTTCGAGCTCCGTATTTTCTTCTGATATTGGGCATGCTTCATTAGGTTTCATAAGTTTAAGTTTTTGTCATAGCGTCCTCCATCTTTATACATTCTTTTTTACATGTTCTTCCGAACATTTACACGTTTTCGTCGTGCTTGGTCAGATTCATGATCCAGGGACCATACCTCTAATTCGAAAGGCCATTTAGATTAACTTATGGCAAAAATAACCCAGATAATATTGCTGTGGTACTATTAATATTGATTCCGAACAATATTTCGCATCTAGACCACAAAAACCTTTCGCACCAATTCATTTCACACCGTACATGTATCTCAAGACTATTTTTGTTTATATGCGAAAACTATGACAATTAAATGACTGGCAAAACGTCTGCAAACTAGCCCAAGTGCAGTTGCATAACTTCCCTACAGGAAATTTATTATTTGGACGCTAAGTGACCAGTTTGCTTAAATGACCAATTGTTGGATGCAATATATCAAAGTCGAGGGAGAACATTATCCCCAGTAGCCAGAGCAAACGGTGGAAAAATTAAGCAACCCGTGTTAAAAGCGTGAAATTGGCACACATTGGGGAGAAACATATAGGAAGTGGCTAGCCGACGTCGGCTCCCCAGCCAACCCACTGTGGGTAGGCTAGGGAGCCGACATTTGTCGGCTCCCTAGCCTACCCTCAGTGTGTGAGCTAGGGAGCCGACGGAAATATCTATAATAGTAGAGTGTATTAGCTTACCACTTTTACAAGAAATATAAGATTACATTTTTCTGTTTTCCTATATTGAATGTTTTGGTTAAATTATAGTCAACCACTTTTTATGCATACATGATATTTGAATAACAGATGAATTTTGATTATTCATACTGCTTAAGATGGTTATGTGGAAATCCTAATTCGAGTAATACTAATAACTTTCTTTCAATGAAATTGTACTTAGTACATAAGTTTATGTCAGAAGTATTCATATATATGTAATTGAAATCACGCATTATGCATACATTTTGTTTCGTCCTTTGTAACTAAATTGAATAAAGGTCACTTAGTTTCATGAATGTCTTAACTAGTTAATCAATTAGGTTATTTATTTGCTGAGAACATTTTAATTGCTGGGAACTTATGAAGTGTTGTAAGTAGGACTCCCAAGAAAACAATCAAAATTAAGTAAGCAAACACCTTTCTGCAAGAAAACTGTATGGTTATGTTGAGAATGTGTTAACAGGTAGCATAATGGAATCAGGAATGATATATGAGGAAAATGTGCTGACATATGCCTGCATGGATGAAGAAAATGTTGATTTTAGTAGAAAAGAAAAAAATATGAAATTGCTTAGCAATATCATATTATTAAAAGTTTAATTCACAGTTCCATCCATGTATTAGTATGAACAAGATTAACTGTATGTATTATAAGTATCATTTGAAATATGGAATTTTTGTATGTAATGATTTTTGAATGTCAATATTCAATGAAATGTTAAGAAGATATACATGTCTTTTTAACAACTGAACTGAACTTCACTTCTTCCCAACAACCTCCTTAAATTCCCAGTAAATAAATATTCATTCTCAGTGGACCAAACAAATAACCCTGAATTTCAACTATATTAATACATTCACCTAACTTATTCAAATTTATTTAAAGAAATATCTTAACAATGTATTCAAATAGTCCTTGAATTTAATTATATGAATACATGTACTTCAGACATATCACATACTAAGTACAATTTCATTCAAAAAGAAATATCTTAGGAATACATATTCAATATAGTAGGGACTCATGAATCATCTTTTAAATTTAACTTATTGTGAAAATCATAGTTTTTACATTCAAATATCACATAATATTGCATAAATAAAATTACATACGTCTTTAGGCTCACTTAATTTTTTAAGATGAAAAAATAAATCATTCAATATAGGATAACAGGATAATATAATCATTCAATATAGGATAACAGGACGATATAATCATCATATATTTCTTATTAAAGGGTAAGCTAATACACAAAAATGTACTTTAGTGCTTTAATTCAAAGATATGAATACTTCTGACATATACATATGCAGCAATTAAATTTAATTGAAATAAATTTATTAGGCATACTCAATTTAGCCTCTTAACATCTTTAATGTATTATGCAAATATCATGTATGCATAAAAATTATTTGTCTATGTTGTAACCAAAACTTTTTATTATAGGATAACAGGAAAATCTTATCTTCATATATGTCTAAAGTGATAAGCTGTTACAAAGCTGACAAGGGGGGTCTAATATTTTCGTCGGCTCCCTGCCTAAACACTGGATAAAAAGGCTAAAGCAGCCGAAAGTGAACACATTGAATGTAAAGAGATGATGATATTTTCCCTAGCCTACCCAACTAGCAGGGGGGGGGTCAGGGACGAAAGCTGACAAGGGGGGGGTCCCTAGCCTCTTCCAAACATTTATATTAAGATTTGGATATGGAGGCATCACAGCTTTTACCTTTACTTGTTTAGATTTGGCGCCCAATCTATTTCCGGCATTACGATCGAACACATTTTTGCTAATATCTTTGTATGTAAGAGAGATGATGATATTTTCCCATGTTTTAAGGTCAATAATTAACATTAACAATACAGTACAATATCTATAGAGGAAGAAATCCAGTGGATCTATTTTGAACCAAACAGTACAAAAGATCATTTGAATGAAGTTTTATTGGCACGAATTTTATATCACGGTACCCGTAACCACAAATGGTACCCGTAATTGGTACAAAAGGTAAATATTCAGTCAATTAGTAGTGTTGCACTCCCCATGACAAAGGCAAAAACAGTACATCTTAAGTTAGCTTTTTACACTTGACCTTTACGTTGCAATCCTTTTTGCATCCACAACACAATAACTCCTGTGCAAACGTCCTAGCCGTGGTAACGTTGTCCATAATGGACTCCACCCAATACAGTGTTTCCAGCCCCATTGAGTAGGCCTATAGGAGATGGCAGGCCTTTGTATATATTGAGCCGGACAAATGCACCTTGAACTGATAATCTTGCAATATGTTGTTTCAATGCATCTAGATTTGGTGGAATATGTTCCATGTTACACGTGTATGTCACTTTATTACAAACAGCTCCATACGGGCGAATTTGATATCTTTATCTGCTGGAAAAAAAGGTTGGTCCAATGCTGTAGTAGATATTTGGCATAGATTTTTTTTCCACAGCTAGTTAGATTTAATCCAACGAGTGACTAATCATTGCAACCGATTTTGAATTTTCATTGAAAAGTGACAGCTTTGCTGTTTTAGCAGGGTACAAGTAAGGGAACGATAATAAATAACGATACCGGGGTCGTCCATTTTTGGGGGGTCGAAGAAAAAGTTAACCGACCCTCCCATCAACATTTTAAAGAGCTGAGTGACCCCCCTCCCCCGCTAATGAAAAAAGTCCTCTATATAGTCATTGCATTGCTAAGAGAAAATATTTAAAAAAATGCCGTAGCGTGATAAAAAAAAGTTCGTCGACCCCCCCCAAAAAAAAAAAAAAATAAAATAAAAAAAAATAATGATAATCAGAAAAGTTGACGACCCCCCCCCTTTTGGACGACCCCCCCCCGTTATCAATATTTATGATCGTTCCCTAAACGGCCTCTGCACCTTGTGACTGAAAGTGTTCAGTATGATAAGCAGACCAGGATAAAAAGCCAATGGTGTCCACGTGGTTATCTTGAAACTTTGGATCCATACGTGATTTAATAAATAAAACACCTTTTAAAATTTAACTTAATAACAATAATACTTTCAGTCATTCCGAATTTGTTATTCGATATCCGATGATAGCCAGGGGACTGTGTGTAAACATGGGTAAAACCAAGTGTCTGGTGTTCTCTGGGTCACACCAAGACATTTTTTCCAAAAGTGGAGAAAACTCATGTGCTGTATGTCTTAAGAGGTAGCGAGACACTCTTTTTACTGTGGCAGTTGTCTATGCTGGTTACACTAATAGTACAGCAGAAATGAGGGTGTTCTCAAACCTGATCCTCACTACATAGCCAAGGTGCAAGGTTAATCAAGGAGGTAAAAGTAGTTGAACATAAGTTAGAGTTTGTGACAGAGTTCTGCTACTTAGCTGACATGTTGTCCCGTGGTGGAGACAGTGAGTTAGCTGCAACTGTCAGTTGCAACCCTGCATCGGGCAAATGTCATGCGCTCCTACCAAACCAACATAGCACATTCCTTTATCTTCAAGAGGCAGAGTGTATTCCATCTGTGTACGCAGTACTATGCTTCATGGATCTGAGACTTGGGTAGCATCTTCCAATACTGTAAATCGCGGGATAAGAAATGATAGCTATGATCTGCTGGGTGTACGGTGTGAAGCCTCACAACAGTACAGATAGCCTTCTGGAGAAATTATATATCACAGATATTGAAAGTGTGCTTCGTAAAGGGACACTGAGATGGCTTGATTAGATTGAGCACAGCTTTGGCTGGATTAGCAAATGAAGAAATATTGAAATTGAAGGAAGGATAGGAAAGGGAAGACCAAAACAGATCTGGAATGCGGTCGTGTAAACATTGGGCACGGGTCCGATAGATCCTGGTGACCGAAAGGCTTGGAGAGGACGATTGAAATGTAGACGGGGAATCAGGCCACACCATCTGAATGAGGAATAATTAGAGCTTGCTTAAATAAACTTAGGATGTTATTGATTGATTGATTGATTGATTGATTAGATGATTTATTGAATATGATCGTGGGTTTCACGCGTTTCCCATTTACACAGCCTTCAAAGTCCGATGTTCATGGTATAAGTAATAAGCCCGAATGGATAAGGATGGCATATCCCATATTATGACCATATCATTATAATAATAGTATTAGATATAAAAATGTGCGGGAAATCTCGTGACGTTATTCCTTTGATAATTGCTCTTGAGCAGGAAAAGAACCCCCCCCCCCCCTTTTACAAACAGCAGCGCATGGTGCTGAATTGTACACCCATTTGGCCCATTAGCACTATTGTTTAAGAGTAAACACACGCATGGTGTACGGGAAATGTATTCTTGTTTTAATGTACGATATTGGACGAGGAAACCGACTATATACAGTATTTCCTGTGAAGTTTGCTTGTGTGAAACTGTGGGAGACTCACATGACATACATGTATGTATACACGCTCATTGACAAGAAGCTCTTGGGCAGTGTGAACTCTTCTCCTCTGCAATAAGATCCAACTAAAATTATGCATGTGCTACGAGGATTAGGTTTTATCAATGCTTTCTCAGGATGTTATTTTGGTTTGTTGTGGCTTCTCGTCCAAGCAGGTGAGTTCCACTCCTGTACGTTACACATCACTACCATCACTGGAAGATCAATGTTTTCAGTAATGGGTGGGTGTGGGGGATGTGCAGCCTCAAAATCCCGTGGATAGGGACGTGGCGGATGTGAATAGATTGTGTTAAAAAGATTTATCATAATGGTCAATTGTTACTCAATTTTACTTTTAAATATAAATTTCATAGGGCAAGGATATGGGATGTGTAATAAATGCAGCATTCTAGCCAAACAAGACGACCTCTGTGTGATGGCAAAGCCCGTTATCACGGGTTAAAGACCAATAGAACATCTATCAAACCTTTTATAAAAAATGCATAAAATAATCACGAATCTTTTTTCTACTCATACCTTATAATTTAGGGACCCGGTATAATGCAATTGGATGGAAACAATGACTTGTAAGATACTTTTGTAAAAACAATAACGAGCAAGACGATAACTGTAATATTTTCCCAAATAAAGTTCAAAGTTTGTGGTTTTAAAAACTGCGAAACATTACAGCATCTCAGTTTTCGATGTTTTATATAATTATCTACAAAGAGAGATAGCATATTCTCATCATGTGATATTGCAGTAGAAATATATATTAACCTAGATGTGCAAAAACATGTTACTATTATATCAGACGTTACAAAGCAGCAAGGACATGTAGTATTGATTAGCTAACAGACGGCAGTTCTGAATTGTTGCAATTATGAGGATTTTCTGATACGTGGCACAACATGGATGTATGCAACAAACTTGATATCAACATGCGTGCATGCTTCGTAACCGCTGTAGCGGTCTAGTGCGGAGATACTAATGAAAGGCCGGGGTGGGTAGCATGCACATCCCTTGTATCTGCCAGTGGTCAATAGATTTATTCCCTAAATGATATTCAATGTAACACATGTTTATGTTGATCTGCACTTTTTTACGGTCAATTCCCAGCTTTCGTGTACTTTTGAACTACGCTCCAATGGATTCTCAGAAGAACACTATAAAGGTTCATTTGGTAAAATAAATGAAAATCCACCCACATATCTACGCCGAGGCATAAACATCATGGCTATCAAAACAAACAAAGCTTCCTGTTCTGTGGAAGCTGTCCATAGATTCGATACCAATGGGGATTCGTCTGCCTCGGGGGATATGGTGGCGTATCTGGAGTCACTGCCTGCGAGCGACGACGCCATAATTGCAGGTCTGGTTCACGATGAGGCCAGCAGAATGTTGAACCAGGACGCCATTTCGACTCTCAATTCAACCCTTGGAGTTGACCTTTCCACTCTCAGCTTCAGAGAGCCAGCCTGTTTCATTGGTAGGAAGCGAGATGTGAGCTTTGCCAAATCCATCATCGGTGATAGAGGGACGGGTGTGAAATTACTGTTTTCACTTACGTGTAAGTGTCATTTGACAAAATGCTCAGAATGCTTATTAAAATGGTTAAACTGTAATGAAGTTTAACCAGTAAAGTTTACCCAGTAATAATGAAATAGATTCATTGGATGTCTTTGATCTTTATAATACATATCTTGGAGAGTTTTTATATTCTGTTGCTAGATGGGTGGTTGATAAAGGCGAGATCAAATGAGCGGCCTCTAGAAGAACCCTACAGAATAGTGAGCGTGACAAACGGCAGGCGGTGCTCTGTCCTCTGCAACCTGGATGTGACCTGCTACAGTGTGGGAGTGGAGCAGGCCGGGGGTCCAGGGTGGGTATGCCACTTCTACGGGATGCTGCCGCCCGAGATTGACGGACATTATGTGGCCAGTGAAGGTTTTGACCTCTACAAAACTTCCCCCAGTGTGTACCCAGTTCAAACATTTGACCAAATATGACTTTAAACAGAGTTTTGTTGATATTTTGTACAATAACACCACTTTATTACCTTTTATGTGCAGTCAATGTTTTACAGTTGGACACAATAATTCTGTTTGGATTTATAATTATACTGAAATGTGGACAATGAATTTTAATATATCTTTTCTCTCTCACACACATCTTTTTAGCAAGCATATATAGGTGAAGACAGGTTTTACAACCCTAACCTTCCATTTGACTATATCAAGTGGCCCTGGTGGGACT
>CM032664.1:29939536-29961770 GCA_019095985.1 Streblospio benedicti | reverse complement strand
ATTTACCTTCATAGCAGTGCATATCTTATTCATGGACATTTGTGCATGTCAAGACCACTCTGTATGTTTAATGTGTGTAATTGACAGTAAATGAATTCTGCTAAATAATATGTCCAAATCGCAGTAATTGATAATCGTATTCAGTACCGTAATTAAGACATTGTGTGTTTGTTTTCATTGTGTAACAAACAAATGAACAGAAACCCAATCAAAAAGCGACTTACAGAACCACACAACCTCCTCAACCCAAAATCAAATCTACGCGGATGGACTTGTTCGGGTACTCACACTGACCCAGCTCCTCTCACCTGGACACGGCTCCTCGTTGCACGCCTGGCTCTCCTGACCGTCGCCCTCACAGTCCTTGCCCCCGTGCGCGCGGCCCATGCACTGCCTCTCGCGGCCCTGCTGTCCGCCCGCGCACGTCACGCTGCACTCGCCCCAGCTTGCCCACTCGCTCCACACACCGTCCACTGCAACATGCACGTCATACAGGATTTCCCACCCAAATACTTCATTCTCGTGAGGTTTTGGTCATGTTCGCCATCGATCACGCATACGAAACCCACGAGAACCCCCGTTTTCCAACATACCTGGATCTGTCAGTGCGTGATACAGACCTATAGACTTAGAGAAAGCAATCATTTTATGTCATAAAGGTCTTTCACATAGGCAGATCCAGACGCTCCCATTCCCCCTGTTTTCCACAAAAAATCAGTTTCATATTTTTTATCATCTCTGGAGCCTTATCTAGCGTACAAAACCCGGGAATGGCTGCGTATATCCACATCCTTTCAGGGGAAAATGATCTAGTAGTGTACACAAGTAGATTTAGGACTTTGGTCAATAGTCATGTGATAATAATAGATTGTTCGGGTTTCGAGTCTCAATTGTGCCTATATGTAAGATAGCCCCAAATCTTCGCTGCCACGCTCTATGAGCTCGTGAGTCAGGATCATGACCACCCTCTGTTGGAATGGCAGATCTTTATCTAATTCTGTCAAGATGTCTGATAGGTCTACTGCGCCTGCTATTAGTGCTTTGCCCATATGTGCTGCAGTGTATCAAACAAAAGCACTGTAATATCGGATAGATATACCTTTGTATTAAAGTGTATTGCCCTAATCATGCTATAGCAATGTTCGTGAATGGGGTAAGAACTCTCCAGCGAGTTGGGACTACCCAGTTTTCGTTTTCACCTGAAAATGGTTTTCGTTAGCGGAATGGTGCGCTCAGACGAAATGTGTCCATGATACATTCTAATTTGAAATTTCATGACTTCCACAACTATATATCTTTGCAAGGTTCATCAGGTCATTGCCAACATTGATAGCTTGTGCTCTATTTATTCCCTAGTGCCCTCTCTATTCTTGCAGTCATACAATCATACACCTACACGGAAGCGTGTGAAAACCTAATCAGTTGAGAACAGAGGTACTCGAGTACTTAGTAGCCACGATTGAATATCCATGTCACCACTATAATGTTTAAACTGAATACCTGTTAACACATGAATCACTTATCACGGATGCACAGCACCTGTCTTGAACGACAGGAAATACAGTATTATGTTTTCTTTTAAGACACCCCCACACCCCCCCACAAACACACCCGCATACACTAGAGACTGACATAGAGTTGTTTCAATATAGAAGTAGTGGAGTGGTGGTTTATGACGACAAGAAACTGTTTATCATTCACATGGTCACAATAGAGAGTTGGTCTTAATTGACACTCTCAAATACAATCACAAATAGTTTCAATCCGTTGCGCCCGTACCTTAAGTTTGTGACTGGAACGCGGTCAAATGCCAGGGATTCAAAGCACCGTTTAAATGAAATTGGAGGATAATATAACACAAACAAAACAGTTGAAAATGAAACAACTCAAGTGGGTGATCCTTGCATAACGTGTTGGTTATAATGTTTAGCGCGATCACACGTTATCAAATGAACGCATACGACCACATTAAATGTAAATGTGGTGGCTTACAATCGTGATCCAAGTCTTTCTCTTACCATTTTACATTTCACACCAGGTCATTGGCACACTTATTGACCATTAACTGATCATTTCACACAGAATTGCCACTATGTTAGTGGGAAGTCGCTCGAATTGTCAATAGTGTCATGCGCAGAGAGAGATGATGGCTAGAAAATGAATGTCAGAAACTGTATATTGGTGTATTGTGGTGGTTGGAGAATCAACATGAGCGTAAGTAACTTCGACTCACCGGGGCATGGGCCTGCGTCGCACGCCTGCGTCTCGGCGTCCTCGCCCTCGCACGGCCGCCCGGTGCCCACCGGGGGCACGCACACACGGCCGCGGCCCTGCTCGCCCGCGCTGCATGACACGGAGCAGTCAGTCCACGCGCTCCACGGCTCCCACACGCCGTCAACTGACGGAAAGCGGGTAATGGTTAGTGGTACGTTTAGTTTTTCTATGATTGTACTACAAAATGTTGATATCCTCTCGAGTAAGACCACTTCGGGCAGATAATGTTCCTACACATTTGTTGTAGTACATGTACAGGAGTGATTGCTTGTGACTTATTCAGCGCTTTCTATAGGGACCTTCTATTTTGATTCATTCCATATACGTGCATGTTAAATGTTGAAACACTGTTAAACACTACCCCTTTTCAATATTAGAACTTTTAGCACTTAGGACTTAGATGTGGAAAGGGAGAAAGGCCAAAAGACATTAGAAGACATTATGCCTATGCTATGAATTAATACCGCACTCCGGCCATATTGAAACCAAAAAGAGTCTCGACCACAACACTGCAAAGAATTCAGGCAATATATGTGTACAGTAGAACCTCTCTATCAGAAGCAACCGTTTAACTGGACTCGAGTTGTCTAAATAAGGAGGTGGTCTCTGTAGGGGTGAATTCTTTATAGAGGTGGTTGGAGATTCTACTGTATACATTGGAAGTGATGGCCATTCTGCTGCACTTTCCCCGCGACCTGCCTGTCCTGTGTACCTGGGCAGACGTCTTCCTCACACAGCTCCTCCTCTTCGAGGTCGCCGGCACAGTCAGCACCCCCATTCTGCGGTGGGGTGCATTGCCGGCTCCGCGAGCGTGTCCCGTTTTCACAGGTCACACTGCATACTGACCACACTGACCAGTCGCTAAGCACCCCATCAACTGGTAACCACAGAAAACAGCTAATATCAAAATATTTCTATTCTCTCATGTTCAATAATGATGATCCTTCCATATAGTCTCTATTTCGGCTTGTAATAGATTATGACCATGTGGAGATAGGAAACTATACAGTTTTTTTTATCAATGTGGGATACTGTTGATTACATCCACCCCTCATAATCAGACACTTATTAATAGAGGCACGAGAGGGTCAAGTCCAAAATACTCACCTGCGCACTTGCCCTCCTCGCATTCTTGCTCCTCCCTGTCGTCCCCGTCGCACGGGGTGCCTCCGTACAGCGGCTCGCTGCACGTCCTGTTGCGTGACGTCACGCCGAGGCCGCACGTGGACGAACACGTGGCCCAGGCCGACCACGTGCCCCAAACACCGTCAACTACAACAACATCACGTGATCAGAGATTTGCTATTTCTGTTTTAGAAATTTCACGTCTGCATATTTATCATCTGATTATATTTTCTCCTAAATAGCATTTGATTACATTAAGTATTTTAACAATGAATTCCATTTAAATTTAAATATAAAATGTAATTAAAATATAATTGAAATTACGAATTAATTTATAATTTAGATTAAAACATAGAACTGTTTAGCATTATATATGAGTTTAAATACATTGCCAAGAACAAATCAGATAATTTACTTAATCATTTAGCTGAAAGAAAAGAACAGTTAAAACGACCAATGTAACATTGATAAACCCAACCCAATTTGAGACTGTTTATGTGCATTGAATTTACAAATTTAACGAAAAAGGACTGTTTTTTAAAACTGTGTATCATTTGATTCATCACACATCTGAAAATATAAGATAATATGTAGGTGTTAACTGATAAACATATATAAACACAGAAATATGAATACATCACATGTGTAACATATTTTATGTGATACAACCTAAAAATCTTGATGATTCACATAACAAAATTTAGCTTAATTAGACGTGAATCTATTTTGATTTATATTAGTAATATAACAAATTTATCATATATGTAAAAGATATCCTTAACTTAAGACATCATCACATTAGTATCACGTTGGCAATATAACCAAGAGACTTGTGCAACATATTCCCGTGTTTGATGATTAAGGCACTAGCTTGTTTCCAGAGCTTTTATGTACTCATTTAGGCCAAGCCACCATTCTTCTTTGGTTCACCCAAGTTTTTGTTCTGACTGAGCACTGCCATTGTTTTTGCACAATAGTCAGGATGAACATTACTAAACACAATGCTTTTTCCTCTTTAGTTCAAATATTCTGGACTTCTATGCTATTACTGCAGTTATCAAGATTCATTCCCCAGTTATGTTCATAACCCAGTTATGTACAGTACCAAACAGGATACCACTTATGAACATACATGTATGCTTTGATTGGGGAAAGTTGGGAAAGGGGTATTTTTTATTATGAAATCAAGTCTCATTGATTATTAGTTATAGATACAACTTATATGTAAATGTTCAATTTCCACAGTTTGTACGGACCTACTTATATGGATTCTATAGAGGTGTATAGTGGCAATGGTAATTTTTAAGTCGGGTGAAAATAATAAAACAAGAACCTCATACAGCCACAATGAATATATCGCTCTGTGAGTGCAGTGCCGCTTCAAGTGACACGTGGTTATATGAGTGAAGTTACACACTAAGAGACATGGTATATCTCGATTACGCGTTACTGCACTCACATGACTATACGCCACTTAACGTGATTCTGCACTCACACAACAATATGTTTATATGCACATTTTGACATTCTATCTAAATCATGTAGTTTTCATCCTCCTATGTAGAAATACGCTTGACGCGTTAACTTTTATGTACACCTTCTTTCTGGTCCACATAGCAAGAGTCAGCTATAACCATGAATTATTAATGGGCAGTACTGATAAAAATATATCATAATTCTGACAATAATAAAATGCCATTGCGACCGTCTAAAATCCATAGGAATCTAAGAAATCACTTGCAGTGGCCTATGTAATGAACGTATAGACAAAATGCCCTCTGCCTTTCACCTATCCATCACTCAAGACAAGGGTAGGAGCCTTGGTCAAGCGTGCCGCTGACCAATAGCATGCCAGGTATCGGCGTGACGCCTGTGATGTTGGCCTCATCAATTTTTCACCCTTTTCACTTCCCACTCTGTCAGTGGACTGTGTAGGTAAGAGCGGAGGCTCGGCCAATTAATGACGTACATACACTTGTGTGTGAGAGGCAGTGCAAGACGGGCGTATGTCAGGCGAAGCAGGGCTGATTACGTGTGAATTAACCATGCAATATTGAGCGCTGTTTGTTGCTCGTTACCATAGATGAGGAAAGTGCCTTTCCACCGGCAATCGTAAAACCATTGCGGGAGCAACAGCAATTGAATGCACGGATATCAATAAGTATGTCCATGAAAGGGAATGCCCATGTATTAGTTTTATTTCCCCCTGGTTTACTTCGACCAAAATACTCTCGTGTGGTGTTCTTCACGGGGTTTTAAAACACATTTTCCATATAGATATTGAGTTATTACAGATATATTGTCAATATACATTGTACACGTATGAATGCGTTTCATAATAAAACAATGTCTCGCACGCTTTACAAAACTTACGTACGAGTATGTAGTTGTTCTTTTGTTGTTGCTTGCACTACCAACTGACTTCAGTGCTTAAAGGTCGTTGTAATCCCGCATTTGTCTGTACTACTAAAACCTATAAAACATCGCTTGTCAAACCAACGGAGACTGTTTTGCCGCACGCTTGGGGGTTGGCGGGTTACGAAGCAATTTGTCCATAGTTCGGTAGATTGACGGAAGCCACGCAACGAGGCTGTGGAAGGGTGTCATGTTTTACAGTAAATTAGCTCTTGCAGCTCAAAATGAGAAATTAAATATTTATAGCAAGGAAAACAAATGGCTGATAGCTCACGATGTCACCAATCATTAGAGGGTTTTTTAAAAGAAAAAATTGTTGAAACTATACAGGCCTACTCGAATACTTTGAAGACAAAAGTTCTAAACCAATTTATGAATTACTTGTTTCGTATGGTATATGTTGAACAAACCGGCAAAATAAACGAATAACGAATAAAATGTACATACATAAACAGTCTCAAATTGAATAGAATTTTTATGCCCCTGAAGTAAAACTAAACTACTTAAGAGGTGCAATGGTACTCGCGCAAAAAGTTTCTGTTCATTAGGGATCGTTCACAATTGACGTCAACCCTGAAGGGGGGTCAGGGGGTCAGCGAAAGTTGACGGAAGTTGACGGGGGGAGGGGGGTCAGCAAAAGTTGACTGGGGCGGGGCGGACACAAAAAGTTGACTGGGTGACGTGGGAGGGGAGGTGGCAAGTTTGTACATTTTGTACAACTTTGTACATTGAACTAACTTAGATTTGTATCTAAACTTCTGTAGTAAAGTTACCAATTTATGACTAAATTTATACTTGAACAGTAACACTGGCAACATTTGTAGAAGAATAGAATGAAAACATTGTGATATAATATAAATCAAAGGGAATATAGCTTGAATTGGTGCTTTAAGCCAGTTTGGTCATCTTAGTTACCACATATGAAAGAAAGTTTATGGCTCATAATGGTCCTTATATAAATTTTCATTCAAAATAAAGTAGCAAAATATTTTTAAAGTAATGAAGAACTCAACTGTTTCTTATGCAATTTTCTGACCTATTTCAGACACCCTTCGCGTTTTAATGATTCAGCGTAATAATACGTATCATAATGGATAAAAAAAAACAAAAACAAAAAACAACAACATTATATCAGCAATTAAAAAGTATATCCACAGAATCTCAAAGGTGACATCCAGAAGAAGGCTGTTGAGTTGTGGAAGAAGGTGAAAAGTGGTGAGAAAGAAAAAGGTGTGTGTGTGTGTGGGGTGGGGGGGGGGGGGTCATGAAGTTGACGAAAGTTGACGAGGGGGTGGGGTTGGGGGTCAGAAATTGCCAAAATGTGGTTGACGTCAATTGTGAACGCTCCCTTAGCTGATAACACCTTACCTTGACACGATAGCAAACAGACACTGCTGTGACATCCACGGCAAGCCTAAGTATTTTCTATCTTCTAAACTCTCACGGTCACTTATCACATTGTGAATATCGATATCTAACCGGAATCGTTACTATTGTTTGCTCACCTTTTTGTTAGAGCCGTGACCAACGCAACCGGTAAAATCATGAACCACGTTTCTTGCAATGATACACGTGCATGCATGTTGGGCATTCATCCTTTTGCAGAATGGCCATTAAGACACTAGTTCAAATGTGTCTCTTTCTTCTTCATAAACCAGTTGAAAACATGTACACTGTGATATATATAAGTAACATGTGGTAAAAGGAGCATTAACGTCGTTTCATGCATTGTGAACATCGGTTTTCATTTAAGATGACCAACTTACGTTTGTATAGCATATCTATCTAACCATCGTGAACCTAGTGAATGTTTGCAAAGATTGATTGAGCATTCAATCATATTCCTCTTTCTAAGTATAGTAAACACGTTCCTACCACTATAACGACATTGCTATAAAGTAGAACCCCAACAAGGTTCCCATCCATCGGAGGGATACATGCACTCCGGTTTTAGAAGATAATTGACCAAGTAAGTGTGTACTTCATAGATTACAGAGACACTGGTGCGTCCGAGTAAACCTTTAAAAGTAGCTGGTTGCTCAGCAAGATGGCACCATGCTGGATGCTGGGCTCACAGACCTGAGTCTGTGAATTCGAATCTCGGTAGGCCAAGCTGATATACATGTAGTAAAATGGAGTATTGTCTTCACTTACATAGTGGCAGGAGAATGTCTCATATAGAAATACTTCAACAGACAAATGAAGTTGAATCTTCATAAAGGTAGTGGAATTCAGTTTGAAAAATAAAGTGAACGTGTTGTCTAAAGTCATCTAATTCAAAACGAACTTCTACTATGCTAAGCGTAACAAAAGTTCACCTTCTGGTGTTTGGATTGTATCAGAGGAGTTGGTACCAATGGAACCTGCTCATTTTATGAATTGAAGAATATGAAATGCAAATAATGAATTGAAGAATATGTATTGTATATGCAAATAATAGATGTTAAAATAATAAATGTTATATATTTTCATACGTTTAATTACAGCATTCAACAAAATTAACATAAATATAATATGCTTGTTGAAATGAAGGGCTGAAATAACAGAAACACATCAATAAGCAGCTACATGTACACTCAAAGCAGATATTAGCACAACATCATGACAATGCAATGGCAAATAAAATGTCAACTTATAAAACACGGAAGCACTTACTCGAATACAACAAAACCTTGCTATGATGATACCTCATTATTGGGGACACCTATTCATCAGAGGCACATTTACATTATACCATTGGCTGCATATAGTTACTTAAATGTCTACACCTCCCCAAGTGGGGGACACTATTTCTTACTCCCACTGGAATCCCTAATCACGAGGTTTTAGTGAATGCAATCTAAATTCGCATTATACATACTCGGACAGATACCACGGGCACAGGCTTCCTGGTCTGTGGACTCTCCTGGGCAGTCGCTGCCTCCTCTCAGGGGTGGAGGGTGGGTGCACTCTCTGCGGCGTAGACGGTGTCCGTCTCCGCACGTGACGGAGCAGTCAGTCCATACACCCCAGGATGACCAGCCACCGTCCACTAGAGTATGTAGGAAGCATGGTAATGTATGAGATCTGTTCGTTAATAAAAGATCAATTCATCAGATGCAATAAGATTCAATAATGTTTAATATACAATACTGTTTGTCATGAGCCATTCCTGGCATTTTAGATAAGACGTGCCACTTATTTGTAGCTTTTAGCTTTCTATGATTTTATATACTATACAATCTATGAATGAATGTATTCACAGATTGCAAGAAGAAGAATACCAATAGAACATAATGTCTACTTGGAGAAACGAAGTGAATGGAATAAAAGCAGGCTACATTTGGTGAAAACTTAGAAAATATCATTAGAAAAAATATTACCTGTTTAAAGTAGGATACGGAAAAGTGTCAATCACATGATATTTCTAATGCAACATACAAAATGTAGGTCCTTATCAACTACGTTGTAATGAGATTGAGCTTTTACGCGAATTCAAAAAATATATATAAAAAAATAACATGAATTGAATGCGAATAGTATGGGTCTATAGTAGTATGCAAGTTATAGTAGATTGATCAACCACACTTGTATGTATTAAACTGCTTCCGCGAACAATAAACTTCACACACTACACGTCAGATGAATCTTGCTTAAATATTTCAGTAATTGATTTGGACTGCAAGGGTTGGCTATTAACATGCTATTACTAGGAACAATGGGCTTTAATGCGGCAATGGATTCTGCTCAAAGCGGCTCTATATTGTAAACAGACTGATACAAGCAATACGTTTCATACCAGGTCATTGTTTGAAACTTGGACTAAAATTTTGTCCCTAGCTTGAAGGAAAAGGTTGTGTTTTGATTTTTTTTTCTTTTTATGTCTGGCAGTGTTCATTATGTGATGTGTCAGTTTTATTAACTTAATTAAAATGGACTGAAACGACTCACTTTTCCCAACTTAGATTAGCAAACATGTTGAATTCAAAGAAAAACCAAATACATGTAGTCTGCGAAAAAAACAGTAATTAATAAGCTCCCAATGGACGCCCAATTAATATATTCACCTATGCATCGGATTGCTGTGGTGGTCTCACAACCGCCTCTCTCGATGTTTTCATGAGAACAGAGAAGAATGGAAGACTCGTTGCCGAGACACTCCGTAATCCTCATGGTCGTCGCTGACGTTTGTGTAGCATTCTCACAACATGCTTAAAGTTATGCACATTGCAAAAATTAGTAAAAAAATACTCAAAAAGCTGTCTATGTGTATGTAAATAATGATCTTTCTTGTAGTAATTATTGTATGAACTGTTATTTGGATACGATACCACACAGCACCAATAGCCAATGTAACTAGATAAGTTACACTCGAATTGAGCACCATTATCAGTTTTCAATATTTCATAATAATTGCACAATATGTGTTGAGGTGTCTAACAGAATCACCGAAAACCCACCATGGCTGCCAGCAAAGCCAAGCTGCCTGCAGATGATGGACGAGGACCTCTCCTGCTGCACGGAGTGTTGAGCCACACAGATCTGTAGCCACTTTTCATGGTCCGTATCATATATCTCCACAACGCCTTCTCCTATTGACGAGCCATTGGTCAAGCGAATCGCGGCTGTGGATAGAAACCAACTTTTTTCTGAGTCACTCCATATAATAGAATTTCATCAACCAATTTAATATACTACATTTTCTCTCGGCATTATTCATTATTGGCTTTGAAATGTGTTTGCCAATGTGCAGCAGTAACAGCAGTAACAGTAGTAACAACAGTAACAACCCAGGCCCGTCATCGTCGGAGACCAAACAGGTGTGGCGAAAATTGATGTCAGCATGTGGCTAGTTTACATAAGTGTAAGTAAAAAGAAAAAAACTGCAAAAATAAGTGATTAACATCCATCCATTAGACACCTACCCTTGCATTTGCGCCCAGCACAGCCCGCCCGCTGCTCCGGTACTCCCGAGCAGGACCCAGCCGTCTCCATCACGGCCTCATCGCCCTCGACCTGGCATGCACGCACGCGCCGCCTCTCTCCCACACCACACGTGTGGTGCGTGCTGCACGCACTCCACTCGCCCCAAGCACTCCATGCTGAAAGTAACCGATGTGTATATGATGTTTGCTCGCATGTTTGTTAAAAAATACTCGGTTCTGGTTGGTTGGGAGGTGCAGTTGGAGAAAATGATCTCACGCAACTAGGCACACAGCAAAGTTTAAAACATAAAAAGGATTAACAAACATGGGAGAACAAAAAGGAATTTATAAGAATGGGGGTGAGATATGAAAACATTTCTTACCTTGTGTAAATGTTAACAAAACTAATCATCATAGCGAACGAGTTCTAGTCCGCACTCAGTATATGACATAATTCGCCTTACGGCTTTTGTTAGCAGTGTCGGATTCAGAATTTGTCTCCATTGTCTATACGATGTACACCCCCCCCCCCCATCTCCCAACCCCGTCCCCCAAAAGCCTACAATCTGCGCGCGGCTCACCTGGACACTGGCTGCCGCCGCACGGCTGCACGTCTAGCTGGCGCCCCCCGCACCCCGTTGCCGGCTCCTCACGTGACGTCAGCACGCATGCGCGCCGTCTCTGCCGCCAGCCGGCGCCACACGTCACGGAACACGTCGACCACGTGACCCAGGGCGACCAGACCACGCCTGCTGCAGATATCGCCATATTAGGCGCTGTTAGAAAAATGCAATTAACTCAAACCGTGTGTTTTAATTTTGTTATCAAATGTTTGTTTTGGCGGAAATGAACAACAGTAACAGTATTAGTGTTGAAACCAATGATCACTCTGGAATGTCAGTACAAACTTTAGATTAGGTTGGAATGATATTCAAAAAGGTAAGCTTTTATCACGCCGTCTGTGTCATATTTTACATAGAGGAGCCTACTACGTATGCCAGGTATGTGACCCGACCGATCATGCAACCCTGGACTCGTACACCCGGTTTACGCGTGCTAACCTTTACAATTGTTATGTCTATTTTTTACACTGTTACGTATGCTGAACTTTAAGAATACTTACCCTGTTCCTGCGCCCTGGCGTCTGGTGTACAGCCGCTTGAATTATTTACGTCTCCAACACAGCCACATTTTGGTTTGATAAATCGGTCAAATACCGTGCCACATTTGCCACTAGATAGATCAAAGTCCTAAAATGTACAATATTGATTTTTGAAATTTGACACTCATACATGTATGAATAGCCCAACTTTTTTTCTATAATTGTTTTATCCAACCGGTGACAACGACCCCCACACAAATAATCCCCCCACCCCCCGACAATTTCACATGGCCGAGGTTAGATCCCGATCTTCCAAAAGATTTGTCTTTCGAGGGTACGGGTGGATTGTGAGTGATCTGGTCTGAAATTTGAAGTGATTTGGCTGGTTTCACAGGGAATGGGGCACTTTTGGCCTGTCATGCACCGATTTTTGTTTTTCCGGTTTATGTGGCACCAAACCACACCATCTATACGCGTTTCGTGGCTGTCTGGGTTGTTTCTCATGCATTAGCAGCATCCTAAGCTCTTTCACCTTAACTTTGGCCCTGTCTGTTGCTTTGGAAAGACGTAGGATCGACAGGTGAAACCGTAAGTGCCGCCACAGCCGTTACAACCTGAATCAAAGGAAGCATGACACATACGCATCTTTTCCAAGCGCACGATGCTCCAATATTAATGCTGTCTACCTGGAGAAAATAACACACTTCTGCCAGATTCTGGCGAAAAGAGTGTAAATGACTTCTCTAGAGAAGTGATTTTGACTTTTTTCGGCCTTTGGGCTCTCGTTATGGATTATTTATTTGTTGATTGGATCAAGTTTTTGCTTTTCTGGTTCGTCTGGAGGGCTAACCTGTCCATCGTTAGATCTTTCTGATAATGGTGGGCTTGCTGACAATTTTAAAAAGATGTTCCTGTGTTGTGGTGTCCCATTTCCTAATGGTCCCATCCAGTCCATCTGAAAGGTCACAGGCCGTTAATAAAGACGATGGCGTAAGTTTTAGCTCCCACATACGCATGTCAGGCAATATAGAAATGCTGAAAGTGTTGTTGTTTTCCATTGTTGTTTGTGTGTCTGACCGGTTAAACCAAAACACGCATTCACGATGATCAGACAAAGAATAATGGTAGCAAAGGCAGCCTTTGCACTTGATCTTGCTGTATTAAGCTAGTTTATTATCACGCTGCTTCAACTGGAGGTCGGCGTTGTGCGAGTTCTGCTACGTTGGGTATTGCTGATTTGGGGGACCAATTTTCAAACATCTCTATTCACGTAAGAATGGTATGTATACATGGCAGGATGAAGAAGACGATGTATTCTTTCCAACGCAATATCTTCAAGCACCACATAGAGTTTTGACAGACGAAATAGAGGCTAGGAATTTTGTGGTCTATAAAATACCTGTTGTTACCTACTCTATGCATATTACTATTATTGTAGTATCAAACAGCATAGATACAATCCATCAAACAGTTCACATGGCATAGGTCTGCTCAGTATATCAGATTTAAGATTTAACAGCAATTGTCAATAAGTTTACAAATGCAATGGCCACAACATGCTGTTATTAGCCCCCAAATCCGCTTTACAGCATGCTGACGTGAATTCTCCAAGCACGACTGACAGGTGAAGCGCCTTGGTTATGGTTTTGAATTTAACAAACTCCAACAAAGAGCCCTACCTTTAATATGAATGCTTCTCTTGTGAAATATGTGTAACCCTCCTCCTTGACCAGCAAGCCGGACTTTAGGTCTTTTGTTGTATTAAAAAGTTCACACACTTTAAGATGTTTGTTATAGTTATATGATCTGCAACTTTCTCTCTGTTGACACACGAATGCACATTGTGTTAGGATTGAAAACTGGCCTTCGAACTTCGCCAGAATAGCCGCTTTAAATCGGTGACCTTTGGTAATATAAGTCTTGTTTTGAAGCCAGCTATACGAACTAGTGTTATCACTTATAGAATCGGTAGATTGGAACTTTAAGCAGTTTATCAGAAAAAGGACTATACACACGTGTGATTTTGCAAAATTACACGGATTTTGCACCAGTCGTTTTTTGTAACACTGTCCATCCATTGACACAAATAGTTCTTTGGTAAAAAGCAATGGTAAAATTCAAGAGATGACTTGGTATGGTAGGATGTTACAACAATATCCACAATATCATCACGAAATGTCCATCACATCACTTTGCATCATACAACATATATCATTGGCAGACCCATCCTTAACCAATTTTTATTAGAAAATAAATATCATCACTCCATTTTGAGAAGGAAATAGCAGGCAACAAAATGTATCCGTCAGTTTCAGGTTTCACAGTTGTAAATATCCTCTTTTGAAGAAAGTTCCATGAAGAATGCATGATACGATCACAATTAGTCAGCAATGAGCAATATCTCACCTTCACACCCTCTCATTGCATGCCACTTGGGTCGTGTTTATTGTTGGGCCTCTGCCCGCCATAACCTAAATTTAGAACCATTTCTTTGGGGAATAAGGAGTTCGTTTGGGGTTACTCTTCTAGGACGCTTTTGTAACACTCGTTATCACCTCTTTGAAATAGATATTAACTATAAACGCAATTGACAATAAGTCTCTAGTACACAATATTATGTGCACTATCACAATTACACACAACTTCACCACACACCAAGTCCGTGAATGCATCGTATCTGAATATGTACAATCGTAGACACGTGTGAGTTGTTGAAATAAAACATAACAACAGGGTACATCAAACACAGTGGTGTGGTGTCAACACATGCAATGAGTCATCAATAAACAAGTTCATTAGCTATGTATTTGATAGTATTTAATAAATGAGTTCTTTTAATCTATAGCTGAATTTTGGATATTAAAAAATAGTCTAATACTTCGAAGAAATGATGTCATTTTCTTGGAAGAAAACAACCTCGAAGGAGTGTTTGTGGAGTGCTGGGTCCCCCTGGCTGCCCCTCCTCCCTCAATTAGGGTATGTAGTGAAAAAAGAACTCATTCATTATATATATGCAATGAGTTACAATGCAAACAATAAGATGATTCTTGTATTTAACTTTCTGTCTAAAGTTCACGTTATGTTTGGATTATTTCTTTCGCGGTTCTGCAGCTGTGCTTATGTCGATCGGCGTTGGGGGAATTTTGCGATGTTGTGCACTGCAGATTTTGTGTACCAATTTTCAAACATTTGTTTACATAAGAATGGTATGGATGTGGCAGTATGAAGAAGACAGCATATACTTTCTAAAGCAGTGACTTCAAGCTACATACAATGTTTTGACAGGAACAGTCTCTTCAAGTACAACAATGCATAGATATATGCAGCTAATGTTTTATTTGATATTGAGGTAACAGAAAGAAGCGATTGGCATTATCTAGGACTAATAATCAATTATTAATCCTAGGCATTATGAATATATATTGCCTTTTACACAAAACAGCATTTAAACTTTTTTTCAAACAACTAAATCATGAATTTGTGGTTTTTACCCATGCCCCAGTTATGAATTGCACAAACAGACGACTCAAAATTCATATTTGACACATGCCAATAGCACGGTGTTTACAATCGATCTACAGTTAATGTGCGTAATAAGCAGAGCTGGTGAGAAAATCAAGAGCTTTTTGTGGGGAGATGTTTACTTTTTAAATTACAGGTTCTGATTTTTCACTGCAGGTAGTATAAATATCTGTCTTTGGCACAAACTATTTGGTCTATGCACCATGGGAATATATGTAGTGTCTATGAATTATTTGTATGTCCACTTAAATGGTCTGTGTTTTGCTGCTAAGTCTGCAATAGTTGAAGACCCTCGCTCTACATGGCTGTCCACTGTCAGAAAATGAGTGATACTTTGCCTAATATTGCTTTGTCAAGCCGTAATATGGGTCAGGTGTGTGGCGTATACTTGACAGAAAACTACCTTATGCATTGCATCTAGATTATCAACTTATATATTGAGTTAAGTCTCCAAATCCACAGAAACTGGTTTGCTCCTCATATGAAAACTGTTTATCACAGCTTACCACGACATTGATAGTTTTTGTGCAATTATATGTTTTTAAAAAGCATTGGATTAGTGTAATCTGTTTCAATCAACTTTGAGATGCTTTCCTGTTCATATGTTGCCTGAATTAAGCGGCTTTACAGCCACAATATCCGTCATTTTCCATCAGATGACATCGATTTCGAAGGGGGGTGGTTATGTATTGCAGACGTAGCAGCAGAAACCAACTCATGTGAGTGGAGATAAAAACGCATCGGTATGTGTCACAGGTATTCTTATAGTGCATGGGTGAAAGAAATTGTGCTCAAGATTGATTTTCAGCCTGTTTACAGTAAAAAATCCAAATGTCTGATTTCAAAAGTAAACATTTACCGCACAAAAGCTCTTGATTACGCACATTAACTGGAGATCGATTGAACACCGTGAATAGTGGCTGGAACTATTTATTTGGAGATAATAGGCAGAAATAACACACTAAGCGTGTGTCCCTCAGAAAAATCTCCATTCTTTTACGATGAACCGGTAACCATTTATGACCCAGTAATCTCTCTTTGAATCCCCGGTTTCACATTTTCACCACTTCTGCAAGGGAGAAATACTGTAGGCTGTCATGATGTTTGGCACTGAAACTAACTTCCGTTTTTTATAAAATCCTATTAAAGGTAGGCTTTAGCAGTTGGCTGAGCTAGATTTGTCTACTCGCTTACACCTCTAGTATTTCATTGTCATCTCGAACAACAAAACAGTAATTTTGAGATGATTATAAATAGTGGAATTGTACATGTACATGTATATCATTTGTTAAGATTAGCGATGAAATAATAATTTACAAAGGGTTGTGTATAAAAAATTGAGTTTATTTTCTACCATGTAACTGCCTACTCTATTACCTTTTATGAGTAAACAAGTGGATATAATTGTAACAGAGTAGAAATTTTGCAGTCATTGTTTAGAATATGGCGGCTGTTTTCAATATTGTTGGTAATAATACACAAAGCTATTCAAGAAAATATGGTATTTCAAAGAATGTTGTTAAATTTGAACATATATTTTAAATTTCTATATATTTTCTCCACACTGTTACCTTGGTGTCCACTCTATTACTTCTTGTCCACTCGGTGATGAAACGGAAAACTTTATTTACCCTAAAATGATTGACTACATCAGTATTGTGAGTGTCAGCAAATAGTTCTGTCACCAATAAATACGAACAAATTTCCAGTAACATGTAGTAAAGTCGGTAGCTATGTACAAAAGCTGTTATTCTTTCCCAGTATCCACTCTGTTACTCTGTTAGTATTTGTCCACTTGGTGACTGAACAGAAAAACATTATTTACTCTAAAAAGGATTGATTGTATCATTAATTTGAGTGCAAGCAAATGGTTCTGTCGACAAGATGTACAAACACCTTTCCAGTAACATATATTAAAGAAGGTAACACTGCATAAAAGCTGTTATTCTTCCATAGACTAAGAACAAAATAAGTGACACAAATTTTGTTCACAGCAATATCCTAATATATTTCATACCATCGCTACTAAATACTTTTACTTGCAAGTTTCTTATGTGGTTGGCCTATCTTAGTCATTACTGTGACATTTTAAGGCAATTATTACTACTTCTTGATATTGACGGTGCTCACAAATATCCCAAACAGAGTGGACAAAAGTACAAGAGTTGACACATAATGGTGCCAGGTATTTTCAATTTTATAGAAAATGCGTACGCTGGCGGTGGCTAGTGAAGAATATGGTTATTGTATTCTTTGATAACGTTGTCAAATACATGTACTTACAAAAAGTATTTTTCCATTCCTCGGTTTCATTTTTCTATTTTGTTTTGTCATAAAATGTCCCAAAAATCATGCCCAAATGCACATTTTTTTAAGAAAATATTATTGATTGCTGAAATTGAGCACGAGTTTGGAGTGTCAATCGTAAAATTGAGCGTGCTGAGGTGTGGATGACACGACCGAAGTGAGTGTTAATCACACCTCCGTGTGCTCAATTTCACGATTGGCACGACAATTGAATGCTCAAATGCCATTCTATCACGAAGAATATGATTAAATGGGATATTGAATTGTCAGGGAAAAAATGATAATGATATATCCACTTGTTTGGGTCAAAGTCTTACCTCTACCTGCGTCTAAATATCAAATATCAAATCAATTATCAGTAACCATGACTTACTTACTTAAATCGACACCTGTTATAATTGATTCTAGCTACAGATGTGAGAGTGTAACGGTTAAAGATATGCGAGTAGGGTTTTATTATTGGGTTTGATCACGATGAATACTGTACATGTATGTTAATATGACGCAAAAAATCATGGAATTAACTCATTACTTTACCGTTAGTAATTTCAAAATAAACATAGTAAAAGTAAATAAACTTCGTTATCGCGCCTGAGTCGTTATGTCTTTTCTATGGAATTAATCTGAAATAAATGCTTCTATTCTGTTCTGTTCTGTTCTGTTCTGTTCTATTCTATTCTATTCTATTCTATTCTATTCTATTCTGCTCTGTTCTGTTCTGTGCTGTTCTATTCTATTCTAAAATGACTTATAATGGCCTTCTTCAAATATCACTTTAATTGTAAAGTGCCACGCTTGGACACTGATGATGGGCACTAGGTATGTAAGCAGTGTATAAATCAATGAGCCCATGGTACAAGCTGTATAAAAACTATCATACAAAATGTCAAACATTGACATAAACTGGCCTTCGGGAAATGACACCTAAATTAATAAAGTGCCATGGCGAATAGCCAAAATTGGACGGTCTTTATGTATGAAAACATTGCATAAAGTTTGAATGTTTTCTTTAAAGCAGTATTAAATTTATTGCAGAAAATATGAAAATAGACCATAAATGGCCCTGTAGAAATCCCGCTTTCGATGGCAACGTGCCTAAAATCGAATCACTTCAGTGTCGCCTCATATATCATAGTTGTGCAAAGTTTTAACGGAATCTGTTCCCCAGTAAATGATATGGCTAATACAGACACACACACACACATACACACACACGAGCGTGCACGCACGCACGCACACACACACGCACACACACTGACACACACGCACACACACGCACATACACTGTATTAGTTTATTCAAGTGTGACCATGTCCGCTGAAGTCTGTAGTAGTGTTTTTTGCATGCCCAATAATATTTTCTAGTTGATAAATAATTGGAAAATGATTTATTTCTATACACTGACGGTTTTATTTTAACTGTACACTGTCTGACGTGTTCCCTGCTGATGATGCTACATTGTAGACATATACACTGTCTGATATTTTTCATACTATGCCATCACACAGCCTGATGCTTTTCTATTCTATATCTACAAACTTCTGACTCTTCCATGGTATGTTGGCACACTGTCCGATATTGTCGGTGGGTGTGGTACAGCAAGTTATGATGAGAACAAGGCCATGATGTAGATGATGATAAGTTCGAATATTTCTGCTACAGTGATTACGCTGGCGCCAAGGTACAGACCCATCTGCCCCCCGATGTCAGCTGGAAAAAAGTATATAAACAGTATAAATGCAGGTAACTATGTTATTCAATGGGGTGCATAGGAGTCCTGCACGGGTAGGAAATTATCGCGACGCACCGAACCGTACCCACGGTCCATCTACCCGTAACCAACCACTACCCGTGTAACTTTCTAAAATACTACCCGTACCCAGCCCATACCCGTAACAATTCAACCCATACCCAAGCCATACCCGTGGTTTCAAAAAACATACCCTGGCCGTACCCGTACAACTACCTGTGTTTACCCATAAGAAAAGTAAATTATTAAGTAATATAATTAAATCATACATGAACAGATAATTATGCAAGGAAGGAATTCTTATGACTACCTTATTTAGACGCACATAAATGAATAGGAAATTTCATATTTCAAATTTTGAAGATATTTTAACCATTTTTACCATTTGAACATTTTAGGAAATTTTCGCACCAAAATTGAAACAGTTAAACTCTGGGATACATCCTCCCTGATTGAACAGGATATAAACCTAATCTGCACAAAATGAATCGAAGGCAAAACATCTCATAGTGAAATAGCATCTTATCTGATGTTAAAATTTGCTATTTACTTTCATTTATCCCATTAACCCTGTGACTCTACTAATGATTGACCTAAAAGTTAGTGTTTATTTGAATAAAAGGTGCTTAATCAGTAAAGCTTATTTTATAAAGGGTTAGAAGTATAGTTCTGTAACATATGTAAATACACAGTGACCAGTAACACTAAGGCCTAACTTGATATTGTCTTCCATTGTATCAAGGCTTTGCAAATTCATATGTAAAGTACATATACATACATCTTTTTCAAAATGATTTGAGTCTATGTAACTCAATCAGATTATGTCCGTGTATTGTTAAAGGAAAGTATCATTATGAGTGTGGGTACTTATTGAGCATGGGCATTGCAGCCAGGCAGAACTAAGTAACCATCTATCTGTAAAATGATAAGAATAACCCGACAATTGTGACACGATTGACAATTGTGACAAAAGATGTTTAATGAAGTTATGTTCTAAAACAGTATCCAATCATCAAATCCAATCATGGGTATATTACGGTTTAATCATGGGTAGATCCATAAATCCTAGAACTGTGACCAAACTGTACCTGGTGGAAGGTTACCACACCGGAACAGTATACTTTTTGAAAAACGCTACCCATACCCAACCCATAACCGTAGACTTTGAGTTTGGGATATGGTTAAGCTTACCCGCACCGAACTGGCCCATTACAGGGTTCTGCGATATGAGCTGTGAGATGACAATTTATAAAGTATAGTAAAATATCTATTAAATATTACTAATCTCGTGGAGTTTATACATAGCATATAGTCTCATTTTTGTTTTTATGTTTTTCTTTCTATGCTATATTTCATTTTAACTAATCAAAAATTGTTAAAAATATTTTTATTAAAGCTTTTCAGTTCTACAGAGTCCTGATCATTAGGGCTCTGTAGAGCTGAAAAGCTTTTATTATAAAAACCTTTTTGAACAATCTTTGACTAGAATAAAATATAGCATAGAAAGAAAAACATGCGAGCATAAGTCAAATAATTCAGTTATTAATAATCATTAATCATCAAGTGAATTATTAGATAGCATTGCACAATTGAAATATTATAAGCAATTTGTCTATGAGAGGCAAGAGGTATAATTGTACCTAGAAGTGCTTGGACGTCGTATGCTGCCTGTTGTTCTATCAATGTCTCGTCTAGTTCTTGAAAGTAAACTCTTAAAGTCAGTAAATTGTCGCTGCAAAAAAGAAAAATAGATACAATGCTAAATATATATTCATGTACACCTTTTATAGCACAGCTATTGTGTAGTATCATTATATCATAGTAATGTACAGTACTGCACATGTACATGTACATGCAGTGGTACTGTACAAGGACTGGGCTCAAGGGCTGGGGTGGGGGTGGGAAGAGGGAATTCAGGTGAACCGCCCCATGAGTGCCATATTTCTGATAAGATTATATTTGATTTTTTGTTTGTTTCAGGGACACTCCAAATGTATTCAATCTGATATTATAGTGAAGACTCAGCTATCCTGGTACATGTATATGTACATAAATATACAGTTTATTACATTAAACCAATTGATATAAAAGAAAAACCTTGTAAGCTTTCACCCATACTTTGGGCTTCCTCAGACTTTCAATATTACAATCACTTTTATGTTTGTAATATTGACAGTATAAAAGTGTTTATGTTTGTAATATTGACAGTATGAGGAAGCCAAATTATGGGTGAAAGCTTACAAGGTTTTTCTTGTATATTCATTGGTTTAAAGTAATAAACTGTATATTTGTGTATTTAATCTACGTTTGCCTGCGAGCAGAAAAGTTGAACACCCCTCTAAAAAAGCCTGATCCAGAAGTCCGTAAGAACAGTACAGCATATTTCATAACCATAGAACCACAAAACCATTTTTCATAGAACTGATCTTACCGAATATAACTTTCAGTAGTCTTAAGACGACGCTGCAGAATTCTTGAGCCAAGCTTAGATGGAAAGATCATTGACGAGAGCTGCACATTGTACTTGGTCTCTGTACACGGCCGCAAACAGCCACAGCTCCTGTTGTCTCCTCTGTTATCATGGACGTACACTTCAGCTAAAATGACAATTAGTTAGGGCTGGTTTTCCAGAAAGATGCTTCTGTAAAAAAGTGCAAGGTATTTATATTAGTTTTCTGTGACAAAGGGGAAACCAATTATTCAAAAAAAAAACTTTATTTCAAAAATGGGGTCTTCAAATCATGATTTCCCAACAAGATTAAACCCCAAAATGCTGGTTTTTTTGGTAGCGACAAAAAATAAAGGGAATTTTAAAATACCTATAGCAGATCCTAT
>CM032664.1:29921882-29939436 GCA_019095985.1 Streblospio benedicti | reverse complement strand
TATTCAATGTACATGATTCCCATTAACATCATGAGCATCCTTGTTACGCTAAATTGCCTTTCTCAACTCCCTTGCATTGCCATTTACAATCATGATCTGTACATAGTTAGCGTGCTGGTACCACTGAGGTGTGTGCAACCAGCGAGAGGTGAGTTTACTCAACACCCATCACCAGAACTGACCGGTACTTGTGTACCATAACTTAGCAGAAACAAAATGCTTCTTTGCTGGTGTTGCCCGTAAGTTTGAGCTATAGTAATTCGAGACAAATGAGTGCCATTATATATTTACTAGTTCAATTTACTTCTAACAATGTTGTTGTATTTTGTACAAGAATGTATTTTCTAGTAAACTCTTTAGTAGATACTGTGTTGGAAAGAGACATTGTATTATACTTACTTGAAATGGATGTTATGAATTTATGGTACTCATACATTGTGCAATTTCGCATGTAATCTGAAAGGCAAGATGTGTAAAATCTAAAATCCATTAGTCAATACATTCCTTGACCTTCAGCTTATTGCCATCTTCATCGTTTTAACTATAAGCACTATTACTTCTAGTATTTATGTTTGTAGATGTCGACATGTAAATAAAAATCATTGTATGTTAAATTTGAGGATGAGCTTTCTTGGATAGGACCGTATGGCCACGAAATTCTGTGTGTTTTACAGTCACAACGTACCCTGGTCACCGATGATATCACAGCCGACAGCCTCCCTCACAAAGTTGGCAAAACACAGCATAGTGCACCCCTCCTGGGAGTATGTTGTGAACTTGCCGGTTTGATTTAGATGTTCTGGAAACGTGTTCCGACAATCTTCCTGGCTGAAAGGTTTTGGCAGCCTTTTCACCTGCAAAAAATTAAGACTAAATACAATTACCAACTAGATCAAAAGTGCGGTATACTATATCGCAGTGAAAAAGCACAGTGATAAAATCAAATTAAATCAAATGAAAATTGATTTACAATGAAACCAATCTTACTAAACTTTGGAATACTGGTAGAAATATTTAAATTATAAATTGCATAGGACTGTATTTGCTCATTTCAATAATGTGAGGTGATAAAGTATATACTAGGGCATAAATCAAGGATAAAATAGATGGGCTGGATACTACACCATACAATGCTTAGTAGATACCCTTCTATACAATAGTAGTAATGTGTATCGTATAGTGTATATAAATCGTAGTAGTATACATGTACATAAGTCTGGTTTCGTAACTCACTGAAATAGCACAAGACCAGTTGATTTAATTTAAATAAAGTTTAATTCTAAACTTGATTTTTAAAAATAACATTAGTTGACAAAAGCACATTAAATTCAAACAAATCACCAATATTTCAAAGCTTATAATTCAACGTTCAGAGTTCTGGCAAATATCTCAACTTCCCAAATCTACGACGAAGAAGCGCGTTTCCACAGCAACAGCTGAAACTGCGCACAGCAAGTATGACCAATGGATTAATTATCTCACCATACCCATAGGCAGATCCAGGGGGCGGGGGCGCCCCCCCCCCTTTTCCCACCAAAATACTTCATTTTCATAGTTTTTTTTCTTTTTCATGAAATCCCAAAGTGCGCCCCCCCCCCCCCCTTTTCCTTAAGTGCGCCCCCCACCCTATTCCAAAACCTGGATCTGCCTATGACGCCAACAGTTCCCAGTCCTATCCCAAACTGATCACTGGAAAATAAGGCATGTCACAACAAATCCAGGGCAACTGACAGCAAAGTCCACTGATTAATGTTCTCAAATTTCAAATCCAGGCAACCAATACTGAATTGCCTAAAATTCTGAATTCCTTGTAATTCACTAACAAAATTTAAAGTTCGACGATGTCATACAGTAGACTATAGCATTAATCGTATTCCACAGCTAGCTGAAACCTACTTCAACTGCTCAAATGTTACTCTGGTCTGTGTTGCACGACATTATATATGCCTCCATATATTTCTTTCAAGCTGCTTATTTTCCCATAAAATCAGAGTACATTTCGAGAACTACACAGAAATTTCAACCCATAGTACAAACATTACAAAAATAAAAATCTATAATAGCATCATATGCAGTGGCGTAGGAAGCAAATAAAAAAGTGTGTGTGTGGGGGGGGGGGCAACTTTTTTATGAAAAGGGGCTTTAAGTAAGTCAATATGAGGAATCGCACTACGTTTAATTATCTAATTAGAAGAGTTAACGTTTTCTAACTTCATAAACCTTTTAGTTTATTAACCAACAAATAAAAAAACAATGTCTTAAGTACTGTCCAAGGGCGTAAGAAGTTTTTGTAAGGGGGGTGGGGTCATATTTGCGTAGGAGTAGATAGCGACGGAGCACGTGGAGGTGATAGTAGGCAGGCAAAGCGCTCCCTCCTATGGTAGATTTTCTTTTGAAAGTGAAGGGCAAAATGGTTGGATTTCCTGATACTTGGAATGTGGAGGTCTTCATGATTCTCTTTAATCATACCACATTCCATGTAACAAATTTAATCTATACAAGGCACATAGACCTAGAAATTTTCCTTTTATTCAATGTATTCTCAGGGTAATCATATCGTATGTACACGAACAATGCATACTTCAGCTATCAGTCAATGTAGAGGTCATGATACAACTTTGAAAACAAAAACATGGATTTTGCTTCATTTGAAGTGACAAAATTGATTTTTGTAAATCCTTGTTCAGTTCCATATTATGGGTATGTAGACTGAAACGATAATCTGTCAACAATTTTGCCAGAGTCCATTTATGAGGTCTATCCCGGTTGTTGGATAGGGGGAAGGTTAAGAAGAGCAAACAATTGCGATAAATGTGTTATGCTAGAGGGGTGGGGAATCTGGAGGAATGCTCCCCGCGGGCAAGTTTGAAATTTTGTGTTCTCATATGTGCAATCTGCGCCATTCTGTGCATCAATTTTCATTATATAAAATTTCAAACATATAAGTTTTTCTCTATTTACAACACATTGAGGGTGGGTTTGAACCCAGATACTTTGTGGAAAGCCATCATAAATATGGATATAAGCCCAGATACTCTGAAATTGGCCTATTAAAACTCTCGGTTATGGGTGCAGCTGTCTAAGTGCACTTACTGAGCGTTCACACTCAGGACTGGATTGTGTACGTGCTAGCTTGAATTGTGTAAAAATGTTGAGGAAAAGGTAACTGTTGCAAACATTTAGAGGTTATAGTCAAGTAGATGTAAATGTGTTGGATCCTAGTCGTGATCCATGCCCTGCTCTGACAACTTTACATTTGACATCAGGTTATTGGCACACTTATGCTAATTATTCACACAATCACTCACTCACTCCTTCATCCCAATGAACTGTATCTAATAAACATGTAGGTGCCACAGACCAGTGTGTAACTATTTAGGTATGAGTTTACTCAACAACCACAAACACAGCCCACCGAAAAATTGTTTTGGTATGTGCTTTGCTGTACCGGGGAAACATTGCTAGATTATTAAACTTGTCCCCTACTCCAGTATACACATAAGTAATGAAGACAAGCATTACAGCTTGGATTGAATGGTTGAATATATTGTTATTTTTCAGTGCGATATTTACCATTTACCTTTAAAACTAAACAAACAATTGCTTTTTTTATTTCAACATAATACACTTGACTGTGACGGCTCATTTAGAGTGAAAGTAGTTATTTTGAAGCTTATAGTAGGTTAGTCAATGCTCATAGGAGGTGTGGGGGAAGATGGTAGTAAAAACAAACATCTCAGAGAAGTGTGGGGGCGGGGGGCAAAGTATGCATTATTTAATCACAAAAATTACCCCTGAAAAGTGTGTGGGGGGGGGGGGGATGATATGTTGCCCCTTCCCCAAGAATAAAAGTGGGGGGGGGGGCATGGCCCTCTGCCCCCCTACTTCCTACGCCACTGAACCTTTGCTACAAATATCACATCTTCACCAATTCGGGGCTCTGTTCAGAACCATCTATCTATAATAACATTTGAAAGATGATACCTTGCTGTGGCAAGATGCAAATATGAATAACATAGCAAATGTAAACATTACAAAGCCAATACGTATATAGCCAATACGTATCTAGGGCCCTTGCATTTGACGGCTCATTTAGAGTGAAAGCAGTTATTTTGAAGCTTATAGTAGGTTAGTCAGTGCTCATAGAAGGTGTGGGGGGAGGGGGTAGTAAAACAAATATCCCAGAGAAGTGTGGGGGCGGGGGGCAACGTATGAATCATTTAATCACAAAAATTACCCCTGAAAAGTGGGGTGGGGGGAAATGATATGTTGCCCCCCCCCCCAAGAATAAAAGAGGGCCATGCCCCCCCCCCTACTTCCTACGCCACTGATATGACCTTTGCTACAAATATCACATCTTCACCGGTTTCTGGCCTCTGATCAGAACCATCTATCTATAATAACATTTGAAAGATGATACCTTGCTGTGGCAAGATGCAAATATGAATAACATAAACGTAAACATTACAAAGCCAATACGTATATAGGGCCCTACATACACGTACACTCTCCCATGATTTTAATAACAATACTAATAATGACATAGAGCTATAATTGTAATTATACTTCGCTAAAAGGTGGGCCTTACCTTTGTCTTGGACAAACCGGCGTAATACTCCATTCCTGGTGCGACAGCAAAGCTATATCTGTTTAACGGCGGGAATGTTGTATCTTCATGGATGACTACCTATCAAAGAGATTCAGTGACATTAACATCCACAAAAGTTGGGTGAATTTTTGGACGTGACGTGGACGCAGCAGATATCTAATTTTGTGTTGGGTCCATGTGTTTACGTCATTTTTAACTAGTGTGACCACGCATTTTACTGTACAGCGCCAATAAAATGTGAATATTAAACTTTTACGTACATTGTACGTGTGCTTTCCTCAGGTCCATTTTTGTTCATTTTCAACATCTTCTTAGATAACTTTGCTAATGTTTGTAAAAAAAAACATTCAAACTTGGTACAATACTTACATGCTTACTGAACACCAATTCTGTTCAATTTTGGCACTTTGCCAATTCAAGTATTCTTCCAGGGAGCCACTTTAGCTATTTTTCATTGCATGTTTCCAATATATAATTTCAATACTATTTGAAACGTGACCATCATATTAGTATAATGGTTATATTAGATTAAAAGTGCTAAGAAAGGACAGCATTACCACATTAATATGTCAACTCATGGGCAATAGATAATTACTTTAGCCATGTTTAGAAATCACCTGCAATCCCATGCCAAGAACACAGATGGGTTGAATTACGCATCAAAAAACAAAATTTTATGCTGTAATGATTTGATTGCAAAGCAAAGCAAACATCTTTGTTGCCCACTAGTCAAATTGTGCTAACGACGCTGTCGCTCTGAGGACTTTTAATCTAGTTTATGTTGGTTTACATGATGTTATGCACTACCAAATGGTATATGGCATATCTACTTAATTAGACGGATGTTGTTGTTTTTTTGTTTGTTTTTTGTTGTTGTTTTTTTGTTTTTTTTGCTTCCTACTCCACTGAAGGATACTCAAGAAACAGTATTGTAAGACTGTGTCAAATTCTGTATCATATACATCAATTATAATACGTAATCAGCAAAGGCCATATTGAAGGTTCTTCAATTAAAGCGAGGGGCACATTCGGCCTTGCGGAGCATTTAGCCGCAATGCTTTTTCAAGTCTGCGGTTTCTATGCCGTTTTCCTCATACAGTGACCATCTTTAGGGTATGGGCACATTAGCATGCGATCCATGCGTTATGAGTACGCCAGCACTGGGAATGATTTTATTGAGGTAGCCGTGAGATCAACATACATCGATCTTGCGCTGCACTTGCGTACAACTTACGTTCTAAGCATTGTATGATTACTAAGTACGGCATCCGTACGTGTATGGCACAAGGAATGCACTTCGACAGTACTGTATCTGTACGGGCAATGTACATGTAAATTCGTTGTTTGTATAATGTATAGGGCATATTACGCCACAAACGCTGTCTACCGCCAGTCTACGACCAAAACGCACGCAGATTGTAAAGATCCGTGGGTGTTAAGTGCGATAAACGCAGCACTTTAAGGCCCAAGCGTAGCCACAGAAGGAGTTTGGCTTGCATGCCAAACTTCCGCTGCGACCACTGCCATCAGTGGTCTGCCCGTAAGGAGGCAGTGCGAGGCCTTACGCTAATCGTCGTATAATCACAGCAGATTTAGCCGCACGTTGCAGGCACAGATAGGCCTTAGTACTGGCGCAGTGTGTTTTATCTGTGCCATGAAGTACGAATGCCGCACTTTAGTAATCACACGGTGCGTAGAGCGTAAGTTGTATGCGAGTACAACGCGTACAATACGATCGTTCGATGCATGTTTATCACACGGCCACCGCAATAAAAGATTCCCAGTGCCGCCGCGCTCATAACGCAAGGAGCCTGTGCGTACTATGTGCCCCCAACTGTACTTTTGCCAATGCTTTCCGGAAAACGTGGTAGACACCGCAGACTTCAATACGCCTTGTGGCAAGCACCCGCAAGGTCTAATGTGCCCCTCGCTTAAGACATTTCTCCGCAATGCCCCCACTTGCGGTCAGACCACCATGACAGTGCATGCCTAACTTCTTCTGCGACAACCCTACGCCTTAAGGGTGTTGCGTTTGTCACATCTTAGCACTCTCGGATCTTTGCCCAACAGCTACGCTTAGTCGCAGACTGGCAGTAGACCTGGTTGCGGCATACGTGCCCCTATGCATTAGGTGGGAAAATCGTATGCAGTAGGGCAAAACATTTTTCAATGCCGTTGTGGCCGCAGAAGAAGTTTGGAAAATTTCTTCGGCCACCCGTCATGGTCTGAAAAATGCATTGCAGTGCCTTATGGCAAACGCAGATGATTTACCGCACTTTGTCGGCACCACAGTACGGGGGGCCGTACGTTGCCTGTACCATGAACGTGCCGGATGGGTTTTGTCACACGGTGCATAGACGTAAAATAATAGATACATCGCCTTTCTATGCACTAGTTGAGGGGCCCAAGTCCTCAATAAAAAAACACTCCCGTTCCGAACTTGACGCACGGTGCCCGTGCGTATGTGCCAACTGTACTTTTGTCACTGCATGCTGAAAACGCCGTAGACGCCGCAGACCTCAACACGCCTTGCGGCGACCACCGCCGCAAGGTGGAATGTGCCCCTCGCTTGGGGCTCTGTTTGATCCTACTTGATACCTCTTTCATACCTATCCGTCAGTATGGGTTTTACCCAACAGAAAAATTCTTTAAAGTGAATGATGTGGTGCCGTACGGCTAAATTGTCAGTCGCTACCTAGGTATGAACTCTTTTGGCCATGGCAGCCCTACGGGGAAAATTTCAATGTGAGTTTAACCCCCATGTAAAATGCATTGGAGCTATGGCACGATTTTTTGTTCACCGTACGGGACCTGTAGTACGGTGCTATGGGTTCTGTCACTAGGACAGCCGGAATAAAGATACCATCCCTTTAATAAATACTATATTTCATGATCCCAAATCTCTAAAAGACCAAAAGCTTAAACTTCGTAAAGATACCACACTTGTATTGAAACCACTTTAGTTCCAGCCCTCTACTGTCCTAATATGGTAGTTCAACTGCACTACTGTCACCGTATAAGGACCACAGTAATTAGGCCTATAGAAAATTCCATTGAACTCAACCAGTTTTCGGGTTATACGCGTAATTTCAAGAAATTACTGTTATTCAGCGAACCGAAATACCCGTTAAATATAACGTTTATTGTCGAATTTTGATCCAACTGGCTAGAAATTTCTTGCATTTCTGACAACACCCGAAAATACTGTAATTTCTGTTCTTATCATGTCTGAGCACACTATTTTAAAGTATACATGGTATGTTCTTACTGCTTATGCAAGAACAAGCTGATGAGAAGGTCATTCTCATTATATACTATGCTGAATGCTGCCTGCATAAATTCTTGTGTCTGACCACCTTATAAACCCCAAACACGTACACCACATTTGAGAGCAACATAATCTCAACTCAGAAATGAATCGCTACATACAGAAATTCTTCACACTATACAGATTTACTGCAAATTTTACTTCGACACAACCCACATACATGCAGTACAATACTTCCCTATTTTAAACCAGTCTTGTCCATTATGTGCTCGAGTGCCTAATGGACAAAACTAGTTTAAAATATAGATGTATACTTCTGAATGTGTGTGGGATTGTATATGGACTAGATAGACACGGAATCTGTACAATGTGAAGACATAAGGTATGCAGTTTCCCCCCATTGCTCTGGGGGTGCATTGTGCTCAGACATGGTGTAAATGTTTGTGCTATGCAGGTGGTCAGACACACATTTCTGGTGTCCAAATTGGGCATAGTATATATAGATGGCCATGTATGATGGGTAAATAGCTCACTTCAGATGCCTTGGTGGCGAAGTTGTCCCCGACAGGGTCAGAAACAAGACATTGAAGATGGGGTTTAAACACGCGATTTTCTCATAAATTGCGTATTATGCTGAAATACGGAAAATTCGAGAAATGCTGCGAAATTAGGGAAATACGATGGGACATCCCATAAATATGGACAATTCGGTACATGCAGTTAGAAATTTCAGTAATTACGCGTAATATGTGTGATTTCCAGAAACGAAAAATGTACGGTAATACTTTTACGGAAATAACGGTGGTCCTTATATGGTGACAGTACTGTACATGTATGTACGATATAGAATCCCTTACTTTTAAACCTGCACCCGTGGAGTAGGCCTCCTCTGTGTATTCATCATGGTGAATGTTGAGGTAAATATCCAGTCCAAATAGAGCACCTGTTCTTGTGATGTTCACTGATTCGTTGGCTGGAAGTCTAGTACAAAGATCATACTGTTACAATCTTTAGTTTCAATTAAGGTATAAGGAAGAGTGAACAATAAATTCACACATTACAATATACATGTTTTTCGGTTGACATTATACAAACAATAATTTATTTAAAATTGTATTTATCTTTTGTATTTAGCGTGATAAAACTGTGCATGGGAATGTTTTTAGTATAAGGATATCGTGGTTGTCAGCAATGCTAGATATAGGATGCTATTTTCAGGATGTTACACCTTATGATAAATATAACCTTATACTTTTATGATAAAATGTTTACAAAATCTAACCACTTCACTCAATCAATCACTCATTCGCTCACTCATTCACCTGTCATTGGAAATGGTAAAACAGACGTCTTCAGTGAAAGTCTGTATTAGTGTGATGAGACTGTCACAGGGGGTGTTGGAGCCCACCATGGTGCAGTTTTTGATGAGGTTGGTCTTGGACGGCACAGAGTTGTCGGGATTGAGATGAGTGGCTCTTCTGTGTGCGAATGTCACGGCGTCTGTTTCTCTTAGCCACTCCCAAAGCTGAATTGTATGTACATGTACGGTAAGGTGTTATTCAAAATGACTGCCAAATGAACCCCATTGGGCGTTGGGCCTACTCCGTGTATTCATTTATTTCTGCTTGGGCGATACACTGTGGATTATAAACATGTAGGTTAAACCCCCAATGTGACATAGCCGCTGCTGGCTAAATATGCTCCAGAAGACGCCAAAAGCTTAGTGTCCTTTTGAGGTGGATCGTAGGTGTTCTGGTTTAAATTTTGGAGTGATCTGGTTGGTCGGTTGGGAATGGGCCACGTCTTGTTGGTTCTGGGTCGTTCTGTTTAACTATGGCCTCGTCTGTTCCGTTGAGAGGATGTATGGTCGACAGATAAAACCGTAATTGCCGCCACTGCTGTTACTATCTGAAGTAATGGAAGCATGAAACAGAAGCATCTGACCAACAGTTTGGTTGTTCACGATGCTCCATGATAAATGCGGTCTTATTGGAGGAATTGACACATTTCTTCCTGGTTTGGTTCCAAATAGGGCCAGTGATAGGGCTATCACTTCTCTGGAGAAGGGATTTTTTCGGCTTGTAGGCTCCCGTTTTTCGGTTATTGAGATGTTGATTTGGTTCATCTTTTTGCTTGTCTGGCTCGTCTGGAGGGCTAACTTGATCGTCGTAAAGTCTTTCCTCTAAATGGCGGCCTTGCTGGCTATGTCCTTAAATATGCTCCCGTGTTATGTGGTGCTATTTCTCAACACTCTAGGGAGCCTACCTTTTAATCCAGTCCATATGAAAGGTCACACACCGTTATTTCAGATGATCCCATAAGTTTCTTCCACGAAATATGCACTCGAAACATCATAAAAGGCTGCTGATATTTTTTCTCACTTCTGGCGTCTTTTGGAGTAGCTGGAGTATCTGGAGCTATCGGCTATGTGAAATTGGAGGGGGGGGGGGCTACTAGCATATAATTAGCATATAATCGAGGCGTGTGCTCCAGTACCTATTTGCAATCACAATTAGAAATGTTATTATGAATTTTCTAACTCTAATATATGTTGTACATATATTTTGAATAATAAAAATAGTTTTTAGTGGGTGAGATAAAAATATTTCTTGCATGTTCTGTTCTTTTGTTTCAGTTGTGCAGAAAATTATTTTCAAATCCGTTTCATACAGTTTATGTTAATTGTAATATTTTTGGCAAGAATAATCAGTCCTGACACCAATGTCCATAGAGGAATTATCTCACCTCGGGTTGACTCTTTTCAATCTTATCGAAATCCAATGTGTAGATCGCCTTAATCATAGAGATTTCTCTGTAGAGCTGTTCTGCTATAGGTTCAGCTTCAAAGATTGAGCGCCTCATCTGAAAACATAGCACAGCCAGTCTTTCAATCATCATTGGTGTTTTTTTCGCGAGTAAGGTTGACATTAATTTATGTGGACGGTAGTACTGGGGTGATTGTTGTTTTTCACGCACAAAAAGCACACATTAACTCATTTTTCAAATTTTGAAATAAATCCGTCAATAATCATTTAGACTATCCGATTATTTTAAGGAATTATTGCTGTATCCAAAACATACTAGTCTATATTATAAATATAAGTTCTACTCTAAATAGAAGATGCTTTTTGACAGTAAATGGGCGGGTTTAATAAAAATAATTCCGATGTATGAAAATGCCGAAAAATAGGAATGTTGCATGTGGTGAAAAAAGCCACCAAATTTAGAAACATGGGAAATATGGCAAAAACAAATAGGGGTGTGGGATTTCTTATCCATCTGTAACCCCCCCCCACACACACACACACACACATCAAACAAATGGTACCTTGTTGTTGTTACAGAGTGTGATGGCGGGCAGCCTCTGGTATGCCTTGGTTATCTTCTCAACCTTGGTGTTGGAGGCGTACTCCTGATGCTTCATCACCAGTGTGGCCAGAGTATAGAGAAGACCACAGAATGCCGCCAGGGTCAGAAATGACCACGCGGCCCTGGCACAAGAAGTCAAAGCATTGGTCAACCGTGGTACATCAGGGCGGGTTATTTCCATTTTGATTTTGATTGGTCACTGGCAGATCCACACTACTAGGACACTCATCATGTACGCAGGTGCGTAAAACAACCATGTTTACAGGAAAAAAAGTTTTTGAAGAAAGACTTTTTTGCAGACCGTGTGTCGGTATGAAATAATTGTTGGCAGCATATGATTGTTGCCCTAAAACTGATCTGATGAGTGCTACATGTAATGCCAATGTTAGTTTAAACTATCAAATGTTCAAAAAGATTAGAATGCACAATGTTTCTGCCATCCCTACTTTGTCAGTCGACCTAGAAGAGTAGAACACTATTCACACCATGCCGCTATACACACACATGGTTTAAAGATTCTGCTGAGTTCATTGCCTCACCTTTATCTTACATGTTAATCTATCAGTTGGAACATCAGCTGTGCCCAAAGACTTTTAAATGGCCAGTGTTGTGGGGATTTTTTAAAAAACTGAATTGCAAATATAGCCGAATTGTGCCATTGGTATTGAATGAAACCCAACAATGTGTACAATTGTGCGTCTGTGAGCTCTTTAAAAAGTAGTTTGATATAAAAAATAAGAGGGAAAAAATACTGCCTACCTTCGTAAGAAGTGATATTCCCGTTTGGACATCTTCCCAACCCCATGTAAACTGCTTCCAACGCCATACTCGTACAATTTGCCACACAAATCAGATTTGTTGCTCATTATCTGTGATAAAAATCAATGACTGATTACGGTTTGAAATAGATTCCGTTTAGAATAATGTGTCTAATGATACAAAGCAGATACAATGCCATTATCTCGATGTCACATGTGGTTTCTGTGTTATAAACTCACCGCAGAGTCTGCCCTCTGTGAAATAGGACCTTCCATACATGGTTGTTCATGTTATTGGGATATGAAAGTTCTTCACATTACAATTGAGCAGCATGATCACTCCTGTTGAAATGTTAAATAAATAGTTGATATGTAATAGACTTAGACGAAACCAATAACCTTTAAACTTAATCATATCTAAGTAATTTTCTAAACAATGATTTCTTGTCCTTGCAAATTTCTTAAAATGGACACAATTCAAGGCTTCACAACTTTTTTAATTTGTACGTACACTTACAAATATTTAGACAAATAGCTCCTTTAGTTAAAAAGCCCCAAATTATTCACTTGAAGATATAGGGAGTAAAGAAAAAAATTGAATCATCCAAAAATGTCAAGTGACTCGTGGATTGGGCGGGTGGAATGATTTGTTGCCATGGCTGTTAGCATGACAGGTAGCGGATAAAGGATTAATACAGGGACAGTGTACTACCGCGTGACCTTGTAGTCCAAGCATGAGTCACCAGCGGTCGCTCACCGACGGCAGCTCGGCACTGAGGGTCCCCAAATTAGGAGAGCCCCGAGGCCGCGATGATCACGTGGTGCGCTGGATAGTCGTATAAAACCCACAGCCCATGGCTCACCGACCATCGCGGGCTGAGATGGTGGAAGGCTTACTACCACCGAGTCCTTTCATCTCGCAAAGCCATAAAGGTTTGAACTGTATATGTGTTGATTCAATCGAGCAACAGTCAGAAACAATAGTCAACACACACTAGTCCACGAGGCTACATCCCTGGAGCATCAACGACAGCTGCAGGCGAGTGGCCGTGGCGAGTCCCGGCAGGGGGTCATCCGTTCCTCCCCATTTCCGCGCGTGTGTAGTAGGCTCAACCATTTATACGACATTGTAATGTAAATCAACGTGAATGGAACTGGTTATTTGAATGAATTATACACCAATTGATAGTGCTTGTATAAACAGTGTTTGAAAAAAAGCAGGTTCATCTGTGTTATCATTTTTCTCTATGATGATGAACATGTCCAAGTATTCACCCCTGGACATTATGTTTTCTTTTTATCTTGAGTGTCATTAACTCTTAGATTATAGACTTCAAAGTTATTCAGATTGTTTCTATCTATCCGTGTAAATACATGTACAAACACAGAAATTACATACACAATGTAACTCTCCTCAATACAGTAACCAAAAACACCTTAATAAGTGCATTAGGGGTCCATTTCATTTTCTTTTTAATTCATATTTCTGCGAAACAAATACATCAATATGATAATTATAACGGTGTCAGATAATAATATTAGCAAATAAAAATATTTCTTTACTATTTTACTGTATACTTATTTTGATAAGTCAAATTATCGAACAACCATATGTTTGCTGTACTCATCTTGTCTGGGGTCCATGCGAACCGTAATGAAATCATTATGAATGATAGAACCAACACCTTTTTTATTCACATTTTAATTAAATATTTTCAACCTTGCGGTCATCTTCAGAATATAATGTAAAATGAACCAACTTAAATTACAAAACAGTATTGTTTTCAATATTACATGAATATAATACAGAACATGAATCAAAACATAACAACACAAGGATTAAGGATTAAGAGAACAGCAGGTGCTGACAACATCTAAATCTTGATGGTCAGGGCCCTGCTCTTGTATTCCTCCTTGGTGTTGATCATGGGTTTAATTTCCTCAATGTACAGTGCCTCCAGAGTCAGTAGATGTGCTTCCCCCCGTGAAGTGTTTTTTAGGATCTCCACATGTTCTGTGAGTGTGGTGTTGCACTGTGCCAAATGTAATGAAATTGTTTGTTATCATAGGTCAATGGTCACTTGTCGTTTAGATAGCATAAGGACTATACAAACTCGCATTTCGTATGTTTGTTACCATTCAGAATGATTTCATATATAAAGTTACCTGGATTCTATGTGTGTGTACAAGAATATCATATAGAAAGTAACAGACGACTGTTTGACTATTGAATGGATACAGTTCAAACTTGATTGATAAAGGTGCAAATACGCACAACTTAATTTCTAGACAGTCTTGATGATAAGAATTTTGAATAACTTAAAATATAGCTGCAAAATGGAATGCACCCTCGGGAGCAATTTAACTGTGTCAAGGATAGTTCCATCTATCGAAAGTAGCAGACAACAATGAAAACATTATACAGTAATATGTACAGATCCAGCAACAATGACAGCCACTCACACTTAGCATGATTTTGGCAAATACGAGTTATTCAGAAGTTAGCCACAAACTAAAAATGACTGGCCAGTAATTCTGCTTTGACAAGTGCTGTTCATGATGTACTTCTGAAAATGGTCGGGCAAAGAGGGTTTTTAAGGATTAGATGCCCAAGGAATATACATTCCTCATACAGCCATCATCCAGCATCCAGACACACGCCAACTTTTCATTGTCTGCGAAACCCTCTCTCATCGGAATGCAGATACTGCACAGTATATTGGAAGCACAGATGTCCTACTCAGCGGCAATCTAGAGACAAAGGCTACTTGAAAAAGGACGCCAGACGAGCAGCATTGCAGCAAGTATCGCGCCAGGCAGTTGATTTTACTCCACTACTCAAGAGCAGAGCAGCGAGCAGACGACATTGCTGGCAGCAGCCCATCAGCCTATGTTCTAGTTTGTACCAGTTCTGTGAATGATTAGACAGCGTCATGAAACTGCAGCAGTAGCTCGCACGAGCAGACGATTTCTGAGAGATAAGTATACTTTAAATTCTGTGATTATGGTGCATCTTTGAAAAAAGTATAAAGTAATGCATTATTTATTTTCATACTTGTACGTGTTTTATGGCGTACATGTAATTATAGAAGTTTGACAAATACAAAGGTTGACTTGACTTTAGATTTTGAAAAATTTTAAATATACTTTAAAATACAATATACATTATGTAATAACTGTGATTACTAAGCAACCACATGTTATACTGTATATATGTTTATGTTATATGGACATAACTATCTCTCTATGTCTGATTTAACAATTGATTTGATTGAATTTACTGCTTATTCATGCACATTTATTATTATTTATCATTATCAGTCTATATTTTTACTCATTATGCCGCCTCAGGTGCATGTCAGGTTGACTGCTTACTGCTGCTGGTATGAAGCCAAACATTCCTGAGCGGCTTCCTGGCCCGACTTCTTTGCAAGGGGGGTATGTCATCATGAGCTGATGAAATGTTTTTTGTTTTTCTGCGTGCAAAAAAAAAAAAAAAAAAAAAAATGCCAGGCAAAACAATATTAATTGCCAAATATCTTTTGATTAGCGTTAGATTAAAACGTTTTCCCATTCCATGGGAATTTAAAAGATAAGTTTGTTATGTGGGCCCCAACTATTTTATATGAAATGTTAAATGGGCCTAATTAGGGTGGACATTCCACTTTTGCTGATTTAGAAAACTATTAAGGATATTAGTAGTGTTTGTGTCACTATAGTGATTGTAAAATGTGATTCATGATGGCAATTTTTTTACATTTTTCTGGTGTATGGTTTTGTCAAAATTAAGAAGTATTCAACTCCCAGGGGTGACTTTGTGAGTGCTATATTCTATATCTGCTTATTTGCACTTTTGGATTATATCTTAGCACGCCTTTCCTGCAAGTCTTACTATTCAATAAGTATGCATATGTTAATGTCGCGATATTCCAAGAAATTCATTATGTTGAGAAAGATATGTGAAACTTATGATTGTGAAAGATGTATAGTCTTAAAGTTTTTGAGTCTTTCTTACAAGTTTACAGGACTGGTTAAAGAGTATCATTTCAGGCCTACCAAACCGTCTGCTAAGTTTACTTTGATGTTTTCGTTACTTAATGCAATTATTATTTTTCAATTGCCACATGTATCAAATCCTCAGATCAAAACAACCCTAGTGTTTGCATTTAACGAAACTTTGTTTCATAGCACCAATAGATATAAGTCAAAAATGCACAAAAAGGAACGGGAAACCCATTCCATGGAGGTTTTCACGTAGAGTAATTATTCATGTATTAATTATGCAATAATATGCCTAACCTCTATCATTAAAGACTAGTATAAACGTTTATATTCATCACCTATACAAGACTCTAGATTATAGAGATTAACAGTGATGCATGTTCGCTGACTATAGGTAAATTACTTACCCCCTCCATTCCACTGTCGCGACCAGCAATCGGGAACTAGATAGAGACCTGATGGTCGCCACCATGTTCCCTAAATACCATGTCTTTACCATGTCTTCATCTAGTCTCCAAGGTCGGAGCCACTGCTATCTAGTTTCCGAAAGTCGCCGGGCGCACTGTATATAAGTCAAGGACTTTTTTAGTTGCACAGACATGCAGCTCAACTAAAAAGTCGCGGGTGTTTGGTTACGACTAAAAAATCAATAAAAGATCGCCACCAAGTCAGAACCAACTCGGAAAACCTTGTATTTATCTATCGACCATGTCCTCATCAGTCTCTACCATGTCGTTATTAAGTCTCCCTGGTCGGAGCAGATCGCCACTTTCAATCTTAGGTAACGAGTAGATAAAGATTAGATGGAGACTAGATAAAGACATATAGACTTGGTGGTGAGTTGGTGTGCAATTAAATAAAACCTGGTCAAGACCAGGTCTTAAATCCACAGGTCTTTATAAGGTCGTAACCATTATCGCCATGATGACGACATGTCGCTACTAAGTTCTCTCTACCTTTGTCTCATCACCTACTCTTTTACCATGTCGAGATCGATTTTCACGGTCGCCGGGGATTTAGTTCCCACCAAGTCGTAACCTTTGGCGACGGTGGAACGGACACCATTTTTTGGGGCCAAAAATCAGCATTTGTCGTGAATCCTGCCCCTGATACCCGACTTCTTCAGGTTGCTACCAGCTAGCGACGGAATGGAGGGGTTAAACAGTCAATACACCGCATGACATCATTTTAAAAACTGGTAATTGTAATAGCAATGTTACCTATGCACAGCCCCAAACTAATACATTATTATCCATGTGCTCTATTCATAGAATGTGTTTGGTAGGGCCTGATTTAGTGCATGTGATACGTACAAAAACCATAGTGTTAGTTTAATCTAAGTTCAGAAAGATTCATTTTGTATAGGTGTTACATTAATTGGTATTGATTTGATTGTCAACAGTAACTTAGATATAAGTGGGTTTAAGTGGGATAAATGCATGTAAATACATATATATGTGTTTGACTATACAAACTGTTAAAAAGGAAAATTATAGGTGTTAAAAGCAAGCTTGCTGATTTAGGAAACTATGCAATGGATGGTTTGTT
>CM032664.1:29889405-29921782 GCA_019095985.1 Streblospio benedicti | reverse complement strand
ATTGATATAATGACATGCGTGGGTATAATAGAAGATATTGCATCTTTAACCTGAATACATTGTACTGGACATGAAGACATGGACTGGACAGTAATATGTATATGGGCCATTTTTGGACAATGACAGAAGCATATGCGTAGAGTTTTTGCCTGCGCGAATAATGAATCCAGATGCTAATAAATATTACGTTATGATATATTGGATAGTGGCTGTAATTTTGAACTAGAAAAATAAAGTAAATTCAAATTTGTAGACTGTTATCTTCTGTGTATGTCATGTATGTGGAAAGTTTCATAATTCTATGTGTTGGAGAAGTAAAGTCTCCATCAGTATGATTCCATTACAAAATCTGTGTATATAGAGGTTACCGTGGAAATTTTCCATATATTTGTCAATATATTTTTCTACATACATCTCTATTTGTTTAAAGGTTTGACCACTTGCCGACCAAAAGTAGATAGTATGTACCTTTCTCAACAGCTTAACTGCTTTCTTTATTCCCCAAAGGATGTCAACACATCAGTGTATTAGAAATATGCTTGTGATTGTTAAAAAATTGTGGCCATTTTAAATTACGATGGCCATATTGAAAGATTTCAACTACTAAGTAAACTGGAATTTGTAAACTGGTGTATCCTATAAGCGTGCAGAGATTCATGGCGCTAGCTATTCCAGAATTGAAGTTATTGGTGCGTGTTTCCCCATACAAGTATGTTTGCCAACATAAGGTATCATGTCTGTAACGGTACTAGGTAGTTTTCAGTATGTTTGAAGCAAAATGGTTTAATATATCGATGTTTTTTTCTAAGGCCTTACTAGGGAGGGATACTCAATGAACAGCATTATGCCATTATGTCATATTCAATCTCATATACATTCTAATACCTAATTAGCAAAGGCTGTATTCAAGATCCGCCAATTTTAAGGGGAGAAACCCACAGCAACGCACTGCCACCGTACGGAAAATCTGCCGTCCGGCAATTATAAACCCACAGTATATGAACAAAATGTGATAGCATATAGCTATAATAGCTAGCTCTATCGCCCATTTGGGGTGTGTTTAAAGAAATCATTGTACAGATATTAAAATATTGGGTTTTAAATAACGGACGTCTTGAATCACAGCGGCCATTTTGAAATTTTTAATCAGAAAGTAAAGATTTGGATAATGATGCATTTTATATATGTACAAAGTTTGATGACACTAGGTGCTGTCGAACTTATCAACAGGTGTTCTAAAAATAATTAATACATAGATACATGTATAACACAATATCACAGGTGTGAAAAATGGACTGTATTATATTGTGTAATCAAGAAAAAGGTTGAAATGATTGATGATTTATTGGACTTGGGTATATATCATTATATGTTATTAAATGTTATTAAGTCATTAGACTTATGACTCAAAGGCAAGTTAAGACTATATCACGTGGTATTCGGACCCACGACCATAAAGCACCGAATCCCCTAGCAGTTCAGGCTAACTCACCAGTCCACCTGCCCACGAAGCCAGGTTGAACCTGGTTCTTGGTAAAAATCTCTATTTTTGCAGGAAATAAGAACATGTTTAATTCAAAATAATGAAATTATTTAATGATAACATAACATATCATTGATTGGGTTTTAAGATTTTTTTATTTATTACTAAATTTTGATTGACGTGACAAATTTATGCTGAGTGATGGACAAAATTGTAAATATTTTACCGGTGCGAAATATTTATACTAGCTCTTTTGTGGTACGTCAATAATGATGAAGTTCTCTCACTATCACTGTTAACTAAAAACTTTTAAATGCCCCAAACATGAATAAAGAGTAATTAATACCTTAGCTGTACAAGCACGTGGCAAACTGTGATTGTCATAATAAACACATTTTTCATACCAATCTATGTCCCAGCTATTGTATCTGATGTTTTCCATGCTATTTTATCACACTGTTTGATTTTTTTCCTATGCTATACTTGCAAACTTCCGATTGTTCCAGGTTGTGTTGTCACACTGTCCGATTTTGCCGGTGGGTGGGGTACAGCAAGTTTTGATGAGAGCAAGGCCATGATGTAGATGATGATAAGTTCAAATATTTCCACTACAGTAATTATGCTGGCGCCAAGGTACAGACCCATCTGTCCCCCGATGTCAGCTGGAAACATAACAGTCTGGTTCATGTTCTAAAAATGTTGTATTCATAAAATGCACCAATAAATGATTAAATGAGGTGCATCCTAGCTGTGAGATGACATTTTATAAAGTTTTGTAAAATATGTATTAAAATATGTATTATAGTACAGAGAAGACTACGTATGGGAAATTCAGTTTTGGGAATCAGTGACCGGTGAGTGAAAATCAAGCGGTGAGTTATTTGATATATTAATGATAAATTAATTTAAGATATGATTTGTGATTCAATTATTGTTGCACAAACGGTTTTCATTTCATGGGTATTCATAAAAATGCAGTTATTTAAGAATATAAATTAATCATCGAGTGAATTGTTCATGGTCTAATAGCATTGCACGATTGAACTATAATAAAAAAATGTCTATTAGAGGAGAGAGGTATAATTGTACCTAGAAGTGCTTGGGCGTCGTACGCTGCCTGTTGTTCTATCAATGTCTCGTCTAGTTCTTGAAAGTAGACCGTCACTGTCAGTAAATTTTCACTGTAAAACGATTGCAAATACAATGCTAAATTTAAGTTCATGTACATGTTTTTTTTTCAGAACAGACTGCCATTTTGTATATATCACAGCAATGTACAACATTGTGAAATGCAGCGTATGTAGTATGGTACGGTACAGCAGAACCGTCCTCATAGGGGTGAGGGGGGTGGGTGGCGGGTGGTTCAGATGAACCGCCCCATGACAGCCATATTTCTTCTCGATATGATTATATATGAATTTTTCTTTCGAGGAAGCTCAATCGACGCTTGCATACGAGCAGAAAAACTTTACACCCATATTCGAAAACATGGTCACGGGTCTATAAGAACAGTACTGCATATCTGATAAGCAGAGAACCATAAAGCAAATTTTCATAAAACCAATCTTACCGAATATAACTTTCAGTAAACCCAAGTCGACTCTGCAGAATTTTTGAGCCAATATTAGACGGAAAGGACATCGACGAGAGCTGCACATTGTACTTGGTCTCCGTACACGGCCGCAAACAACCACAGCTCTTGTTGTCTCCTCTGTTATCATGGACGTGCACTTCAGCTAAAATGACAATACAGTTATTAAGACTCGCAATATTCACAGATGCCGTGCTTGACTGACTCTACAAGGATTCCCACCAGGAGGTCATTGGCATCCTTGTAAAACTATGTTCAGATCTGGCGTTCTCAATTCACTCGAGAGCAAACAACACTTGCTACCGTAGTGCATGGTGTTCACTTACATTGCCCTCTACTAACATGATCTGTACCCATTTAACGTGTACATGTAGGTACCACTAAGGAGTGTGCAACCAGCTAGTGGTCAGTTTACTCAGCATCCATCATCAAAATTGACAGGGACTTGTGTAGCGTAACATAAGCAGAAAGGAAATGCTTCTTTTCTGGAGTTGCCCATTACCTTGGGTCATAGTGGTTTGAGATAAACAGCTGACATTATATATTTACTGGTTAAATTTACTTCTAACACAGTTTTTGTATTTTGTAAAAGAATATATTTTCTAGTAAAACCTTTAGTGGATAATGTGTCGGAAAGAGGCATCCTATTATACTTACTTAGAATGGAGGCTATGAATTTATGGTACTCATACATTGTGCAATTTCGTATGTAATCTGAAAAGCAAGATGTGTAAAATCTAAAATGCTTTAGTCAATACATTCGTTCAGGTAATTGGTATCGTCATAGTTTTATTAACTATAAGCACTATTGCTTCTGGTGGTTATGTGTGAAGATATTAACGTGTAAAAAAACAAACTGTATGTTAAATCTGAAGACGAGCTTTCTTATATGTGAGAGTGTACGGGCACGAAATGCTGTTCTTTACAGTCACAACGTACCTTGATCACCGATGATATCACAGCCGACAGCCTCCCTCACAAAGTGGGCAAAACACAGCATAGTGCACCCCTCTCGGGAGTACGTTGTAAACTGGCTGCTTTGATTCAAATATTCTGGGAACGTGTTCCGACACTCTTCCTGGTTAAAAGGTTTTGGCAGCCTTTTCACCTGCAAAATTGAAGTTGACTACATAGAATTACTAATACTATTTAGAGAAAAAAGCAGCCCTTAAAGACTCATCGCTATTAGGATAAGAGATATCAGTTTCAGGGCGACTGGTCCACGGGACAGAGGACCACCTTCCTTTTCCACCAATTTGTATAACAAAACAAATGTATAACATTCAATTACATGTGTTAAATATTCCATAGATCGTTAAAGTGAATGTACAAAATTTATAATTAAGCTGGTCTGCAGCACTGTGTCTCATATTTTGTATGCATTTCTTAAGTGGTGGTAATAGTACAATGCTGGTAAACGTTTGCGCAATGTTTGTTTAACATTGTAAAATGCAGAATTAGAATTGTAATTATTTTTGCTAAATTGTGGGCCCTACCTTCGTCTTGGACAGTCCAACGTAAAGCTCCATTCCTGGTGAGACAGCAAAATCATAACTGTTTAATGGTGGGAATGTTGTATCTTCGTGGATGACTGCCTATCAAAGTTATACTCAAGGTTAATAATACCATATTTCATGACCCCAAGTCTCCATAAAAAAGACCATGCATAAGGAGACCACCTCTTCATTGAGACCACCATCGAGTTGTCCAAATGGGGATGCTCTACTATTCATGTTATAGAACCCCTTACTTTTAAACCTGTGCCCCACGAGTAGGCCTGCTCAGTGTATTCATCATGGTGAATGTTGAGTTGAATATACAGTCCAAAGAATGAACCGGTTCTTGCGATGTTCAGTGATTCGTTGGCTGGCAGTCTAGAAAATACATTAAAGTGGTACTTTTTTCAATCAAAGTATGAGGAAGAGTGAACAATAACTGCATATACAAGTATAAACATCCAATGTACAAAATTATTATCATAACCACCCAGCCGTAAGGGCTTCTAAGTCAGTATCAGATCATTAACATTTATACAACTGTTGAAATGAATTAACTATAGATTTATATTTTCATTTTGTGTTTAGGGTGGTAAAACGGTGTATTAAAATTTTCTTATATTTGCAGTTTAGTTATTAGAGTTTAGACATCACAGATGGTTTCATTATTGGTTGTTATTTTCTAATTAGAAGGGCTACATGGCTGTCAGCGAAGCTGGACATAGCATATTTTGAGGTCGTTGTACCACATGGTAAATATAACCGTTTAAAGTTATGATAAAGGTTAAACAACATCTTGCTCTTACTTCACTCGGTCACTCACTTGCTTTCCCACTTACTTCTTATTAGAAATGGTGAAACAGACATCTTCAGTGGAAGTCTGTATTTGTGAGATAAGATTGTCACAGGGGATGTTGGAGCCTACCATGGTGCAGTTGTGGATGAGCTTGGCCACAGAGCTGTTTGCAATTAGATGAGAGGCTTGCCTGTGTGCGAATGTCACGGCATCCGTTTCTCTTAGCCACTTCCAAAGCTGAATTGCATGAATACTAAGGTTTTATTCAGAATGACTACTAAATGAACTTTATTGGGCGTCAGGCCTGCTCCATACATGTACATTCAATTTATTTATGAGGCGTGTGCTCGAGGGTCCTTTTGCAAACCCAATTAGAAAAGTTAATCTGAAATTTTGAATATATATTGTACATAATTACATAATTACATATTGTACATAAGTGTAATGTATATTGTTCATAGAATTAGAACAATAGAAATACTTTTAGCGGATTAGATTAAATTTTCGTTTCTTGCATTTTCTTCTATTTTTGTTACAGTTTTGCAGGAAATAAGAGTCAAACCCTTCTTCTTATAAAGTTTTTGTTGATTGTAATCATTTTTGTCGTGCAAAGATTTTGCAAGAATAATCACTTCTGATATCAATGTAAACCGAGGAATAAACTCACCTCAGGCTGATTCTTTTCAATCTTCTCGAAATCCACTGTGTAGATCCCCCTCACCCTAGAGATTTCTCTGTAGAACAGTTTTGCAATGGGTTCGACGTCTAAGAAGGAGCGCTTCATCTTAAAACATATTACAGCCAGTCGTTCAATCATCATTGCTATTTCTTTTTATTACAGTAAGATTGACACATATGTTTAGCTAGTGTGCAGAGATTGCTCTTTTCAACTCATAATTGCACCCATCAACTCATTTTTGTATCTCTGCGTGTGATCATTAAGAATATCCTAATACTATAAAGAATTCTTGACCACACGGCTACACGTACATGTATGTTGAAAATTCGTGCTCTACGCTGAATTGAAAATAATCTTTGACATCAACACTCAAAGGGGTTGGTATAATTAATATAGGGAAATGGGATGAGGGGAGAAAGGCCAAAAATAGGGATGTGGAAAAAGGGAAAAAATAAGAAATGTGTGATGGCAAGGAAATGGGATGTGGAAAAAAGGGAAAGCATTATGGATATGGGATTTCTAGACCCCTTATAACCCCCACCCCCACCCCACCTCCTATCAAAACGTACCTTGTTGTTGTTACAGATTGTGATGGCGGGTAGCCTCTGGTATTCCTGGGATACCTTCTCTACCTTGGTGTTGGAGGGGTACGTCTGATGCTTCATCACCAGTGTGACCAGAGTATAGAAAAGACCACAGAATGCCGCCAGGGTCAAAAGAAACCACGCGGCCCTGGAACAAGAATTCGAAGCATTGGGCTTGGTCAACTGTGGTGCATCAGTGTGGTGATTTTCCATATTGTGTGCTCAACACTACTAGGGTAATGGAAGCTGGTCGAGTGTGGCCCTCTCTTTGTCATCACAAATAATATACAATGGTAGTGCTTGAGTTTTTGTGCAAATGCAACACACCAAGTACACTGATTGCATCGTCTTTTCTGAAACCTGGTCTGCCAATTTTGGTTACGCAGGTGCATGAAACAACCATGTTTACATACGAAATAGCTTTGAACTGCGACCATCTGTCTGTATGTTTAAATAGTTGGCCGTTTATGAATGTTACCCTAAAACTGATCTGGTGGGTGCTACATATATATGCTGTAAAATTCAGTTTGCACTAATATAGATAAATGTTAATAAGATAATCAGACAGAAAGTAACGTTTCAAGCAACACTATTTTGCCAGACGACGAACGACACCCAACAACATGTATGAGAGTTGTGGTATTGTGAGCTCTGTGAAAAATTAGTTTGATAGACATCAAAAGACAGACAAAAAGACTGCCTACCTTCGTAAGAAGTGAGACTCCTGTTTGGACACCTTCCCAATCCCATGTAAACTGGTTTCATCTGCGTACACGTACAATTTGTCACACAACTCAGATTTATTGCTCATTATCTGTGGTATTAATTCAATGACTAATCATGGTTTAACGTAACTTTCTTGTGATTTTGTTACACGAGTAGACATTGCAATCGCCGTTGAGGGAGTAATCCCACTGTGCGAGATCTGTGCAGGAGTTAATTAAATCACTACGCTATGTTAACACTCGCTGCTTCGTACACAAAGTCCGGTATGGACTCGTGTCATTTGATATAAAGCAAATATAATGCCATTACCTCAATGCCAGCGGTGTTTTCTAACCTACATTAACCACTAACCATAAATACGCTTATTATTTAGATAGGTGTGTAACTGCAAAAAGTGTTGATATTGATAACATGCAAATACTTCCTGTTTGTGACCAATATAGTGGAGATTTATTGAACGTTGAAGACGTAGCAAGATGGTTGCACAGGAATATAGGAGGGTTTTTGTTGTGTGTGTGCGTGTCAATGAAACTGCTTCTAGTCGCACGATAATCAATTAATTGATTTATAAAACTATGAAAAGCGTCTCCAGTCGGGGCAAGCCAGTGTTTTAATCTTGGAAAAATACTGGAATGCCACCGTCTATTTATTGGCTTCGTCATTCTATTAATATCTCATCATCCACTACCAAGAAATGGGTGAATTTATTTTTTGAGCCGATGTGTCTGGAGTTTGCAGCTGATAGAATATTGATCTGCAATTGTGCATTTCAATAGTAATAAGAATATTTTAAAAGGACCATAATGGGCAAAAATCAATGTTTGACCCAAATATTGACCGTTTGGGCCCACGCAAAATAGGGTTCTTTTGGTCACCATTTCCAAACGACATGCCAAATTTGAGCATCCTAGCTCAAACGATGCAACCTGTAGAGGGGTAACGAGCCAGGCGGAAGGAAGGATGGCCGGCCGGCCGGCAGGAATTAATTAATTGGGTCCTAGCCAGTGTATAAAACACTGGAATTGTGGCAGTTCTGGTTGATATTAAATGATGTATGGTCGTTATTCATTCTACAACAACGTCTAGTACGATGGAACGACCACGACCACCAAGATAACTACGACCACGACTGCCTGATTGAGTCTTTTTACATTTACAGTGCAGGAGCACGTCTGGTGGCTAATCACCAGCATGGCCAGAATAATGAGAAGACCACATGCTATGTGGATACCTTCGATAGAACGGAACATTAGCCAGGTCAGTTTCATGTCCTAAAAATAGGTGTTCACACGAGCAGGTCCCGCTGTAGCTTGATTACAGCAACGCATTTTACATACGGGTGATATCTTTGCCGTGCCGTTTGATCTAATTACCAACAAGCTGAATCGCCATCGCATTACTTACTAGATAATGCATGAAGTTGAGGTCGATATTAAAATCTAAGAACCTGCAGACGCTGTCTGGCCCAGATGTCTCGAACCGAGGCAGAGCCACACATACTTTTTATCTGACTTAATGCTTGGCTTACATATTAATACAAATCCTTTGGGTCACTTACACCATTTCTATTACTGTTGCTGATATGCCGTAAAGGTGTAAACACAAACAACACCCACAGCAGGCATACGCCAGCATTCGAGGTCATGATTAAACCATGGATTCTGATGAAAATCCATTTTAACAAGGGTAAATGCAAGTGAACATGTGGAAAATATACCAATGGAGCAACATATATTATAAACATTTATGGAGTCAGTGTCATATTTAACAAGTAGTTTCATTATATACTTAAGCGTTTGGACTAATGTAGTGTTATTATTGGTTGTTATTTGCACATTGTATTTGGTAAAGATTAAAGTAAAGTTCTCATTGATGTTTAATTGTTATTGACTAGCTTCCATGATATCCATCATAGATTTTTATTTACAGATACATGCAACAAACTTTAATCCACATGATCCAAGTACTGCCTCTTTTTAGTATCAGGTCATGTTGAATATGGTGTGGTGCTTGTGTACATTATGACATTCATTTCCATAAACACACACTTTTTAGTAAATGTAAGTGGACCAGTATATAAACAACCTGAAAAGTAGTAGATATTGTAAGTCAGTGTCCGGCTTACACGTCCACGGTTAGAAGGTAGTGTATGAGTCTTCAGTTTGTGTTGTGACTGCCTCTGTGCATGCATCAAAATTGCAACCTGTATATCATATATAGATGAACAATATCAACCTGTACATCAAATGCAGATAAAATATGAACCTGTAATCAAATGCAGGTCAAAAAATATCAACCTGCAATCAAATTTAATCTAATTTGATGAAACTAATGTCGTGTAATAAGCTTCACATCCTAGACGGAGATGCGTCTACATTTTTACTTATGTTCATGAAATGATTAAGTACACATGACATTCCTTGCAGATTTCTGCTAAAAGGTCTTTTATTCTGCTGGGCAATTTTCTCCTTTCATCTATTATGAAGGGATTTTATGCTTGGCATATGTTTCATCAAGTGACTCTTATGGCAAGCTCAAATTATACACGGTTCTAAAAATATGGTCTGTATATGTACACCCGTCTTAGTAAACGCAGGACGCAGCTTTTCATTCAGTGGAGAAGCTAAAAGGAAGGTCGTGCTGACATACTGGTGGTGACATACATGTACGGGTTTCACGAATTTCCGAATTTGAGTGGCTATATAAACACGTATCTACTAAAACCCGGGACCAAATGTGACCAAACCGGGACGTCACCTATCAAAAATCAATGTTTGATCTGGTCCTAGAAGTGTCACGGCAGTTGGGTCTAGTCCCCAAATTTGATAATATATAGTATGATGGTCATTATAGTTAATTTTCTATGAACAATTATCATCATTATATGATCATTATAGGTCAGTTCCTTGTGAAAAATGGAAGAGTTTGAGCTGATTTAAACAGTATTTGGTCCCGGACCTAGTCCCGGATGTGATTATATTTAGTGTGATGGTCGTCATAGATCAGGTTTCTATTGAAGCTGATAGATTTCTTAGTCATATTGCCTAGACCATGACTATAACCACAGCATTGTAATCCCACTGTCTCATGCCCAAACAGAAAGATCTCCGTTTTATATAAATTTATGCCTTGCAGAAAAACAGAAACAGAATTTTAAGCCTCGTCATTTATAATTTTATGAATTTGTTGGCAGTGAATTCTATCATTATTCCGGAGTTATACTATAACATCGCTCGGTCGTCATAAATGAGAACAGACCCAAATAAACAGACTGCCTTTGCTGAGTTCCACTGTAGTGTGAATAAGATCATCAGCAAATGCTATGTACAGCCAGTGCTGTATGCTCCTCATGAAGTCGAGAAAGGTAGAACTTGAGCGTCGTAGACGCCAATGACCTGGTGTAAATGATTCGACTGAGCAGTACTCTTGGAAAGGAGACTATAAACTTAGACATTTACATTTCTCATTTATTTTGTTACCAAACTTGTTCAAAGATCATCATGAACTTCAGATTTCAGATTACACTGAGACTAGATCAATTCTGTTGTGTATATGAACCAAACCGCAAAGATCTAAATCATATAACAGCTAGCCGTGTAAACCTACTGTCTAAGTTATCGCCAATCGGAATGTGCAGACACAATAGCCTGCGGTCGATGATTTAGTGGACATCTTTGCTTCATCTAGATATTTGACACACATTGATGGATCTATTGTTCTGTGATAAATGAGTTCTTCAGACTGACGATTATGCAACAATTTATTGATATAATATCTATATAAGATGTGTATAGAGTACATGACAGGCTAAATACATTAATGTTACATTTCAAAGCCAAATGAGAGAACTGTCTAAGACCCACATTTCACATGGCCGATCCTAGCTCCAGATCCTCAAAAAGACACCCGATTTGTCATTTCTGTGTGGATCGTGCGTTATCTGGCTTCAAATTTGGACTGATTAGGTTGGTTCGGCAGGGAATGGGCGACTTTTGGTCGGTTCTGGGCTGACATTTCTTTTTTCGGTTTGTGTGCTCAATCGCCAAGTTTTCGGGGCTTTCTGGGGGCTTTCTCTAGCATTTGCAACATCCTAGGGTCTCTTTGCTTAACTGTGGCCTCGTCTGCTGCTTTGAGAAGATGTATTGTGACAGATGAAACCGTACATGTAGGTGCCGCAGCTACCATAACAATCTGAAGCAATGGAAGCATGAAACGGAAGCATCTTTTTCAACAGCACGATGCTCCTATATAAATGGTATCCACCTGGAGAAAATTACACATTTCTGACGGGTTCTGGCCCAAAAGGTGTTTTCACTTCTCTGGAGAAGTGATTTTGACTTTTTTCGGTCTGTGGGCTCCCGTTATAGTATTATTGAGATGTTGATCTGGATCAACGTTTTGGTTTTCTTGTTCGTCTGGAGGACTAACTTGTTCATCGTTATATCTCTCTGCTAACGTTGGTTTTGCTGACAATGTCCACAAAGATGTTCCCGTTTTATGGTGTACTAGTTCTGAATGGTCCCATTAGCTTGCCTTGTCCTCCAGTCCATCAAAAAGATCACAGGGGGGGGGGGTCATTGTTCATTGTGTCTTTGAAGGGTTAAACTCAAAGACGTATTTACCATGATTAGGCAACGAATAATTGTAACAATGATAGCCGTTGCACTCACTCGTGTTGTAGCTCTCAACAACAACACCAGAAGGAGGAGAGAAGAGAGAATAATACAAGAGACTGTAGAAGATGAAGATGATGAAGCTTCAGAAGGCAGCCTTGAAGATGTTCAAGTTGATGCTCACCAGCAGAGACGACCATATACACTGACTAGATTGTGGATACGGCCCTAGGTCCGTTATGCTGCTGTTTTGGAGAGGAACACGTGTTGAAAGACCAAAGCTGATGCTATTTCACGGTTTAATGGCCACGAAGCCGCTATTTCTGGCAGCCGATCATCACACCTCTTCAGAATGCTTCGTCTGTCTCGGCCCTTTCCCGTCACCTACAACGTCTCCGACGGCTTGTACGGCTCATTATCAGTGATTATGACAAGCTTCGTCTTCAAACTGTTACGTAATAAATATTGACACAAATCCGCCGATCCACCCCGAAATGACAGCTCCGGCGGGTTTTGGAGGATCTGGAGCTAGCATCGGCCATGTGAAATGGGGGCCTAAGAGAACTATCAACATCACATTTGGTCGCCTTAATAAAAATCACATTTGGTCGCCTTAATATCACTCATTCTTTAGTGTTTTTATGTAAAGACAACATGGCTGACTAGCGCGATTCCATCAATAGCCAGTGACCATTTATTAGAATCCGTGAACATCAGGGGCATGTGTGATGCTATGTAAAATTGGGTGTTTAGAGTGTATAACCAAATAAATAAAATTGTCCAAAATTCTTCCTAATTCTTTGTGCGTCTATCTGCCTTCCAGTCATCCCAACGTCCCCGTTGCAGAGAAAAACTTCGCCATAATGAGTATAATTGATAGAAAGAGTAATAGGTATACGTGTATAGGCAGAGTAGAAAATAGTTACAAAAATAAATTAAAAACAGCAGTTATATGTGATTTTCTCTGTTTTAGTTTATACTGAAAACTGTTTATTCCCGGATTGGTCCCGCAGTAGTCAAGGGTAGGTCACGTCAGGCTTGGTCACGTTTGGTCCCGGGTTTTATTAGTTACCATACATACAGTGTTTTTATAATTCGTGGTTCATATATTTTTCACGTTCATATCATTTATCTAAGGACAACATATCTTTGAAAGTACTAATTCTTCTTATAAAATAGCGTTTAGGTTATATTACCTTCAATATTTAAAAGCATTTCAGTTCTTGGCGTACACGGAAATGAGACAATTTACGTGGAAGTAAATAACCTCAATGAATTGTTAGGTCAGTGCTGAAACCCCTGATGGGCCCCTCCTCCTCCCCCAGTAAGAGTGGATTTCTTCACTCCGCCAATTATGTCAGCTTGCTTATTTGGCGTTGATAATGGCCTACATGAATTTCTTGTGTCTCCCCCTTCTTCTTTCTAGCATTTTGCTAGGGGGACCCAGACTGACTTACCACAGTTTGAAATTATTTATTTCCATGTAATTACAATAGCTGCCAGTCTTCAAAATTTTGGAGGTAATATAACCTACATGTAATACATGTATGAAAATAAAGCGATTGCTAAGACAAAATAGTAATTATCCTTGTAATGAGTAGACTGAATACTTCGTATGACTTTGTTCAACAAATAAAAAACTCACTGCCAAACGTTTACACAAACAACCCATGAACGACTGTGATCGTAAGCACACATAAAATGATTTTACTCAGTTCATATTTTGTACATACATGTACATGTAAAGACACGTTCAAACAAGAATCTTTTTGCCATCACAGATATCAACAGTTACTACATAGTGTGCACTCACTGTTGCTTTGTAACAAAACAAGTCAATTAGGAACCTCACTACATGTTAATAACCTAAGAAAGTGGCAACAAATTGGACACTAAAGTAAAAATGCAATTGACTAATTAAATTTGTAACAAACCTCTGATGAATTGATTAGTAGAAAAGCATATCCTATGTAGTAATTACCTTGAGATTATTGGCAATCATGTTATTACTTTCGCATTTAAGATGTCCGTGTTTTCATGCAATACACATGTAGTGCGCAAAAAATTGTTTAGTGATTCATTATGTCCAAAGTACATGTAATTCTCTAATATTTCTAGAATGATGCGAAGCATTACGTTGATTTTAGATATCGAGACAGAGGCCATGTGCCCATCTCAGTATTGAGATACATGTATGTCTTTCCCCAAGACCATAGGCCGTGGGCTGCATAGCACATACTGCAATCTGAGTGAGAACAATACACACAGTGATAAGTAATTACATTCCATACGACTGACTAAAAGAGTCATGCCCTCTCACTGAAAATTAGAGATACCTAAGTATACACGTATTTGTATGATAACACAATAATCATTCCTTTGGAGAGAAGGCCATATTTTAATCATTGCAGAGAAGTCATTCATTTCGTACTCACAATAATGGTTAAAGACAAAAAATGACAATATCAACAGCGGCTCAGAAGTGACATCAGTGTGTTGTCATTACATTCCTCATTGTCATTACACTCCTCATTTTAGTGTGATCTGCTATTATTTGTTAATCATCATAATCTACGCTGTCGCATTCGAATATCCTTATTTCCGGTATTTGATGGCCCATCCATAGCTTCCTGTCATCAGCCTGGTCCCGCGGGGCCTCTGCTAGTTCGTCTGTACAGCTCATTGTGTCGTATGGCTAAACAGAGGTAAACACATGTGCATCAATTATTGGTGATTGGTACATTAGAAAGATGTGACAAAGAATGAAAGATGACTTGGCTAGACACTATATGTACGTGTGAAATAGCAATGAGTCACCAATATGTCAACCAAATGATCTTCGTCAGTCGTGTTTTCTCCCGCACGATAAGCCTTCTTAGTGTAATCCTCGCGTCCCCTTTCATAGCAGGGAAGGTATTTTATTAGTTAGTATATAGTATACCTAACCTTGTTGTGTATTTCAGCCAGATCGTCCGCGGAGATGATGTACGACCTGACGGACATGGTGTCGATGCTAGGGTCGCTGGCTCCCGGCCACAGGAAGCCCTCCTCCAGGCTGGTGGGGGACGCATCCGACATCACCGAGTACGAATACATGGAGTTTGACCTGACCATGGAGGGAGTGCAGTCTATGATCTCTGCACGGTCAAATCCTAAGATTCGATGTACCTATGTAGATATTAGATACCAAAGTCCAGCAGCACTTCTACCAAAATAACAAGTGTGCAATAGTTGAATGGGGATTTCCCATCACCAATAAATATTGCACTTTGTAGAGGGATTTTAAATACATCATGTTAGGTTTAGGTTAAGTTTTATTGTAATGTCATCCCAATATTCTTTTGTTGTTAGACAACGGGATTGTGGCCATACCAATGTACAAGAGCAGAGACCTCTCTATTTAGGTGGCAACACTGACACTCGTGGCGAATCCCCATTAAAGCAATCACAATTAATGAGGCGATGTTGATAAATTTAAAAACAAAAACTAATAATTGGTACACATTTAATTTGAACGGTTAACAATTCATTTTAATGGTATTCTCATTACCTTTTTATGCTCCATCTGCAGCTTGGTTTTGAATTTTTCCATCTTTAATTCTGATTTCTCATCCTTGACAAGATCTTTGAGATAGGCCTTCATTTCACTGTCATGCTTGCCTTTTCTAGCAGACGACCCAATCATTATAAGTATTGACAGACTGTACATTAGCATCACAGCCACAATGTATAGCACAGCACCAAAACTATCATATGGAATCCCGTGTGAAGTGCTGTTGTTACCTATCCTATCATTTATTGTATCCTCATTCGCACTGAAATTACAAAGATGATGCTTTACATTATACTCGCTATTATTATGTACAGACATCACAAAGAATGGTGTGTAAATGTGACTAAATATCTCTGGTTCTCATACCGCTGATACGTTGCTTGTCAGAAATGTGAAAATGTCAATGAGATGTTGGATAAACTAATAAGGAACCAATCAATTGATCCACATCTTTTGATGTCCGAGTCACCTGTGCACGTATCACTGCATATTTTCTACCACGGTATGTTTTTCTGTGGGCAATTGTAGTGTTTTCTGTTCATATGTGAAAGCAAACCTGATGGTTTAAGAAATTTCTTACCATTATTGATTTTGGAGGATTGGGTCACTCTTCTTATATGTATGGTCAACCATCGAGCGGGTCTTCAGTATTAAGCAAAGTCATATATTGAAAATCGTTGTCAGAGATAGATGACAAAAATTGATGGTATACAATCAAATGCTTGATTCAATTGATAATTTATTAAAAATAAAAATATGCAGTAAAACTATTTGTTCAAATATTTAAATGATATTGAAAAAATGGACTTAAAATTGTTCTTTGGAAGGCACACTTTGTTTGACAGCGTGCCACAGATTGAATCATTTCGGTGTTGCCTCATACTTAATAGGTGTGTTTATAATACTAAGGTTTAAACAAATCAATTCATGAATAAATTAACGCTGTAATTTGTCCAGAAAGGCAGAAACATATACATGGATATAGCTAGGCACAGGCAAACGGAAACGAAACAAACGCATTTGCTTTTACTTCATCTGGAGGGACCGAATTATTTAATTATATATAGGCATGTCTAATACAGACAGCTGCATGAACACTGATCTCTGTTTTTTACGTTGGCCCATTATTACCCTGTCGGATACAGCCGATCAAAATCATGTGGCTTTTGATAGAACTCTATCCACAAACTTCATTGCAGCATTAATGTGTGTGTGCTTTTTATTTTCATTAATGGGATAGATTCAGTTGATATATTTCCCGCTGGAGTTGCCTGAGCATCCTTCTCCCTCTTCATTAATTAAACCTCTCACTTGGAGTCCATTATATGGGTTAAAATCATGGACACAAAAGTGCTCGTTATTCACATGAATACGGGGATGGTCGTGTTCACCGTCGCCCCCGCCACCACTATCAATGCATGTCCAATCCATTCAATCGGACGTCCAATCATCAATCTTTGTTAAGTTTATTATATTAGGCTTTATTCTGTGCCCTAATACCAGGGATCAATGGTTGCAATAAAACACCGCTATTATCAGGAACGCTGCTGTGGAGAGAGTCAATCCATTCCCGAAGTGTCCTTTCATCAACCTTTCTAATTACATCACATTACCAACGGGAGAACAAAAGGGTGCCCCTTATTGAGAAGTGCCCGCCTAAATGAGATGTGCCTATTGGTAAGTGAGATTTTACATCATTCTTGCCATTTTTGCATCCCCAACACATGGTACCATACATGTAGGCCTAAGCATTATTTCAGACCCCATGTGAGACTTCTTCATTACAACCACTCACACGCCGTGCTGGCAGATAATTCATCACATCAACCCCTACAAATGACAGGCTTCGGCGGGAAAGTAGGCCGTAATTAGTTCTCCTCAGGCCACACCGGTGATTGACTAGTACCGTACGCCCAGACACACACACACACACACACACACACACACACACACACACACACACACACACACACACACACACACACACACACACACACACACACACACACACACACACACAGAAAAAACATTACCTAATGAACAAGATCAGTGATCTTGAGTTATATGAGGAATGCCTTACACGGGTGCATTATGTTTTTGTACATATGTACACAAAGCTGACTAATGAACTACTTTTGTTCCCGCTAGTTTTGTTGCTGTTGTTGTTTTCTGTTTGTTTGTACTTTGTTCCGCGTATAAACAGAAAAGATACGTGAAGGTTGTCAACTAACCGTAGTTTGATACAAAGGACATAATGAACTAACCTTAGAAGCTTTCAGATTGCCGCGTGACTTTCCTCGTCAAGTGACGTGAATGTGGTGTAAGCTCTCCACATATTAGTGTTGTGTGAACGCTAATGGAGTACGGCCATGTTATATGTATCGTGTGTGAGGAAATAGGGAGTTGCCAGCGGAAGGTTGATGGCAAACGTACTTAGAAATATTCCTGTGACGCTGTAATGTCATCTTCATATGTTATGAAACTAACATTCTACTCTTGAGAAGTAAATACATTTGCATCGCGAAACTAACATATCATAAGACTGTTCATAGGCAATATTAATATGAAAAACATTCCGTGTATCGACGATAGTCCAATGTGTGCTGTTTTTTTCCCTAATTACTTTGCTTAATCACGTGAATGTGATTATCACATGATAATTAGGAGTAATAGAATTGTCCACCTGTGTTGAGCCTGATGAAAAAGCTACGTCTACGTATAGAACAACCAAATCATCAAGTGTGAAATTTATAGAATGTAATGATAATAAAACCACAGTCAAATATCCATTATATTGGTTATTTTAATCATGATTATGGAGTGGCATATGGCTATATTGCTAAATACTAACTACATAATAGGCAAAATCCAAATTACTAATTCTAATTTTGGTTGGGAAAATGAAAGCAATTACTGTCCGCGTACATGTATGTGTATATTAATTTACCAAAATTCATAATGTCAGACCAGTGGCATATACATGTACATGTACCTATTCACAAATATGTATCCTCACCACGGGTATTGGTGGTTTACTGCAGGGGCTATTATCCTCCCGTGCGCTTCTCTCAGCAGACTCTCCTGTCTCTTTCGGATCATGGGCGCTACTACTTTTACTTTCTACGGCACTTTTGGTACCTGAATTTGTACCAGAATTACTCTTAGGTTTAGACTCTTGAACACCAAGTGACATGCTGTTGTCGTTTCCCCCGCTCCTGTGTCTGTTATGTTCGCCTGGCTTGGTATCGTGGCCCACTGAGTGTCTACATTTGCCCATTTCCGCAGCCCCCGAGGTTTGGTTTGGCACGGCGCTGTCTCCTTGGTACATGGCGTCCACTTCGTCTGCCGAGATGATGATGGTGTTGACAGATGCGTTGGACGGTCTCCTCTCCTCGCCCTCATCTATAAAACATGATCTGTGATGGCTTAATCACCTAATGGGCTTTCGCCTTTATATAGTATTATTTTCACCACCAGGTGGCTAAAATATTGAATTGTGGGTATTGCCCATTATAATGCATTTTGGGTATTTTTAGACAAACGTTGAGATCGTCTCTATCATTTCCTCTTGCTACGTCATCACAGGGTCTAGTTGGTCTAGACTAACACGTTAGTTGCCACATCGCGGCAGAAATGGTACTATGAGAGTCTATTACTATTTTTGTATGCGAAGTGATATAATTTTGGGCTTCCGGCATTTACATTGATTAATAGGTTAAAATTACATGTTCAACATCTTCATGCAATGTAGCAGTTCCAAAGTTTCGTAGGTGTTGACGTACCCTCGTCCGCGCTGAAGGGGTCGTCTCCGTACACACTGGTAGGTGACGGGGACGCGGACAGCCAGCCGCCACCCTCGTCAACGATCTCGGCGCGATCCGGGCCCAGGATCCGGTGCACCTGCATGGACGGGTCGTGTCAGTGTCCTGTTACCAAACTAGCCCATCGCATAGACCTTGGAGATCAATATTTTTAAAAAATGCGCCTCTCCCATCATGGTATGCCATAAGAGGATTCAGCTGTGTGAGCACGGAGCGCCCCCCTCCCCTCCCACCCCCACCCACCTTTTCCCATCAAAATACTCTTTTCATAAGCTTTTGCACATTTGCTATTGAACGAAACTTGCGAGATCCCCTTATGTGCACCCCCCCCCCCTAATCTGAAAACTTGGATCTGCTCTACCTGCTCTCATGTATCAGCATGTGATAACATAGACCTTATTGCTCAATGCAGGATTCAAGCTCATCTTATATCACTCCCTGCTCTCAGTCACCAGCAGCGTATATCCATTGTTTTTTACGTTTTCACTTGCACTGCAGGTCGGTTTAAAGACAAGCACCAAACCAAACTAAATATCGTGATTTTCATGGCCGCAGCAGCCATATGTTAGTGGGCAACTGATACTAATTCTCTTAGTATTCTCAATAGAGAAGTGGTCTCTCTATGGAGGTTCATGACACACGACCCAAGGGCGTATTCGAATGGTGTTGATCCTACCACAAGGTCACACTTCATTATATACAGTCATGGAAGCATCGCGTGCTCCATGTTTTCATATCATTCAAATAGTGGCATTTCTACGGTGTCCTATTGTGTGCATGGCGTAAGTTGCAATGACATAACGGAATGTATATGGTTTCAAATGAGCTTGTTGACAACATGGCTTGTATGAGCCAAACAAAAACTATATTGATATCGTGTTAAACCTGCATCTGTGGTGCAGTGTTTTCTAGACCAACCGTGTGGGTGCTGGCTTTAACTAGCCTTTAGAGACACTCCTATTGTAAAAGCCATTTAGCAATGTCGTGCTCATCATCATCTATTTCAGATTTATGAATCAATTCACAAGTTAATGAAACACTAATATAGGTGCAGGGTTACACATTACAAGTGAAAACTGTACAGTAGAAGGTCTCGTTTAAGACCACGTGGGCGCTGCACCCAAGTAGCCTCATTAGAAAGTTAGTCTCTCTGTGGGTATCAAGTCAAAGTCAAAATTGGTTTATTTATACTGACATGTGATATATACATTTCAAATATATGATAACATACATGTATATAGGGGTTAGCGAAAATAAATAACATAAATCACTCAGCCATTTTTGGCTTGTATGCCAGTTTTTAACATAAATATATTTGATTTTGTCACTAGACATACGAGAGCACATTTGATATTATTTAAGTATATAATTATGTATAGTATAGATATCCTTATCTCCTTATGACAGGTTGGGATCATGAAGGATGGTCATATTATAGAGGTGGTTTCTTCATAGAAGTGGTCTGATTGGAAGTTGTATGGTTGTGTGCTGCTTTGATTGAATGGATAGAGAGTTGGAATAGTGACCAGACGGTCGTGAGCTCGATTCTGGGTCGTGTCTCGCGGTAGGTGTTGAACAAACTCACCCCTATATAGTTGCACACTTCTCCGTGAAATCTACATGTCAATTAGGTACAGGGAATTCGGTTGAAGGTGTGCATGAGTGATTAGCAGTGTGCGCTGAATGTGCTTCATTTACAAGTGCATGTATTTGAGAAACGGTCGAATGGTCGACAAGTTTGCCAGTAACCTTGTGTAAAATGTAAAAATGTGAAGTGGTGTGAACAAGCGTATATGAGGACTATAAAGCACCATATTTATGGTACCTTGTGCTGCTGCATGTGCAGTTTGGTGCGAAACTTCTCCTGTTTCAGCTCCAGGTTGCCCACGCGGTCCAGCTCCTTCATGTACGTGGATATCGTACTGTCGTGCTTGGATTTACGGGCAAACGAACCTGTAGTAGAAATATACCCGATGTGAGTGCTTTGAAAGCAACCAAACTGTGTTTACTAATAGGAGGTCGGATATAAGTACAGTGGTAGTATCATGCTCACGTGGGCAGGGTTATGAGGGGTTTTAACCGAACCTTGAGTACGATATTTTCTTCCGATAAGGTTACACATGAAATGCTCAAGTAAACTTTGTTAAGAATTCATTGGACTATAGCCTGAGAGCAGAAAGCCAAGCCCTCCTTTTTATGCAGAATCCCTCAATTAAGACCAATCCAAGAGACTGGCCTGATGTGGTCTCAATAAAGAGGTGATCTATTTATGGAGGCCCAATGTTGGTCATTTTTATAAAGGTTTGGGACTAACAACATGCCGTTACTGCAGGGGCATACCCGTGTCTTGTAGATCTTGTACATTTGACACAATTCAAGACATATCTGATCATAGAAACCCGTCCCTTGGCCACTGTCTAGAATAGGGGATTTTAATAAAAAAAAGTGTTTATTGGAGGTTGATTGCATCGAGTTCTCCTGTTGGGGGTCGGTGTGGGGGGAGAGGGCTCTCAGTTCAAAAGTGGGTAGGGGTGCCACCAAAAACCTCAGAGTATCCATTTCTAAACCTTGCATTAACAAGAATTAGGACCCATTTCTATACCGACCGATTTCTGAGATTCACTATGAACGACAGTTTGTGTTGTGTTAACAAAGGCATATTTTATTTCAGGTTTGACATATCAAAGGATATGCAGTAAACAAATAAAGATATTGCATAGAGTTTGGTACCTGTAAGCAAACATGCTGGGCAAACATCAATATACTCTATATATAAATTTAAAAAATGTGGGCCGACTAATAGACACAACTGATGAAAACAGGTGGACCCATTTCCATATACCAACTTGTCAAAATGAGGTACCATATCTATATAAACAGCCCCGAAAGGGTACCCCTTATCGGTGGCACTACATCCCTACTAAACCGTTTGGTGGGAGACTGCGCCCCACCCACCCCGAAACTGAGTGATACTGAAGACTCACCAATCATCATGAGTATGGAGACACTGTACATGAAGATCACGGCCAATATGTAGTACACCGCGCCAGAACTGTCATAGGGCATCTCCTTGTGAACAGTCTGATTACGGTCAAGCAACTGACCGATGAATGTCTCGTTCGCAATGTGTCTCACCCGCAGCGTCATAATGTATTCCTCTCGAATTTTCATGGCGTGTAAAGTACCAAACTGCCGTGTAATATAAGTATCCCTGCTCTGGTCTATTAGGTTGAAGTTTCTTCACATATATCTTGAACTCAGAAAAGGCCTTCTCAGTTGTAGATGTTATTACAAAATATCTGCCTGCATTTAGTGGTTAATAAAAAGAAATATTTGAAGTCCACAGTTCTACTTAATTTTCCTTTAAGAATCAGATGTCCTACAACAGGGTATAGTAATAACCATCTATATGTTTAGGCTTGGGTCAGACACGCCCAAATACTGAAGCTGACTCGACTATGGCCAGTGGGCGGTCGTTGTTGATTGGCACATTGCATAACTTTATAATCATAGTTTTGCTTAATAAATGCAGCTCTCATCTTTTACCACCTCATTAGATATTCGGGGTTTAAGATTCGTCACTGTCAGACTGAGACTCATTATCATCTATTTCGGGTTCATCAAGTTCACAAGTTATTGAACATAATAATGCATACATGTAGACCGTCGATGACTGAGACTTATAGTTATTAACCACATGTGAATGCATTTAAAGGGTTTAAGGCTCCTGCTGGTCCTTAACACCACAAGTTGCATTCATGCTACTAATGGACACCAATGATCCTCTATGATGCATTCACTCACTTCACGTCCCTACTGTGTCGTGTGCCATTCATCAATGAACAGAATACAGTTATGTGCCTAGCGTGCTGTTGATCTCATCATCCTACTCAAGTAATTAATACATTTACATGAACACAGTTACTAATCACCGCCTCAGTCATAAGCAGATTATCATCGTGCGTGGGAGGTGATATACAGTCTCATACAATATGTAGTCTTATACATATTGCTTTGTCAAATTAGAATTCAAAGTAGGATGGAAGACAAAAGGATAACACCAAGTCCATATATGCTACAGATGAGACGGTAACGATGATTATTGTAGAATTAAAGATTCAGATTTAATTCATCTTTTGTCTTCGTGATAAGAAATAAGTGTTCGGTAAATACTATAATATAATAATACATTAAGTAAAGAATGATATAATTATACACTAAATAAAAACACCCCTATTTTTAAAACATATTTGAATAAAACAACCCTGTAGAAGAAGAACAGAGTCTTTATCAGATGACATTATTTGCATAGATACCTTGGTGGAATTTTCACTCAGTAAAGGTTGATCTACAACCAGTAATTTACTAAAAATACAATTCTTTCCTCGTGATAAAATCTACAGTGTAGAAAAAAGGTGTTCTTCATTCTCAATCGAATTATTACAGATGCAGGGAATTTAAATGTTTGCCATTAGGTGTCAGGAGATGGTATGTAGTTCAAGGTTCAAATCCCAACTGTGTCAATATATGATGAAACCCTATAATGGATAGAGAACCCTCTTTGTCCATTCTTATGACACCCAGTTTTAATAACAATGCTATATGTACATGTATGCTCAATTGTTAACATGTGTATGATACACTTAAGTGAACACTTCTATTTTACACGCTTAATTGGAATGACAGAGCTTGTTGGTGCTCAAGAGTGATCTAATGCGCCTGTCTGAATGTAGTGCTTGGTGAAGAGGTCTGATGTTCGAGTCTTAGGATGTGATATAGCTCTATAAACTTAGGAGAAACATCATGTTACTGCAGGGGTGAGAAGATACCTGAAATAATCAATTTTACCCTTAAATCAATATGCAAATATTCTAATCAACAACAAAATGATCCCTTATCCAAGTGTGTTCTATCCTAAGTAGTAAATAATACATTATCCTTCGTTTTGGACAAGTTGTCCTTCACAATTTCGCTCACTCTAAACAATCATATACACGCTCTGCACAGCATGTAACGGAATGACAAAAAGCATTGTTATTTAAACCACGCATTACTACAAAGTAGCATCTTGACATTTGGACTTGTTGCCGTCTTGGTGTTTGCTGACGCTCGTTTGCACCTGCCCCTCCTATAGCACGGCCATACCAATGTGGTACTTAGACTAACATGGCATGGCCGTGGGTGGTTAAAGAAACCCAGTGAGTGGGGCTTAGTCTCTTTAGACCCACGTGTGCAAGTAGCTGTTAGGAGGCCATAGAAAGCCCACAAGAGCGCTCAATCACCGTCCGGAACCAGCCCGTACTTGTAACAAAATAGTGGCCTGTACCAGTAGCAAAAGATAGTTGACTACATAGTCGGTACGAACGTTTGTGGTGCTTTTTAGTCCAATATATAGTGGTGTGTATTCTGTTTAAATGTTGGATATAAGTAAGCCACATATGAAATTCTACCAGCAGGGTTTATCATGATTGTACTTTGGCGATCATTGCTGTGCTTGTTGGGGACGGCTAATGGCCCACTATAGCGAGGGGCACATTCCACCTTGCGGCAATTTTTCGCACGCATTGACAAACATACTGTTGTGGGCACATCAGCACGGGCTCCGTGCGTTAGGAATGCGTGGGCACAGGGCCTGGTTTTTATTGAGGTGGCCGTGCGATCAACATCCATCAAACGTGCGATGTACTCGCGTATAACTTACGTTCTACGCACCGTGTGATTACTAAAGTACGGGATCCGCACGTTCATGGTACAGGCAACGCACGGCCCCAGTACTGTGTCTGTGCCGACAACGTGCGGTTGAATCCTCTGCGTTTCACGTAAGGTCTCCGCACTGCCTCCTTACGGTTAGGCCATGACGCAGGGTGGTCGCCAGGGTGGCAACCCAAACTTCTTCTGCGGTCACCGTACGGCCTTGAAAATACGTACGTTTGCCGCACTGCACACTCACGGATCGTTACGATTTCTATGCGTTTTTGGTCGTAGACAGGCTGTAGACCCAACTTGCGGTGGAATGTGCCCCTCGCTTAAGGTTACAAGTAATAACCAGTGGCATTTACTTGTAACTTTAAGGATAAAAATATCCGTGAATTATATTGTATAGTTGCTACTTGCGTGTGTTTAGAATCACACCATTACTTCTCCACTAGCACGTCGGTAGTAGAGACAGCATGATATACATATTCAGGCAATATAGTGCAATAAAAGCAACATAGATTTTCTTATTGACGATGGGGTCCGCCATTTTTATTACTGGTACAGGCTGTTATTTTGTGCCAAGTATTGGCCCGCTACTGACAATGTGAGTAGCATTAGGTTTCATCCTGCGTGATGAATGTGCTACTTGGGGGAGTTTTATTACCTTCTGTTTTTGCTATATTTGCAGGAGTTGAAGAGAACCTTCCAGTGTCGTAACTAGCTTATATAACAAGATTGGAGCACTTACTTTGTTAGATTTTACAGTTGGTTGTGATGATAAAGGTGATGTTGGTACTAAATGATAGTTCAAAGCTATGGGCAGATCCTATGTGATACAGGGCGCTCCATCACCCAATACTACCGCAAAAACAAACTACCGCAACCGGCCCCACACCCTACCCTATCCTAAAAAATGCCTTATGCATTTTCAGCTGTTATTTTTGGAAATGTCGCGTTTTCATAACCCGTGAAACCTCTGCTAACGGCTGCATCCCCATTTTGCCGAAACCCTAAATCTGCTGGTGACATCCTAATTTAAACCACAACCGTATGCTTTAACATTTCTGCAGGAAGTTAATATCGTGGTAACTGACATACACAAATGAGGAATGCATCGATTTCTGTAGCACTCTCTTGTCCCCACTGGCCCTTTTCATGTACATGTCTACGCCTAACCCACCTACATTAGATCACAAGTGCTGAAGATGTATTTATGTTGTGCAAACGTCAGGAGTAATTCAATAACCATAATGTACCCTGCCATGTGCCATGTGTGCAAGAAATGTCCACCAGAGTTAAAAAATGTTAAACGTATCTGTACGGTGGCATAACATCATGTTCATGGTATGCTAGTAGTCTAATATGTGATAATGTATGAGGTAGGATGTTACAATGAACATACCGTATTACATATTTTATAAACATCATATTCATGATATTAGAACTGTTCTAGTGGATTCAAATGCTGTAATCCACACAATGTTGGAACATTGCCAGAAAACATGGAGAGGTTTCGTGTGATTTCTTTTTGAATCTCTATATAAATATGTATAGGTTAAAGACTCACACTTGGTCTGTCTGTAAAATAAAGACCTCCGAGAATGTGATCGTATGTACATTGTATTGCAAAATTGTATGGGCAAGATGAAGTCGAAATGGCATTTTTCTAAAGCAATTCATGATTGGTATTAACAGTAATTAATGTATGCTTCTTTTGTGTTTAAAAGTCTGTATTGGTCAGAATGGACTGGATGTCAATTGGCAGGAGGTCTTTATTCATCAGGATTAGAAAAATAAAGACCTCCACACTAAAATAAAGACCTCCACATATCTTCTATTTTAGGCCCATATCTTAAAATGAGAGCTTGGAAATTTGGAGGGGATTAGTGCTGAAATCACAAGACATGTCAAGCCTGCAACTTTCCTCATGCGGCCTCGCTTTTAAATTCTCGGAGGTCTTTATTTTACAGACAGATCAAGTGTGAGTCTTTAACCTATACTTAATACCAATCATGAATTGCTTTAGAAAAATGCCATTTCGACTTCATCTTGCCCATACAATTTTGCAATACAATGTACATACGATGTGCCTCCTTTGTTAAAGGTTGTGATTAATCTTCTGCGGCTTTATATAAAAAGGTAAAAACAGCTGCTGCTTAAACTTCTGTTCTCGTCTAGAAACGACGTTTCGAAAGACATTCCTCCTGCTTCAGGCTTCACTGGCAAAGTGCGCAGGTTATTGCATGCACCTTATTTCTGTGCTGTCATTTGATAGGTGGAATTCATGATCATTTCCTTTGGCTTATTCTACTGCAGAAAGTTAGCAAAATAGAATGAAACCTAACTTTGCTCATGCATTGTGTTGTACGTATATGTACACAATGAACGCGACTCGAAACAGCTCCATGGCTGACAATACGAAAAAAGTTTGCGTTGTGTCGTCAGTTCTTGTAGGAGGCGGGCTGCAGGATTCCTCGGTTATTAAGCGTAATTGAAATTGACAAGTTCACATGCAGCAGTGCAAAGATTATTCTAAGATCATACTAAAATTCTTCTAGTACTATCCTAAGCTGACAAAATGAATGCAAATGTAAAAGTAAAAATGTAAACCCGGTATAGTTTACTGTCCAAATGTTATCATTGTCATTATATTTCACATTCCCGTTTCGTACTTACATGTAATCGTACTTACTTCGCATTCACAATCTATACAGTACCACTCCAAGTATTGAAAATAGAATAACAATGTGTGGACATATTTCCAAAATGTATAATTTTTCATCAAAGAGAGCTTTAGTGATAGTCCCTGAGAAACGTGAGTCGTTTGATAATCGACACATTCCCACACACTCAAAATTAACCCAATTATTCAAGTATTGAAAACACATGTGTATTTGTGTTTTCCGTTACCCCAGTCTTTAGTACTGACAAAACCCATAGCAACATCCGGCAACTGCCGTACGGCGTGCACAAAATTCGTGTCGATTGCTCCGATGCATTTTACATGGGGTTATGCCGGTGCACAGTGAAATTCTGCTGTGCGGCCCCGTATATCAACATTGACACATCGAGCCGTACGGCACCGTATGTTTTCGCGTGCTATCGTGTTGATAAGTTTAACGACATTTCTATTGGGCAAAAGCTATGCTGACGTACATGTATTGGTATCAAACCGAGCATATCGGCAAATCGCCTTATATTAGCACACGTTTCAGTTCTTATTCCGACGTAAACATTTATTACGCTTTTCTAAATAAATTATTTGTGTTAATTCCAGACAACTAATATGATATTAAATCTGTCGGTTTATGATCGACGTACGGCCATCTGTTGCTCTGGGTTTTCCGCGATATACATTTTGCACTGAATTTGTGTTTCCTTTCATAATTCAATCATACAGGCATGCATGGTTTCGGTTGTTATATGATTTGATATATGTGTATGTAACTTGTTAGATGACAAATTATTAATGATGTACAGAATAAAGAAATAGAATGTCAATCCAATCGAACGTTTATCAAAATAGATAATTTACAAAATCTAAACACTAAATGATCACTAGAAATTTAGCCAGATGACTCTAGGGGAAGTTGTCTGGGTAGTTGCAGTTGTCGCCGTGGTAGGTCTCGAGAGGTTTGTTGAAGGTTCTGTTGAATCCGTTGTTTTCCAGCCAGTCAAGCACCTGAAATCATTGGTACTCATGTAACTTTTATTGATAATAAGCTAATTGAAATGAATATACTTACTGCATGACTAGTTATAAACAGATTAAACACGTCTGAGATTCTGGTAGTTTTGGGTCATCTTTTGAGACAGTATATTCACGGCTCTTGAAGTTTCATATAAAATGTCGCCATTGAGGTAGATAATTCAGTTTACATAATGGCTATTATGGAAACTACATGTACACGAACCCATGCAGATTAAACATGAGCTAAGCCGAATTTGTCTTTACCAGTGGACCTCACGTGAGTTAAATCTATATAATCAATGAGAATGATAATCTAATCGTCCTCTTGGCGTTTGATTATCACCCACCTCTTCCTTGTATTCCTCTCTGAACTCGGAAACATCGCGCACGAGCACGAAAAGGTAGACGTAGGTGGGGTCTCCCACCAGCGAATACGCATACTGAGTAACGATCGTGCCGTCCACCTCATAATCATTCTCTGGGCCCAGGTTCATCACCCAGTCTGAAAGTGGACACAGTAATTGTCATTGTTACTAACAATTAGTATGAGGAGGTTTTTAATAAATGGAAGGCAGAAAAACAACAAGTCTAGTAGCACGAATTAGCAGTTTACTATGATGCGTGAATGAATTGAGAACTGGGGGAGGGGGGAAGCAAATGGAACAAATATTATTAGTTGAGTGGTAATAAGAAAATAGATCATGGGAGAAAAGGACAACAAGCTGGACGTGTAAAAATTCTTGCCCCAGCATGTAACCCCACCCACCGGCTCAGCCTCACGACTCACATGGGGCGCCAGGGAAGCCGTCATCCGGTCTGTCGACGCCGTCCAGGGTCACGAACAGCTTGGCGGCGTCGTCTGTGGTGAACGCATAGCCATTCAGGTCATCGACCTCGTTTTCGGGAGCGGAGAGAGTCTGCGCGTTGTACACTTCCAGCGTGGTATCGTTGTAAATGCCGTCTGGAACGAGAGTGCGCGAAATAAGTTATAAACATCTTCACGCCCAGTTGATAGGTCATATTGTAAGATTATTTTCAATAACTTGTGTTTTGATTGATAAGATCAAAATAAATTGTGTTGCTAATAATGAGACATAACCTTTCTTCAGTGTAAAAAGGCACTTGTATGGAAATGCAGGTCCATGTAAATGACAGTGGACAGAAAATGTATTATCTCACTCATTTTCTAGGTGGTCACATTTTTCAGTGTGTGACTAGATGATACACTGCTGTTGTGAAGATGACTTGAGTTTACTTACATGTTGCAGTGCAGCAGAAACCATCCTTCTCAAAGGTGTTGTTCACACGTGGGGACGCGTACGTCTGAAAATATACAAATATGATTCAGTGGTATCAATTGTATTTAGAGAAGAATGTTTGCAAAATTAATCAAATTTCAAAGCGATGTGTTTTGTACTTACGGGAGTCCTCTGGACACCCGGTTTTCATATTGCATTTGACATTAGCCATCGCAGTATCAACCGTAACCGTAAGTCTAATTTTGATAATGTAACACTCCATTTGTAAAGAGTAGAGCTCTAGACAAGGCGTGTCTCTAGAATTCAAAATTTGGATAACAAAAGAGGAAGGCAACAAAACCAAGATATCTAAGAAATGAAACACCCTTCGAATAATTATTTATCGTTTTTCTATTTTATTTTATTTTGTTTATTTTGTTCTATTTTATTTTATTTTAATCAGTTTTTCTCTCCCATACACATTAAGTCGTGCTGGTTTCAACGGTTATTTTTTCTCTATGTTCGGTGAACGTATCTTGAATATGAACAAATAAAATAAAATCAATCCTACCTGATACCACCTGCCCACATATTTGGCCACATCGAGCTCATCCACGGTGGGTGGGACTGGAGGGCGGATCTGGGCCGACCCCAGAGATACAACAGCAGCAAGGCACAGCAAAAAGAAGTTCATCTTTCCTGTGTTTAGTATAGTGTTCTAGTCAAACGATATTCCTCAGCCTTATATAAAGCGCTTCGGTTCTTATCAGGTAGCAGTGGTTGCGTAAATAAAAAAAGGAACCACGTTGGTAACCACGTGCGTTATCTTTGAGCACGCGAGCAGCTGGTAGACCGAATTGGTTTGAAGGGTAAAGTCTTTCAAAATATAACTGTGAGTAAAAACACCTTAGCGACTGTGCATGGGTTACATATTAAAAAAATCTTTTGTTGGTCTGTCACACGAGACATTGATCCTCCCATTTAAAAACATTAATCTTTTGTTATAGGCACTTTTTTATGCAAATTGGCCCACCCTCACTTCCACCGTGCTGAGCCTTCAACTTTCGCCATATATACTGCCCATCTAAAATAAACTTCTCTTTAAAAGTTATCCAACATAAAAATCAATAAAAAATAGTCTGCCTGAGCATTTTGTGTTTAATCTTATTATGTATAGGGGTAGTCTACCATGCAAATGATGCAAAAATTGACCTGCTAAAAATAAAAAAACGTTTAATGCCCCCCACCCTCACTTCCACCGTCTGCTGAGCCCATTTAAGAAAACTGGTAAATCTTTTGTACTCATTTCACCACTTTCGTAAATGATGTCTAAAAACAAAATTGTAAAGGGTTATAACATACATTATTTCCGGTGCAAGACCCCTACAAATGATGGCTCTTAAAAAAATAAAAACCACCACTGGCGCAAGAGTTGAAACCACCGAATGAGCATTAGAAATTGTTGGTACTTGCCAAAAGAAATTGTACCACACGTTCAAAGTAAAATTATCCCACTGACCAACATTTTAAAACACAATAAAAAAATAGTCTGCCTGAGCAGCTTTTTTGCCATTTCTCGCATCAGGTCCTATTTAACCCCAAGTATGGGGGGCACTCAAAATTATTTCAATACCTCGGTTTTGAATCAATGTTTGTGTAAGTATAATGCCCTTATCCACATCTTAGACCTAGTAAGTCATGGTTTTGACTAGATCAAGGCCAGATGAGGATTTCATGGGTTTTGTATGTGTGGAGAGTCGCAGAGATAAAAAGACTATAAAAAACGAGTTTGTTTTGTGGAAAAGGGGGCACACGTCTCCTGTGCCCCCCCCCCTTGGTCTGCCTAAGTGGAGCGCTGTTATAAGGAAGTAGGATATGGTAGAATAGGCTAAAATAGGTATGTGGGATTTTTGGAACCGTGTGACCCTAATTATGTGCAGTAAAAAATAAAATAAATAAAATATTAACTATTTATCTATTTTTTTGCTTTCTTATTTTTTATAAAAAAAGTATCACAGACAGTCAGGTCCTTATAAAGTAAAATAAAAATGGTGTCCCCCATTTTTCCCCAATTTCTTTCCCCAGTCGCCCTACATTTAATTTTTAATTACATCCCCCCAATCAACAATCATGTTTGGAAAAAAGCAAACCCCAGAAAAATTTAGTTTGGTACAATTTTAAGGCCAATGGCAAAAGGTTTTAGTTGGGAAAAAAGCCAGTAAATTAAGGAGTGGGTTTTAAGGGGGCAAACTTGTTTGGTCAAATTTTTTTGGGGGGGCTTTAAGGTAAAATCACAAAAAAAAAGGGAAGGTAAAAGCTCCCTTTAACAAAATTTTTTTTAATTTTTTTCCAAAATTTTTGGGGAAAAAAAAAAAAAAATAAAATTTGTTTAAAAACATTTTATTTATG
>CM032664.1:29838738-29875331 GCA_019095985.1 Streblospio benedicti | reverse complement strand
ATGCTGTTGGAGGTAATGGAAAGTTACAATCAACTTGTAGGCATCCCCCGATTGCTCGGCCGTAGCCGTTGGTTCTCCAACGCTAGTTTAAGCCGGGTGGTTGTGGGGTATCACCTCAGCATCAGCAAATTGGACGTGACCAAGCAGGGATGGAAACCGGAGCACCAGCGGTGGGTGAGCGGGTGTCAGCTTGACTATGTCAAGTGGACCAGCCATCTGCCGGGGTATTCGGGAGCTCCAGCCAAGAAGACCGAGGGGTACCGGGCGGCAGGACTTACCCACCCTAAGCAGCCTACGTTGATGGGACCGCCAACCACTGTGCCACCGCCGCGCTCGGGAATGCTGGAGATGCTTGCGAACAAGTTTAAGATCTCCAAGCACCCGGCGGCCACTAGCACCGTTACGAAGGAGTCCAGCCCGGAAGCATCCACCTCCAGTCCGACCTCAACGTCGCCTCTGAGCAGCCTGAGTGTCGAGACTAGTCCCGCCGCACAACAGGAAATCGGACGGTCTATCGCAGCCGCGATAAACGCGCAGACCGCACCCCGCGGCGACAAGAAGCGACGAAAGTCCAAGCAGTCGCCAGTGCGAGATACCAGTGGAACACCGACGACGAGTCAGAAGCGAGATCGCTCTGATTCAAGCAGTCCCGCTCCCAACCGGGGCGCGAAGAGCCAGAAAACCAGCACTGCCAGATTGATTGACAATCTGCGCGAAAGTGAGCGAGTATGGCAGGACAGGGCCACTCGGGCCGAGGATGCTCTTGCTGTGCTTAAACGCCAGCATTTGGACTTGCAGAAACGGGCCGCGGCGGACAGGACTTCCTACGAAAGTGGGCGGTCACTGCTGGTCGCGGACCGCGATAAGGAACAGGCGCGTGCGACCAAGTATAAGGCCGAGTGCCTTGCCTTTCGAAAAGAGCGCGACGATGCAGTGCGGGAGCGGAGCGAGTTGCAGTGCGAAGTGAGTCGTTTAACCGCGACCGGCACTCAACACCAGGAGAAACTCGCGACGGCAGAGCGCGACGTGGCCAGGCTCACCGCGGAGGTCGAAACGATGCGGAAGGAACTCACTGTCCTTCGCAAAGATGCGACTTACGCCGTGCCATCAGGGAAGTTGAAAGTGAAGCACACTCCCTGCCAGAGTGAAGTCATGTGGACTTCGGAAGGATCGCTGGGAGGTCGTCCGACTCGCAGTATGCATCAGATGCAGCGTACGTTTCAGGCTATCACTACGACCCTGAACGACCAACGGAAGGAGATCATCGACGCATGGCAGATGATGGAGGAATACGCCAAGGCAGACCCGGACTTCGATGTCTTTCCTGCTGTCTACTCCTGTGCGCGCCAGGCCATGGAACAGTTCACCCAGGTAGTGCGACAGGAGCTAGCTCCATGGGTGCCCAGTTCCACATCCAATCAGGAGACGTTAGCCGACGAGCTGGGCCGTCTACCCCTGCAATCCTCCGCTACGTTGGAAGTCGTCGAGATGGACACGAGCGGGGATTCAGAGGTGGCGGTCCTGAGGAAGGAACTAGAGGGTGTTCGGCGTGAGCTAGAGGTAACGCGCGAATACGCCTCCGAACGGAAGCATGACGTGACAACCATGCAGAAGTATGAGGGCCGCAACGCAGACAACGTACGGGAGCTCACGGTCTCCCTGCGTGCTGTCAGTGCAGGAGCAATTCGCTTGCTCGAACAGCTGGACGTGGAGCAGCGGCCTCAGTTAGCCAGGGAAAGTAGGGCGTTGAAACACGCTCTACAGGAGATGTCCGATGCAGCCGCAACCGTGGAGCCACGCAGCCACGCCATTGGACAGGAGCAGCGGGTTAGGCGTGTCCTACCCTCCCTGCCACCTACCAGTGCGATGGGCCAAGTGACTGCAGCCGCGACGACCGCCATTGCTGCGACAAATGTGATTAGCGCGACAGTAACCTCAAGTGTCACTGGGCCCGCATTCACACAGGTCCAGCAACGTGAACCCAGTCTGGGACTAACGACAGCAGCCGAGGAATCCTTGGATGAAGAAGCAGAGAACCGACTGCTTGCCCAGACCCCACCAAGATCCAAGACGAGGAAGTCTTCAACCGCCGCCACCTCCGGAAGTGAACACTCTCGCAGTCCGCGCCGGTCACCTCGTCGCCGCGGGCCACCTCCGAAAGGGGGTAACGCCACGGACTAGGATCTAGTCGCAGGGTGTGCCCTGCAAGGGTGGTCCTGAAAGATGGATCACCATGCCCTCCAGTTACCCAGCGAGGCCCGACGGGGTGGATCGCGTAGCTGGTGTGGAAAGCGGCCGGCTGGATAAGTCGGTCGCGCCCCCGTGGCGTCGGACGCGGCGTCACACTTTAAGGATCGCATTACTCTCACAGAACGGCGCGTTGTTGCCTACGCAAAGTTTTGAAGAATCCCCGGGCTTTTCAGTCCAAGAGTAATACGAATTAGTGGCCTATCCCATCGCGTTCTAATTTGACTCTACACGGTCGCTCTGTACTCGTAGAACGCGATTATATCCCTCAGATTCCCCTTTTGTTGCACAGGATGAATGTTGTGAGTGTTTGTGTGCCCTGCCGCTCCCCGCGGCAAAGTGTGTGAATGGACAAAGTGTTGGAGCGAGCGGCCGTCGCGCGGAGCGACATGACAGAAGTGTGCCGTCGCATCACTAGTATGAATGCGATTGGACTTTGGGGGAGAGCGGTGGGGTGTTTGCATGTTTTGTTTGTATGTTTTCAGGCTTACCTGGTGCGGCGTAGCTTCCCGGAACGTGCTTCAGGGCAGGAGGGGTGGAGCGTCCACTGGCAGACTTACCTGCGTAGTGGTCGCGCCGGCCTGTCGCTGATGTCCGGTCGTCAAGTGGAAATCGCCAACAGCCAGGAGCCACCTGTGCCCGGACACCTGGATACACTTGGATATGGGTTGGGGGAGTTTCCATGCGAGTGTCTCACTCTCTAAAAAGCAGAGTGTTCCATCCACATGGAATCTGGGGGAGTGTGTAACAAATGTTGTTAGGGTCTCCAGTGCGTGGGTTCATTGTAGAATGACCACAAAGTATAATAACCCCTGTAGTACGTTGCACTGGACTAGGTGATCTCCCAGTTACACACACCTTGATAGAGTTGTTGTTTACTATGGCCACTATTAGGGATTATGAAACAGTATTCACTCCCGAATACTGTTGTAAGCCGATTAGCGGCAGTTCTCTCTTAGACGCTGGTACAGCAGCACGTAGGACTGGCAACCTGCTACCTGAAAAGGAGCAGGTCCTTTACTATTTGTCTTTACCGAGGTTTGGCCTGTGGCCTTCCTCCCTCACCGTCGTGGACTTGGTCTGCCGTGGTTGAAGCGAAGGGGACGCCCGTAGCTCAGCGTGTCAGCATCGGTGCGAAGTCCTCCCCGTGAGGAGGCCTTTCGTGAAACCCGGGCAATACACCCCACTACCCAGGACCGACCGGTGGTCCAGGTACGTGGTGCACGTGTGGTCTTGGAATACACAACGAGGAGTAGTCAGCAGAGGAACGCCTGCGGCGCAGCTGGGGGTGTGCCAGGCCGGTAAACTTCCAATGGATATTTAGTCATGTATGCTTAGAAGAATATATTAGCTATTCTCATCTCTAATCTCACTCTAATCGTTATTCAAAATTTTTGTTTTATGTTCTCACTTATTGCAATGATGCTGGTTCTCTTTGTGAGTTTGAACTATGATACTACTATTATTTCATTTACTATGCTAAGATGCGTTGCAACTTTAAAAAAAGAATAAAAAACTGCTCACAGAGAAGAATCTGATATAAATCTTCCTACAATAAAACATACAACCGTGGAAGACTTGAAAAATCTCTAGTCCATGTTAGATCCAAAAGACTATTACCTGCGCTATTGTGGTAGAATCCAGGAGCGGGAACGATGCTCACTTCAACCTGTGCCGCTACCTAAAACAGCTCTCTGTTGCCACAAACACGAGCAGGTGCCTTTGACAAGGCAACTTGATAGTCTAGTGACCAAACGAGGATTTTCAGCTGAGCCTTGCCAACAGGTACGCATGATGTTTTATTATTGATTTTGACTAATACAAAATTAGCGTGCCTATGTCAACGCTGCCAAATACCACCTTGACACTCTTGAGGGAAATTACAGTTATTCAAGATGGCCCCTTTGGGATTGCATGATTTTAGGATGGCTCATAATGTCTAATATCAGAATAAATGTTTTTCAAATCCCAGAGGCCATTAAAACACTTGAAAACACACACAGCTTAAACTTACTTTCTTATTCAAGATGGCCACCTTGGGATAGCATAATTTTACAATGATTGATTCGTAAGGTCATGATTATGTGTCTAAAAGTGTGTATCATATATCAAAATGTATGTTTTCCCAACTCAAGAAGTCATAAAAGGATTTTAAAAGCAGACACAACCTTAACATGCTTACTTATTCAAGATGGCTGATATGTGATTGCATAATTTTATAGGCAGTATTCATACCGTCATAAGGTATCTACAATTGTATTTAACATATCAAACTACAGAGTTTTGAAGACAAGAAAACCATCAAAATGATTATGCAAAACTTCAAACTTAGTTTTACTTGTTCAAGATGGCCGCCACACAAAAAATGTTGTACTACTATTATTTGTTGATGTTGTTTACCTACAAAAGTTTATCAAACAACAATGTATGTTTTTTATTGAAGGATTGTTTTATTCATGACTTGCTTCCAATCCTGTAAAATTACTTAAAGGTGTACACATGTAAGTAGACATGCTCATAAATTGCTGTATCTACTCTTATGCAGGACCATACATGTAGGAGACTTGCTTCAAATAACACCGTCCAGCAGATTCTATCTTATTGCATTGCTTGGTTGATATCTCTTATGTCCTATATTTCACTCACAAAAGTATTTATGATATGATCTTCTATTATTTCCACATAATATGTTTAATTCGGAAAACCATTCATCAAAATAGGTTCATTCCAGAACATGCTGTCTTATCATCAGTTAGGGTATAACAATATCAAAGAGCTGAAAACCACATGTTTATGCTTTATTGAGTCTCTTTTGTCCCAACTCCACTAAGAGGGGAATAATCCACTCATGCTTCGTCAATTTGTACGCGTTAAGATTGTTAGAGGAGCCAAAAAACACTGGTAGGCTTGGCCAAGATCAGGTGAACATTTCAAGATGATTGATGTTGTGTAATTATAAATCTAATCACTTTCTTCGTAACCCACAGAATGTTTTTCAACTGGATCGATCAGGATCGTTGTTTTCCAGTGGCATATGATATGCCACATATACAGGAAGTTATTTGTTACTACAGTTCCAAGGGGGGAAGATTACCATTTTATGCCGTTTTGCTGTTGCACTTGAAATTTGACATATTTTAATGGGTAACCATGAGAAATATTTCAAAATATCATTCATCAATAGGTATACATTAGTGGGGAGAAACATTCAAACGTTAATGTATATTTTTATTAAACAAAAATAGCACGAATATCTTAGGAACTATGCTTATAATTTATTATGCGTCTTGATATTTTCGTCATAAAAATTTTAATCTGTTGTTCAGTTATACGTCTTTTACTGTGGTCGGAGACTTAATTTGGAAATTTTCAAAACTTAAATTAGATTTATAAAAATAATTTCATTTAATTTATGAATTTTTTTTCCAACGTTTCGACTCGTGAGTGTCTTCTCCATGGAAATACAATTTCTATAATGGTCAAGAATAGCCATAATTTGTAAAAAAAAAAGTACATTGTATGGCGGTGTGTGGAACATTGAAAAATAATAGATATTATATTATTTATGCCAAAATAAACTTGATGAAACATGATCCTTGGCTGTCAGAGTTTAGAAAAAAAATCATACTTCTTTTGTACAAATTCACATAAAACCATAGCCATAGCAGTAACAATAACAAAATAAGTTGAAATCCTGTTTTGTGGTATGAAGCGTTGGGTCAGCTACCATAAATATTTAGTAAAATCATAATTATGCTTATGATGAATATCATATTCTATGTTTGCTGTGGACAAAGACTAGTATGTCATCTAATTTCTTGTATTTTTTCGCTCTATTCTAAAACAAATTTCGAAACAAATCAAACGGGGCAAATTGTGTCAGCTACGATCACCGATTCTGTTCACGCAGGAACCTTTAAATCTTAACACAAAAATACCATGAGTATAGATAGGTAGTATCAAAAACGTAAACATTAATAATATAACATATTGCATTCACATTTTGATTTTGTCAGAATGCACCAAGAGCATATTGACAGTCCGTGATGTGATAATGTACCACGAATCCACAATGTCTACAGGACCACGACGAATTAGGCTTCAATCCCCGGGAGTGTCTGTCTATGGCTTACAGAAGGTACATTACCAAAGACATGTGCATGAAAGCTGGACATCTAAATTTAAATTCTATCAGTTAAACAATCGCTGATTCTGCATACTAATTTACAGTTAGACTGGGATAACAGAGTTGTGGTTTTTTCATTGGTGATCATGGCATAGTGGTCTTCAGCGTACGACCTGAAAACGTGATTTGCCTGCGTTGCAAGTTCGCGCCCTGGCCATGGCAGACTCAGTGTCGCCAAAACGGTCACACCGTACGTCTGCCACTTCGTTGCTGATCTCCACCGAGCGTGTCACCTCAGTACTAGACGGTACACAAACCGTGGGTTTCGGAAGCCTCGTTAAAAGGCGTGCCCAGTGTAGAGGACAGTCACCCCTCTGCACGTAAAAGAACTCACCTAGTTTGGAACCAATAGCTGATGTGATCCCCCCACCCTCGAGGCTCAGTTGGCTACGTAACCTGCCTCTGGGGGTCCATGTACAAACACCACAAGGCCTCCCTCTGCTATAATCATAAGCAAGTTGATGGCTGCAGAGCATATACACAAACAAACAAACAAACAAATACACAAACAAATAACTAAACCAACAAACAGACAATTTTGTAATAGGAATGCAATAGGCATAGCATAGGCATGCCATAGGCATGCAATAAAATACAATAAAGTACGAAATGAATATCTGTTGACAATTATGTCTTGCACACACGCAGATTGCAAGCCGTCCGGCATCCATTTACAGAATATATTTCATTACAGTTAAGACGAACATGCGTTTTTCTGCAAAGACAATCCAGTCTCTACCAATAAAAGGTGACGGCCTCGAGTTGGATTGCCCCAAACGTCTAGTGGTGGCGGCGGCGGGAGTCTGCCTGCGGCGACCGGGAGATGAGTCGAGTCCGCCGCCGCCGCTGTTGTTGCTGTTGCTGCCTCTATACATCTTAACCCAATCTCGCTGAGACGACAATCAAACGTCTAACCCATCAGTATCGGGGGGTACAGCCCCTCTCAATTGGAATCTTGAGTGTTTTTGTATTTCGTCAACGTCGTGCAACCGGAGGATATATTTACACTCTCGTCTGCTGTTTCCCTCACTCGTCGCCTGTGCTCGGATATTTCCGCCACTTCCTGTTTCTGCTGCACTCGTTGTCGGTTTGATCCACATTGAGCGACGACGAATGCCAACATCGTTGTAGCGGGTAAGTGAATTGAAGCAGCTATGGTACTAAATTACCCCACTGTTAGCAGATTCCCTGTCTTGTCTACTCCAGCAACAGTATTCTGCAATAATGCTTTGGGCTCACACTACTTAAAGGCGGCATCCACCACCATATTGACACTGTAATGTGAACTCCTAACTGCCTACTCAATATGGGTGGTTTGGTGGCAGCAATAGCCATCTCGCAGGCTGCTTAATATGGGGGTTTGTGGCCCATAAACAGATATCTCTTTCGAAATAAATCTGTTTGGGGTGAATTTTCTTCCTCCTTGGGTGGAAGTGTGAGGGTGTGTGTGTGTGCGTGCGCACCTCTCTATTAGGACAACCTGAGCGCTAGCCTCAGGTGGTCTCATTTGAGAGATGCGGTCCCTTTGATGAGTATTAAAATGATATCTTTACGAAGGTGGCTATCACAAAATATGGTGTGTTTGTAGACGTAGTCTCAGTTGGAGTGTCGACTGTATTATACTAGGATAATTTGATGCAAATGTTGGTAGGGCCGCTTACACAATGAGGTGGAGACTTGAACAATGGCTTAAACATCTGGACAATGTTTGAATAGGGAGTAAAATGAGTTGAAGATCTGCCAAATTAAATAATAAATCATATTGATGCTCGTCTAAAACGTGATAGTATTGTAAATCATACCCTGGCGATACCAATAGAAAAATACTTCTATAGTCGGTCTCTTGATTATTCTTGTTGATACAGCAGTTCTCAGGACGTTCCATACAATATTGTCAGTAGGGCAGGAAAATACATTTTTGCGAGTAAAAAGAAAACTTTGTCACCCCTTGGATGCATCTCTGTTTGTCTCGTTTATATAATTTTGGTTTGGTTTAACCAAATCAATGGACGTTTATGTACATTTAGACACTGTACGATTGTTTATTAGTGTGTCTGTCTTTTACAGAAACACCCCTACAGAAAAGAGTCATTGTTTTACATTGAGACTTTTCAATAGACCGTCAAAACAAATCAATAAAGATGAATGCTGCCTATGCCAAATCACATACATTGTAAGTAAGATAAACGTTCGAACAACATTTCCTCATTATCGACATCAATAGACAGAGCACTTGCTATCCACATTGTGCACGGACTCAATCTACCACCAGTACTTCATTCTCCATGGGTTTTTACAACGGTAGAGCAGAATTTTAAATGCTTCAAACTTATCCTTGCATCATTCGCATGGGAACGGGTTAAAAACAACTAGCTGCTGGCGGCGGCGGCGGTGGCGGCGGCGGCGGCGGCAGTCTGCGTACACTTCTCAGAAACATCTATTATACTGTGTATAGACATGAAAAGATATGTTAACGTGTGAGTGCTTGTTTTCTATAGCTTGCTAATATACCAGTAGTTATGTAGTCCGCCCCCACTGATGCTAGTGCCTGTGACTAACTGACAACATGTCAGCACTGTGCTTCTATACATCCAGCTGTGATAGATTATAATGCCCGCTCTTCACCACCACTACCCGTATTGAGCTTTATTGTGCACGCCAGCTGTGGCGATCGACCTCAGCTATCTGTGTGGGGATTGCTCTGGCTGGTGTCTAATGGCCACTCGCCTCTTTCCCACCAGAATACATTTATCACTCGTCCAATCGCCTCACCAAACACGCAACAGGCAATATATCGATTGTTTTTCTCGAATGTTCTGTAATCTCGAAGTTGATTTTATTTCCCATTGACTCGATCACGAACATTGGTTGTCTCGAATATTGGCGTATAGCATTTATGAATTTGTTATTTCATGTAAGTTGATGTGTTTGTGAAAGAAGTGGCTCAGATTACGCCCGGATGAGCCTGTAAGGCCGGTGTGCCTGGCTCCGTGTGCCTAGATGACTGCTTCGTAATAGTCGGAAGTATAAGCAGGCTATGGTTGATTAAGGCTGCGAGGCTGGATAGGCTAATAATAGTATCCAGGCGGGAACGTGCATTGCGTAAGATTGGTACAGGTGAAAACCGAAGTATGTAACCTGTGTCTCGGGGGATTAGTGTAGTGGTTAGCACGCCCACCTATGACATATCACTGGTCTGAATCATAGACGGGAGGCTGTGAGTTCGATTCCACGATCTTCCAAAACACCTTTACATAGCCTTGCCGATTATTTCACATTTTCGCATGAAAAAGACATCGGAAGTGAACATTTTCTTATACCATCTGGGGCCCTTTGGTATTTGGTTAAACATATTTGATGTATGGTAAGGGAGGCTAGGCTGCAACCCCGCCCCGCCCCGCCCCCACCAAACCCCACCCCTAAATCAACCACATTTGAATGCTATAGCTTCCAGTGATTGCGTGCATGTAGTGTGGTGCATATAGTGTATTGCGTGCAGGTAGTTTTGTTTGGTGACGCGATCAAAAGAATTATGGTGCCATACAATGGCATAACATAAACGTGACATACAAATATGCAATAATGTCATTGTGATGTCTGGCAACGTTCGCCGAACAATCCAGTATGTCAACATTCAAGTACATGTGCATTACGATTATCATTGGAATACATATATGTCGAATTGGTAGCCCCTGCCCCACCCCCACAATACAGGATCTGCTACACAGAAGAACCTCTCTATTGAGATCACCTGATGGAATGCCTTCATGTGGTCTCAATAGACGTGGACGTTTATAGTGGTTTTAGCCTATATAGACAAACAAAAGGGGTGTACAAGTGGGCTCTTAGAACGAAGTGGGATGTGGGTGGTAGGGCCAAAAAGAATAGGGATGTGGCATTTCAAGGAAGTGGAATGTGGGGGGGACACTGAAAATTGTGGGATGAGAAATGATAAAGGAATGAGGATGAGGATTGTGGGAATGAGACCTAAAAGGGATGCGGACTCTCTTGACTTCTTCTAACCATACCTCCCCCACTCTATATGAGCATATGTTCAGTTGTGAGTGCCAGAGCCTAATAAGAAGTGACGTGATAATCATGACAGATTACTCTTTACCAAATATTAGATAGACACCTGTGAATCCATGATGGATTCAACGAGGGGAAATCAGTTGCTGTCAAATACAGTTGGGTCCATATAACTTGAGCTTTTAGGAAGTGCTCGAAATAAATGGTAATACTGCATCATATTATTTGCGGGCTTGATAGACCCATTATCGCATCATGGTGCATTGTGGTATTTTCAAATGAGTAATATGAGTGATGACTCCCCACACTGAGAGTTGTAGTAGTTATAATATATACATACCATGTCATAAACTGCATGATAATGCTCAATACACGATTCACATCTCACATAACTGTCTGCTCTCACGCATCGGTATCATAATATAAGATTGGCAGCTTATTCATTCGCACTTGTACTTGCACTTCACCTCTGCGGTAACCTATGGTCATTGTGGTTAATCTCACCAGACGCTCCAGATGTTGCCAGATGTGTCGTTTCAGAGTGAATCGTGTGTGATCTGGCCTCAATCGTGGAGTTATCAGGCTGGTTTGGTAGTTCCTCGAAGGAATGGCGCACCTCTGGCCAAGCAAAATTATCCCTTTTTCTGTGTTGTTTCGACCAATGGCAAAGGATTATCGATCTCCGAGCCCGGACTATCGGCTTGCTTTTCTGAATCGCATGGAGGACTATCTGGAGCTTGCTTTACGCGTCCTAAGGTCTTTAAGATTAAAGCTGTCCTCTTCCAGAGACTTTGGGAGGCTGTATAATCGACCTATTGAAACCATAAGTAGCGCTACTGCTCTTGTGGTCGGTCGTCAAGCAAGTGACGAAACAGCTCTGCTAATCTGGACAATTGGGTATCTGGAGCTTATGGCGAATCTTGAACTTTGACGGTTTGCAACACCAGCCTGCTTCGAGCTGCTTCGTCTTCAGACTGTTCTTCATTGACAACTTCAACCCATTTCAAACCAAAATGAAAAATCTGACGTCTTCTTGAGCATCTGAAACTAAATGAAATTGAAATTATAATCAACGTTGTTCAACACCATCAACCCCATCAATACCAAAATAAATCTGGCGTCTTCTTGAGCATCTGAAACTACCATCCCCATGTGAAATTGGTGGGTTAATAAAGGAAATTATAACGTTGTTTCACACGTTGTTAAACACCATCAACCCCACAATATTCAATATATCACGATGCAAACTTGAACTCTTTTTCTATTCAGCAGAATCCATTTTTCCTATAAAAAAATCAAGGGAATAAGTCTTTTTACGTTTGCAGTTTTAATGCAAGCTTGTTTTATTCCTGGAGCAAAATAAAAAGGTTGTTGAGGAACAAAATGGATTCAGACAGCTGCGGCATGCATAGATCATTTGTTTGTCATTTTAGTAAGGAATAGAAAGACTGAAGGCAAGGACACTTATGCCTGTTTTGTGGATATGCGGCGAGCATTTGATGTAGTCGATAGATCAAGTCTTTTTGTATAAATTGGCCTCAGTGCATGCAAAAACCTGTTTCACTCTTTGCTGTCATCTATTCCAACACAGAATGATTGACAATTGGAGAACACTGTACTGGCTGGTTCAAGACACTAGGTGGGGTCAAACAAGGTGACAATCTCTCTCCAAAAATCTTCAGTGTTTTATATAAATGACTTAGCTACTGAATTAAACAGTACTAATTTGGGGGTTCCAATTAATGACACATTTATAAATATCTTACTATATGCAGATGACATAGTGATCTTAGCTGAAATGAAAAGAACTTACAGGCTATGATGGATCATATTCATGACTGGTGTAGGAAATGGCGTATGAGTATAAATGCAACTAAGACAAATGTGGTTCATTTCAGGAAAGCGTCTTCTATGAGGTCTCAGTTTCAGTTCAAGATTGGGCCTCATCATATATCAGTAGTAGAAAAAGTATAAATACTTAGGATGTGTGCTCGAGGAATTTGTCTTTTTCTCAAACAGCTAAATATCTCCGAATCTGCAGCTCGAGCAACTGGAGCTATTGTCACTAAATGTAGAAATAATCACCTAGGTTATCATACATTTAATAAGTTATATCATACCTGTGTTACACCCATCATGGACTATGCAGCCGGGGGTATGGGGGTATAACAAATATGACTCTCCAAACATAGTTCAAAACAGAGCATTGAGATCATTTCTGGGTGTGCATCGTTACACATCAAATGTGGTCATTCAGGGTGATGTTGGCTGGGAGGCGCCTGTAGTGCGACGGAGAGTACTGATGCTAAAATTGTTGCAAAGGATTTTAAGTATGGGGAATAATAGACTTACAAAGAAAATATTTTTTTTGTGGGACTGGAAACACAAAGGTCGCACTTGGAGTTATAACATCAGATGTATCCTTAAGATGGTTGATATTAATTTTGATTCTAACACTGCTATTGAGGATCTTGATAATTTAGATTTTGATTTTATTATAAAAGCAGTGTCAAATAAGCTAATGCAAAATGAGATTATGAACTGGAAAGGGGATAAAGACAAACAATCAAAACTTCGTTTATATACAAAAGTAAAAGATAGTTATAACACAGAAATTTATGTCAGTAAAAATATGTCAAAATCCTGCAGATTTTTTATAGCCCAGTTGAGATCAAGCACTCTGCCACTAAATATTGAAATTGGACGGTTTCAACAGAAACCTGTAGAGAATAGGTTATGTCCATGTTGCAATGATAATAATAAGGTTGAAGATGAAATTCACTTTCTGTTTAATTGTCCTCTTTATGCTGGTACCGAAATGTTTTTTATGCAGCAAGTCAAAATGTTTTATCCTAATATTAATATGAAAAGTTTTATTGAACAATTGCAAGTTTTTATGAATGACCCTAATATAATATGTAAACTAGGTGCTTTTATTAGAGATTGTTATTTTATAAGAAATACATATATCTATTCTATTAAAAAGTAAGAGATTTTAATTAATGATTATTTTATTGTAAAGTACTGTGTCTCATAGGTTTTATAACCGGCTGATGATTTTATTTTGAATTGATGTATTTTATGATTTATTATATCAGGTGACACATAAATAAATAAACTACTACTACTACTAGCGAGTGTAGCGGTCATGATGGATCTGTGTCTGTACAGTTTGTACATTAGCACCCTGTGTATGGTTTTATTGCACTTATAACATTTTAGTCTAGCCTTAGTGTCTCGCCTCTTTGGTCGATAGAATTGGAACAAACATGTGAAGTTGCCTTTATTTGAATGAACGCTAAATATGTAAAGTAGAACATTGAGACCACCTCTAAAAAGAACCAATTCTCTATTGAGACAACCTGGCATCCAACACCCTCGTTCCGCCATACATGTCTTCAACTTCATATTGTATGGTCTCCATCTTCTCAAGTAAATTTTTTCTTTCATCCACCATCATATGGGCATTCTATTTACCATGCAGTGTCATTTCCATACATTATAATATGTGCATTGGGCATTGTCTGGTATGTATCGATGTCTACGTGAAACTTAGTTATACATGTACCTGTTGCTCCTTGCGTACTGGTGCACCCAATACAGCATGGCCCAAATGGTATAGTGTGACCTCTTGGATGCAGTTTGTATATTCAACAAAAAGTCTAGTATGCAGTAAAATCTGCAATCAAGACCCCTTCAATAAAAGCCCAACCGCCTCTATATTATGACCATTGCAAGTAGGACAGAGTCTTCATTAAATAGACCATCGCGAATCTCCACAAAAAGACCACAAGATCATTTCTGGCTGTCAATCCGAGGCCGTCATAAAGATGTAACCATGAACCCACATATAAAGCGACCACCTCTCCATTGAGACCAGTGGATGTGCAAACTCCAGACGGTCTTAATAGAAAGACCTTACTTTAAATGAGTCAACACTCACGGCAACTTTTATAGGTCTTTGTCTGTCGTACCCCAGTGAGTTGGGAGCCGTCATATGAGTAGCTCGACTGATCATCATCTGAGTGTTTCCATGAAACATGAATTATATGCATACGCTTAGCTACATTTAGCTCCCATTCATCGCAAGTTATGTGTAGGTGAAATAAAAAGATGCATTATGTATTACATTTGTTAGCAAAAAAGCTAAGGCGGTTAGGAAAATTCGGTACTTCTATGACATAGACCGGCCTGAAAGGAGCACCACACATCTATTTTCTTCCGCCTTCATGTTTCATGGTTCAGATTTCAAGGCTATCCATCTAATAGATGCGTATTGACTGTTTGCGGGAGTAGAGAATAAGACAAGAATTTCTCAGCAAAGAGGGGTGCAAAGAGATAAAAACTACAAATACCTGTTGGTATTTAAAGTATTCAGGATAACAACTAAATCTGTAGAGACTAGTATAGCATTTTACGATCTATTTGGATAATGTTCAAACTTGTGCCTTGCAGGAAGGATGGGTTCCGTCTCCTCCGTGCCCTCGGGCGGGGGCAGCGAGTCTGGGAGCGACTCTCCGGACAGCGCGGCGGCGGGTGCTGGGGACGCAGCCGTGCCCAGGACGACGCGCTCACACCTCATGCTGCTGTCACGCTGCAGCAACAAGTTCGGCATCAACCTCTTCCTGGTGGGTGTAGTTAGTCTTTGCAAAGGCGTTATACATGTAGTAGTGCCTTTTTTTCTTCTTCTTCTCCTTCGTCGTCGTTGTCATTGTCTTCTTCTTTGTCATTGTCTTCTTCTTAATGTTAAGGGCCTAGTTTTAAAAATAATTTGAAACCACAAGCATGTCCTACTTCACGAATACACTCCACATTGACATTTGTGTTACACTGGTTCTCTTTCAGCTAACATAGGCACTATATATAGTATTTTGAAGAGCAGCAGATAGGGATTCATTTAAAATGTGTCCTTCCAGTGTCATATTGGATATAGCAGCTTTCTATTTCCATTAAAAGTTGAAATCACACAAAGTTTACCCTTGTAGTCCGGGTGCAAAGTCCATAAATTTTGGTTAACCCGGCTTTTGTTTGATAGAGTTTTTTTTTCTCTTTAGATTATCAATCTATAGGGTTCCAGCTAACATTTCCAGGTGGGTGTGGAATTCTCACCCTTGGGCAACTCTCAGAATTCAAGATGGCGGCCAAAAGTCTGCCAGTCAATTAGAAATCATAACTTTTGAACTATATAACACACAATGGCAAGTAATACCACTTTTTCTATCGTTTTTTACATCAGTAGTTCATTTCCGATGTTGCTTTTATGATCTGGGGTTACAGATCCAAGATGGCCGCCAAGATGGCCGCCACTCAATGAGAAATCATAACTTTTGAACTATTTGACATAGACTAGGAAGTAATACGACTTTTGCTATATTTTTTCAATCAATAGTTCATTTCAAATTTATTTTGTTTTTATGATTTGAAGCCCAAGATTACTGACAAAATGGAAGCTACTATAGGCTAAAGTATTGTGTGTTTTAATATGAGTTAAATTTTGTTGTTCAAATGATTCCATTGCACAGTGGTGTAGTATCTTTATTTTACAATTACCAATTGTAATGATTTAGTGACAATTCTTTTGTGAAATTCAACCTCAAGTTCATGATTGCATTCTATGTCATGGTGACGTCATTGCTTGAATTTCAAAACAAACAACCTTACATGTCCATCATTTCTTCCTTTACGAAGACTGGAAACTCACAACGTGATAACTATAGAAAAAGTGGTATTTCAACTTCAACCATTTAAAGGCCAAAATCAACTGATTGATGGATTCTGCCTTGTGGTGGTGCACATGTGTGGAAGACTCCGGCCGGATTCAACATTTTTAGGGGGTGCCCGGAATATGCTGATTCCGGGCTGCTATGTACCCGGACTGTGGCAGTGTTTGTTTGTAAACATTAGCGAGAAACGGAGCCTAAATCCTCCGGGCCCGTCGTCAAAATCCTCCGGTTATTAGCACCCGGAGCCAACCGGAGGCTGTCCCGGAATCTCGCCAAACCGGTTCAGCAACTTTGAATCCGGGCCCGTCATAAAATACGCCGGGCCCGTCGTGAAATACTCCGGGCCCGTTGTGAAAATCCTCCGGCCGGAATGATCGAGAACAGTTAAATTACATAGCTCCCGGTGACGGGATGATGCAACCGGAGTCTAAACCGGTTACGGCCGGAGTGAAAGCGCCTCCGGCCTTTGTCAGAACTGGTTCCGGCCGGTTTGGTTGCAGGGCGCTATATAACGGCCGGATTGGCTTGAACAAATCCCCAAAAATGTGTGTTATTTTATTTATTAATTTTAATAGTTTTAACCTTTAACTTTATTCACTATCGTAATTTATTTTTTAATTTCTTTTTAATTTAAATGAATTTTATTATTTAGTAAAGTTTACATTTGAAGTCTTATTTTTAAATTAAAATAAAGCAAGAAATAAAACACTATTTATACACATCTTTATTTCTTGTTTTGTCGACGTACAACATTAATTTCCTGGTAATCACCAAAAGCTTAAACTAAACCTAATTTTATCAATCAGCACATTACAATTTGCAGTGCTTCACAATTTTATTTCGTAACATACAATGGCACTCACAATAAAAATTACATCAGTTAAAATGTAATCAATCTTTTTTAGAAGTACATATGGCCACACACAAATGAAAATTGTTTTTAGTCCACAACATGACAACCGTGTCACACAAGTTTATATAACACTTCAGCATGTTTATCAGTTTATTTTTCACAACTATGGAATGTCCTACCCACAGTGGCACCTTTTTAACAACTTTTTTCACACAACACTGGCTTCATGTCGTCACAGTCTTGGTTCTTTTTCACACAAAATTATCACAAGTTCATCAGTTTATTTTTTCGCAACTATGGAATGTCAAACCCACAGTAGCAAATTTTTAACAACTTTTATCACACAACACTGGCTTCATGTCGTAGTAATAGTCTTTTCTTTTGGTCACACAAAAATATCACAACTTGAGAGACTTGTTCAATGTTCAATTTTCAACAAGTTTTACCACACAATGAAACACAACTTTCTTTTTACACTTGAGAAGGTTGCTCTTGAGTGTCCATTGTTTCATCCTGAGTGTTTTCATCAATTGGAAGATGAACTTGCATACGTGCTCGGACGCGCTCTTCTTGCCATGGGACCGCACCTGCAGGGGAGTTGAAGTAGGCCACCAACGTCTGGCGCTGCCTCTTTGCCGCCTCGAGTTCCCTCACACCTTGGTGCCTGGCATCCAGTGGCTCAAGATTGGCGTTTCTCGCCAGGAACCGGGAATGATGTCGTGACCTTCATCCTCACGATCAGGTTCAACTCCTGGAGCCAAATCTGCCACGTTGTCTCTGGCCAACCTCATCCTGATGAAGTTATGTAGACAGATGCCAGCATGAACAATCTTCTTCACGTTCTCAGGGTCCTGTTGCATTGTGGTTAGGAAGCACTGCCAACGCTGGGCCAGGATACCAAAGGCGTTCTCCACCACCATACGTCCACGAGAGATTCGGTAATTGTATATTCGTTGTTCAGGATTCAAACTTCGCTGGCTGAAAGGTTTCATGAGGTAGTCTCGGAGAGCAAATGCATCGTCCCCAAGGATGAAGTAAGGCATTGGCTGATTGTCGTTGGTCATGCTGTCAGGTGGAGGCAGGCGCATCAGACCGTCATCTAGGCCTTTCTTCAGAGCAGAATTGTTGAAGAGCTGCATGTCAGACTGGTGGCCAACACCACCCACATCGGTAAACATGAAACAGTAGTCTGCATCCACTAGAGCCATCAGGACCACAGAGTAGAAATTCTTATAATTATAATACTTGCTTCCAGACTGTGGAGGTTTTCTAATTCTGATGTGCTTACCATCTAGGGCACCAATGGCGTGAGGCACGTTCCACTTGCGCTCGAACTTGGCTGCCACTTCTCTCCACCCGTCTTCGTCTTCAGGGAACTTGATAACCTCGTCTGCCAGTTCCTGGTGTATAGCAGTACAGACTTCTGGGATGATGATCGCTACTGAGTGGCGGCTGACTCGAAAACCATATTGCAAAGAGGGGTACTTTTCTCCGGTGGCCAGGTACCTCAAGGTGATGGCCAGTTTCAAGCCTGGACTGTGTGGTTTCCGCATTACCAGTAGTTCTTCGAACATTGCTGGTGACATTCTCAAGAAGTTGAAGTAACTGGTTGGGTCATCTACTCCAAGTTCTTGCATAAGATTGTCGTAGTGACCGTATTGCAAGCGGCGATCATATGTACCGAATGGACGAACCCACCACTTCCTCTTCTTTCGTGGCCTGCCCCCTCTTCTTGGCCTCCGCCTCCTCCTCCTACGTCTACCATGGGCATCTACCCTGTCCATCAACACCTCGCCCTCGTCTTCGTCATCTCCATCGGCAGCTGGATCATCTTCGATGTTGGCAATCACATCATCAGGAACTTGTTGATTGAAAAGTAGTAGATCCATCGTGTTTTCGTTCATCGCCTTCAAAAGTTCAAGTGATGCTCGTAAACGCATGAGGTCTTCATTGAGTAAGCAGACAGCCATTTTCATTCACTTGTTAATTTGCGGAAACCACACAGTGCAATTATCTTCAATTTCTTTTACATTTTACATTGTACATAACGTTGTGCTCTTTGGTCAAACAGAAAATGAGTGATTTTCTTCGACATCTGGTCATTTTTATAGGGATTCGAACCGTAGCCGTCACCATTCCGATCCACGACGGCAATCCTCCCATCCATGACGGGACGGATCCAATTTGGCGACGGAGAGCGCAGACCGTAGCCTAGAATTCGACAGATAATCGCCAACCTATTGGAAAAGTCGCCGGCCGGACCCCATATTAGCGACGGGCCCGTCATAATACACTCCGTACGGAGTAAGATTCACTCCGGCCGGATTGTACCCCATTAAAAGTCATTATAATTTGGTTCCGGAACAAGTCCGCCCGTACCCACTATCCGTAGCCTGATATGCCGGCCGTCATGGAAAATGCTCCGGAGAGTACACGTATTATGTCCATCCGTTGCGTACATGACGGGCAGTCGCTACGGCCGGAGCCTATCCGGAGAGAAAATACGACGGGCGGAGCCTAAATATTCCGGGCTCGCGGCTTGAACCCGGAACGCAAACCGGAGGATTTTATGACGGGCCGGAGTTGATCCGGAGTTGAACCGTAGCCAAACGGAGCCGAACCGGAGCTTTTATTCCGGCCGGAGGCACAATCCGGAGGGGATTAGCGTCGATCGATATTTCGCATTCCGGCCGGAATACAAAATTTCACTTCTCCTGAGAAGTGGAATTTTGTGCCTCCGGTTCATTGCCCGGAACGCGATTTACGCCGGGCGGAATGGTACCCGGAATCGGACTTTGCCATTTTTCGCGAAATTTTTTGAGATTCCGGCCGGAATCTCCATGTTCGAGGCAAAACAGAAATGTCCATCACTATTACTCAAGTGATCTTTTACGAATGATCAACGTTGTTCAGCTCTTAGTTTCTCTCTACATTAACATAATTAATGTAAGTGATTTACTAATTTCATAAATGATATAAAAATCCTTTTGCTAATATTTAAGTACTTGTAATTACAGGACAAGTAGACAGGCTGCGCAGGAACCTTAGTAGGTCAAAATTAATCTATTACGGTACCGTTCACTAAAAATCTAACATCCTCAAGTTTTCTGTAATCTGATGAAACATATTCAAAGGCAGTTTCAATGGCTTCTCTTTATGAATGTAATCAGAGTAGACAAGCTAACTCCTATGATTGGGTGTCTTATAAATCAACTTTGGTCCAAAATGGTTTATCATCATTTTCTTAGTTCAACCTCTCGGATAACCATGGCATTTATCATCATATTAATTCCGTCCGTATATTTTTTGCATAATTAGTTAATAAAGTATTAATCAAAATAAAACATAAAAGTAATTCCAATCTAGAATACAAATGCTTATATCAATAAAACTAACTTGTCATGGATTATTAGCAAATAAAATGTTTAAAAGCTGCTCATTTCTTTCGTAAACTCAAAAATGAACAAAATTCCTGAAATTGACCTACTAATGTAACCTTGAAGGAGAGGTCAAAGGTCAAATGTGATGTTTAATTTGGATTCCACATACACATGTTCCTATCTAAGGTCAATACAAGTTGTTACTCTAAAATTGTTATTAATCGAGATAAATGCAATTTTATGAAATTTTGACCACAATGACCCCTGTTTGACCTTGAAGGAGAGGTCGAAGGTCAAATCTGATGTTTTATTTGGATTCCACATACACATGTTCCTATCTATAGTCAATACAAGTTTTTACTCTAAATCTATATATAAATACGCTAAGCGTTTTCAAACTTACACGCATCACGCAATATTGGCTGGGCGGAGACGGCTCGCGTTGGTCTCAAATCTATCTCACGTACCTTCTGTCTTGCAACGCAGCATTCATTTCCCCCCCTTTCCTGTCTGGTTTTCGTGTATTTCAAGATTTATTTCAAAATCGGTCCAAATTGCCATCCAAACGTCCTTGCCCTTGGCCTTCAAGTACTGCAGCATGGAAGCTGATGCTCACGTGACTTATACCAGCAAGCACCTGCCTCATTAGCCTATTTGTTGCATATTGATTTAGCGTCACGTAGAACGTCTGGCGTTCCACCAACTTCCAAGCAGGGAAACATAACGTCCTCTTTCGGTGAGACGGATTTTGATTGTGTAGATCTATTATGTAAGCATATCAAACAGTGTAGGTTCTATTTTGTGAATTTCTTGGGTTGTATGGCTGTGGGTATGTTTGGGTGCAGTCAGAATGGGCGTGAGTATTGGTAGATACAGCACACTGTTCGTCCTCACGGGTACGCATTGACTTTCAAGGAGCATTTTCCTACATGTGGCTGTTGTATTGTAGCAAAGCGGAAGGCAAGCAAGTTTAAACAAGGGAAAAGGTGGGAAGTTGCACAAAAAGATATGCATTAAATTGGGATAATATTATTTATTTTTGTACTCCCTGAAACTATAATGTTGCAAAGTACTCCTGCCCGTGATATTGCCTGTGATTTTCACGGGGTATTGCTAGTTTGTTATTAATCGAGATAAATGCAATTTCATGAAATTTTGACCCGATGACCCCTGTTTGACCCCGAAAAATATCTTTCGCCATCAAATATTTTGGGCAAACGTCATTTTTCCTTAAGAGTAGTATCTAAGGTACAAAAAAATATGTTTGCGAAAACTCCTACGGGGGGGAGGGTTTCCATACGGAGCCCGCGGACTAAAGCAAAAGTCAACCCTTTACCATGTATATTCGTGATATTGGCATTTGATATTAGGCTAGTACATGTCATGCAAGGCGAATGTTACAAAATTACCTAACAACGCGAATTTTTTTCTTTTATGGAAAGTTTATCTACCTCCTCACCCTCTTTCTATCACAAAGACGTTTCAGTGCAGAGCCATCAAACAAGACCACTATGTTCACTTTAAAACTTTTTACATCATATTTAGTCTTGAATAACCCACTTACTATTATAATGGGAAAACGCAAAAACAAGTTCATTAAATAATGTGAATAATGTGTAATTGTCAAATCAGTGAAGGTATAGACCATTTAATATAAAGTCATGGTATAATGCCCTCATCAAGACCCAGGACACTTGGGCTGTGGTAAATCAACCATAACAGAAATGTTAAATGGGAATAGTAGTTCTGAAGCCTCCGTTTGACAGTCACGAATATTCATTGCCGAATTTCTAATTTGTGGAAATAGGTGATACACGACCAGGTGGCAATCAACGGTGTCTTTATAAATAAAATATGTGATTCGTCGTCAATATTTGGGTCTGTCTGATCCTAGCTTTATTTCTTCATTTTGTAGGAGTTTGCAAGAGACCCCAAGCGGACAGGGAACTTCGTGCTGTTTCCTCTGGGAGTGAGCGTGGGTCTGGGTATGGTGTTCCTCGGGGCCAAGGGAAGCAGCCGTGACGAGATCTTCAAGGCCATGGACCTCAAGGACGTGATGGTAGCAACCGTTTATAAGTTTTGATGTCTGTGTTGCTTTTTTTATTTGCGATTTTATGGGCGGTCTTGCAGAATATAGTACGGGAACCAAATAAGCCTGCCTGGCCATCCTGTGACTGCTGAAGGTATCCATGGCAAGCTTCTGCCAAAGGTTCAAAGGCTGATGGACAGGCTACCATGGTAACATAATTATATTATCGTCATGTTTTATCAAATACAGTTATAATATATATACTTTACAGCCACAATTCACCGCAATTTACCTTCACACCGGGTCATTGGCATCCTTTCCACACTATACTGCCTTTCTCAACTCCCTGGGGAGCACACAGCACTTCCTACCATCCCCACCCCCTTACCTAATTACCGTGGTAGGCACCAACAAGCTGTGTGCACCCTGTTTAGAAATGAGTTTGCTCAACATTCACCAGACCAGAACAGTTCCTAAACAGACTGCACACAGTCCCTGGTTGAACTTTCCACATATACCACCAATACTGACAAACATTCTCTCCAGATTGTCTGAACTTCCGGTTGCAATCTGGCACAGCGAAGGAAACTGTGCTGTTTTTATGACTGTGTATTTATGAGTGTATTGGTGAATACTAGTGACGCTAGCAAGTGACAAGCGACTCTGTGTAGACTTGTGACTACAATACACTGTAGTCTGTGGACCACACTGCTTCCAGGAGCAACATCTGCTACCCGCCTATGCCGCGCTGCACTGGGACATCCTGCGCTCCACGCTGCCCAAGGGCTGCTTCTTCGAGGTGGCCATCCAGCCGTTCGCGCCCGGGGACGTGGTGATGAGTCTCGAGTACGAGCACCACTGCACGCACTACGAGCTCACGCAGATCGTCAACATCGACTACCAGGTACGGTAACACCCCCACCCCCACCTCATTAATACAACCTCTAAATTGGACCACATTTATAATAAGTCCATCTTTTCTCGGGAAAGTCTCCAATTAAGACAACCTCTATGGCGAGACCACCTCTATAAGAAGATCTCTTCGTTCGGTCCTAATCCTTCAATATGATGCCAATGGGAACCTCCATATGAATACCACCTCTCCATTGAAAGCTTTTTTAATCGGGCCCGCAAGTGGTTTTAATAGGGTACGCATATATTACTTTAACAGATATTTGATAACAGATAACAGATAACAGTAATTTGTGGGGTACGGTTCTAATGTTTAGTGCAGTGTTGTTGTTTTTAATTCTAACCATGTTGATAGCATGATTTGCATTTACATGTAAAAAATAAAATATATTCACAGATACAAAATTGACGCAGAATATCATCCAGTGAATAATGACATGCGTATCACATTTTAAAACGAGGCTGATAGTGAGATGATCACATGGATATGCATATGAAAATGAAATACCATACAATCATGTCACACATTATGGATCTGCTTGATTCCAACATGGTTCAATATGTGTAAAAAATGGTCTTATTGCGTGCTATTCTGTTAATAATTCATACATATTTGAAGCCTATACCGCACAATTTTCACTATGTATACCTCTATCTTTTCTCTTTTATCATACATTGACGCATAATTTCTTGGTTTACCAAGCTCTTCAACTGCCGTATAACCCACACATGGTTATACGTCGTGTTCGAACTGGCGTGATACCGGTGTTATCAGCTATGTTTTTAGCAACAGTGCACTAAGTTTACTTTGATCAGTTATTTATAAAGGAGGTACGCTTATAAGTATCAGAACTAAGATGCCTCGGGTAAACACTACAGATGTGTACATGTATTCATTATTAAATGATATGCTAATGACAATTCATTTGTTGTTTAAACACAATGTATGATTTTTTTAAATACCACATTCGTGCTGAATACGTTGTATACATGTACGTCTCATATGACTCATTTGCCGTATACAATTAGTACGACGTATTCGCACGCTATTCTATCATATACATCTATTTACATTGTGTTAATTATGAAAAAAACCTCTTAAATACAGCTGATGCTTAATGTTTCTTTTACCCCGCCAAAATCATATACACTCCCTCTAACTTCTTTCCCCGTAATCTGCGCAGCGCGAGAAGGACCGCGCCCGCAAGGAGATCAACGACTGGGCGCGGCAGCGCACACACGGCCGCGTGAAGGACGTGCTACCCATCGGCGTGGTGGACAAGGACAGCCACGTGGTGCTCGTGGTGGCCGTCTATATCAAGGTCTGGTTCCAGTACCCGTTTCCCGTGGCCAGCACGAGCGCCATGCCGTTCTTTCTGCCGGGGCAAGGCAAGGACACGCCGCCCAGCAGCGTGCAGATGATGTACCAGCAGGGCCGCTACAAGTGGGCCAGCCACCCCAAGCTCGATTGCGAGGTGCTCGAGCTGCCCTTTAGCAACGGCCACACCAAGATGATGATATACCTGCCCAGGAAGCAGGACGGGATCAACAAGATCATCAAGAACTTCTCCAGGGCGCACTTCGAGGGCATCCACCCGCTGCTGGCGGAGGAGACGGTCGATGTTTACCTGCCCAAGTTCCGCTACGAGCTCGGCCACACAACGGCCGACAAGCTGCAGGCGCTGGGCATCAAGGATCTGATGACACCCGGTAAAGCGCAACTTCCTGGTTTCGAGGGCAAGAACAACTTGTGTCTGTCTCGCTGCTTCCACCACATATTTTTTGAGGTGGAAGAGGGAGCCGGTAGTGGCGCGAAGACCTCGAACCAGACGACAAAAGAGGAGCTGTCGTCTGGCGATCCAAAGAAAATCAAGACGTTCAAATGCGACCACCCGTTTCTGTTTATTGTGAAAGACGAACGCACTGGCTCAATCGTCATCATTGGACGAGTGTTTCGTCCCATGATATTGTGAAGCAGCCACCAATCAGAGGGCACTTCCGGTTCAAAATGCATATGTCTAGTCCGTCTAGCTGAAAGAGGACGTTATGATATCTGCTTGGGGGTTGATTGTGACTACGACGTATTACAGTAGAATCATGTTGTTGATTACGTCATTGGATGTTGTGCTCTATATTAGGAGGCACAACAAAACGCCTTATTATACATATGATAACAAGAAGAATCTTATAGGAAATTTTTATTTCATAGTAGGCTACATGATTTGTGATATTTTTTTGTGATAAACACCTTTTAGTTGATATTCCAAGAAATGTTTCACTGTGAAAGATACTATTTTATGTCCAATTATTATCTGTATTATGTCCATTATATCGTGCCTAGAGACTTGAAACTTGGTAACTCATTAATATGCATGAATAGATGCTTGTGATACTGTTAGGCTCATTGAGTTGTTCTGCTATTGAATCTCCTGTTGTATTAGAAAAAGCGCATTTACCTCGTCTCATAGATTGTTACATTTTTAACTGAAGTCCAGAATGCCGGTGAAAGCATATGAGGGATTATACAACCATTGATTAACATTATTGTATTAATTCGTTTCCATTTGTCGTCAATAATTTTAGTTTCTAGCAACTTAATGTATACATAAATGCTGATAGATAGTGATGACTTTGTTTTACAGATTGTTTCGTTGAATATCACCAGTTTGCTATTGATCTGTGATTATAATTAGTTGTGAACGCAGATTTGACCATTTAATAGTAAGCATATAGTCTAACAATATTTCAAATCTCCTTGCACGCTTGGTAATTGCACATAGAATATGTAATGAACGACTTTATTAGTAAAAAAATAAACCTCTAAGTGAATAACAGTGATTTAATGTTCGAGCTGTTGAAGTCTTGAAGGTTTGTTCCATTATATGAAGCTCAATTGCCAGTATTAGTGCCGTTATTCAAACATTCCAGTAAGAGAAGAGTTGTAAAAGTTTTCTATTTTGAATCATGTACATGTAGTTTAACTACTTCATGGCTACGTGTGCCCTAACCAGAAACATAGGTTCTTAGGATGAAAACCAAAATAAAATTTTGTACATTTTTTAAAAACTGTCTGTGACACTGCATCTCACGTAACAGAATTTAGCAGGAAAACAGACTTTTGAGTAGAGCTTCTGATTAAAATTTTGTTCCACTGCACGAATTCTGCTCTCGTACCACTGCATTCAATCTCTACCTGTATTTAAGGGTTTAGAAATGTTACCTAGAGAAGTAGGACAGAAATGCTTATTAATCTAGACCATTAACTTCCAAATTGCTACATGGACTTTCTGAAAACTCGTCATGATGGCAATTTTGTATTCCTCTTCAAAGTATCTGTAGTGTACTTAGATACCGTTGGACCAGTCATGTTTCCTTATACAATACTTCATTTGCTCAATATGGTTTAGCATTTCTTCTGCTAATGTATTAATCGGTAGGGTGTGCTGTAAAATTATTGAATAAATTTGAATCATAACACTCCATACAGTTTTTCTTTTCGTCTGTTACAAAAATAAAAACACATATATTGAAGAAATCAGCATCTCGTTCGGGCTTCTGCAGTTCACAACGTATTGAGAATAATGTAAGATTACTTATTGGCAGCGTAGAGGAGATTCCCCGTGAAATACAGAAGCTTCATTTAAAAGTTTACATTTTTGTCAGATTGAGTGATTCTACGATATCATGGTGTTAAAACAAACTTATGAAGAAATTTTTGATTGGAATGAAGCACGTTAAGTCACACCCACTCTCCATGAAACCAACTATCTCAGAATTGTACACTTACAGAGCACAGCGCTCATCCTTCTGCAACCTCATGCCAACTGATTTGCTCCCGAGTCTGATAAGCAGATGTCTACTCACAATACCACGAATATATTTTCCAGAACATCATATCAACGATGTGCAATGAATCCACGGTCTTATATAGGCTACACACAGTGGGCAACCAAAATAGTGGTGGTCAAAAAGTGAGAGGTTTTAAGTAAAAAAAATATATACAGTTAAAGGTAGCAAATGAGTTCCTACGGAGAGTCCTTATCCATGGGTTGATCACTTTTTTCTTTACAGTGTGTGCATCTATTAGTAATGATATGTAAGAAATATTTTGGGTACACTTTAAGTGTACCCAAAGTATTTAAGGAATACCGATATCTAAGCTTGGTAATGATGTTCCCTCATCACAACGCAAACAGTAAAAAATCAACGTCCATCATGCGATAACTTATCTGGCCTTAATTAAATGAATGAAAATCGAAAATATGAAGAAGTGAATCGTTCACTGCGTCGCCCTTGTGAGGATCGTGTAGTACAGTACGCTCATCAGTGTCGGCAAGTGCATATCCTGTATCCTAGTTGTGGGCTTAGATATAAAACATCCAGCCCCCTTGACGAGCTACAGTTGGTGCTGCCATTATAAATGCCCAGGAGACTGGCCCGGAATATGGTCAAACTGATGAACAATTAGGTGAAACAAGGTGATGTGGAAACCAAGGTCTCCTGCCACTCCTTCTGAATACCTGCCACAGTTCGGTAGCTTCAGCGGATAATGTTCAACGCCAATACCTATTGTGTTTGACTTCACCCCACCCTTGCCAGTTGCAGATCCAGGGCTTTCTTGAAGGAAGTGCACGCATGTCATAGCAACAGATGATCCAAATAATTACAAATTTGGTGTGAAAGAAGACCCATTCCATCAAAAGCTACCCCCCCCCCTTCCGCCTCATATCTCTTGCTGAGTATGATTGATAACGCCTGGGGTCTATCGCTGTATGTCTACATGTCTACTATTAGGATTTTGCATGTGTTTTCATCATTGAATACCATTAGGATTTTTTTCATAGCATTCATATATTTTAAAAACTGAGGCTTGAGATATTAAAATATGTGCACAAGGAGACAATCCAAAAAATAAGCCAGACAGTCAGTGAATAATTCAGAGGATGGATGGTCGTGTTGAGTTTGGGGAACCGATTTGAGTAACTAGCACTCAGTGGAGCACCAACAATGCCATTGATGGTTGCCTTTACAATTTAACTTGTTTTCTGACAAAGCTGAAGCATATATCAATAAAAAAGAACGTGTACCATGATAAATGTCAATTTATTACAATAAGAACAATTGATATTAGGAGAGTCCATGTAACAGTCTAATGGTAAAAGCCCAATGTAGACCAATAATTTAAAATTTAGCTATATTTACAATTAATGTGCTAATTACATCATTGAAAAGGAAAATAGGGTTTGACATTAGCCGTACCGTATCAGGTATGTGCATTTTCATTAGTATCACAATCATCAAAGCGGCTTTACTTCGCAACTGAACGCCATTGAAAAGTTCATAGGAAATGGCGCTTTGATTAAAAGAAATCTAGTTGCAATCATAATTTCTTGGATATTAAAGAATATTTTGCACAAACACGTGCATTGTACATGCACAAAAAACACACACACCCGGATATATTTGATTACAAATGTGGGATATACCTCGTACACGTCGGTTGATTGTGTAGGTCTTATTTAAACATGGTTATTCAACACTTAAAAAACTATGCTAAACTTCAACGACTACGTGATTCTACACCTATGGATATCTTAATCTACTGACGGTATACATGTATGTCTATTAGATGACACTGTTAAGTACATGTATGTACAGAAACATGCACAAGTATTATCACAAGTCCTGTGTGTCTTTTGGAAATGTATAATGCTATATGAAACACAGTGGTAGTAGCCAATATATAGCTGCCTTGTCTTGCTGCACAAATAAATGAAACATTCTAAATATCTACCATCCACAGAATCTCCATAACATAGTTTACTAATAAGGTCACAGCCACTCCATGAACATTTTACCACCAATTAATTGACTCCTAGTTGATTCCTGACAATTAAAACAGTCTAATGTGTCCAATAGGTCCCCTACAGACGTGAAGACTAGATACATGCAGTGTTGAAATTACCTACAGTAATATGTACACCGCATTTTATATTCTAAGCTACAATTCTACCGGTAATGCTAATTTGTATACAATGTTGTCATAAATTAATGACACAAACAATAGGGCCATACATGTACATTAATCCTAAATAATCACCATGGCGCATGTAATCTTTTTAGGAAATACGTAAAGAATGCATTATTCCTGTTATTGGCACTCGGTGCATTCTAGATGGTGCATAGCCAAAAGTCATTGTCCCAAGCTCAAAATAGTAACATACCAATAATATATTAAATTTTACCGTAAACCCAATAGACACCAAACTAGAAAACAACGAGGTAACATATCACCAGAGAAAAAACATCTTTTTTCATGCATGTAATGAATGCAATCATGCATGTGTAATAAGCTTATAACTTCATAAATCTACAAAACCAACTACTTAAACATTTAAAGCGATAACAGATTTTCCTAAAGAACAAAATGAAGTCAATTTAACAACTTATAAACTTCTCAGGCATATTCCAAGCCCCCTTCAGCACCTAAGATACCCTCTTCATGTAACTTGTCAAGGCCATTGGCAAACGATCCATTTTTCTCTTTCATTGCCTGTCCTCCTCCTTCAAGGTATTCTTTCAAAGATTCATCGTCCTTCAGCATCGAGAGGCTTCTCTTCATCTGGTGTGACAGCGGTGGAATATATAACCGTGGAATCAAATAGGTTGACAGGTTGAACAGATCCACAAACACCTTGTAGCGGTCACTAATGAGGTAAAAAGATTAAAAGTAGACTTTAGATTGTGGTAGGTCAGATTATGTCAAGGAATTATCACATCAAAGTGTATATGTCAATGTCGCCTAAGGTATGTGAGGGGACTCAGATTTTCGGTTGCATTGTGTCTATTCAATATGGCTTGGTCCATTGTAGACCAAAGATGATTTTTTTAGGAAAGGGAAACTCATTTTTAATGTTAGTGTACTTAAACATAATGATATTCCAAACAATATACTAAAACTCAGGACCTTTGACCAGGTAAGATTCTATTTATTATTATCATATGTGATTTTTGTGTGGTAATCATCAAAATCTCTATATATTTACACATATTTACACTGCCTGGTGTGTGTGTGTGTGTGAAGTAACAAAAATACTGAAAGGAAAATATCAGCAACCCCACATACGAACATACACGCACGTACACCACCACCTGTGAACTTAATGGCAGAACATAGTATACAGTCCATCCATTTATAATCAACCTACCTTCTCCTCGTAACTTTCTTCAAAACCACTTGAACTAGACGACGTGTCGTTACAGTGACCGTTTCTGAGATAATGGTCCCAGTCACCATTGTCAAAATGCTTTGAGAGAACACTGGCACCATCACTGAGACTAGCTTCATTAAAGGAGAGTGTTTTCTTCATGTAGGCAGAAAGAGAGGGGTGGTAGGGACGTGGGATTAGGTAGGTGGAAAGGTTGAAAAGGTCCACAAACACCTTGTAACGATCACTGAAATTTAAGCAAATAATTCAGGCTACTGATCAAATTATACATCATTTAAACACATTTGACCGCTGGCAGATACAGAGGCCAGGAGCATCCCATTATCCACACACAAAAAATATTTGATTACGTTTTGGTATTTCTGCTAGCATAGGCAAACTTGTACAATGCCCATGAAATCGGCCTGTTGCAGCCGCATGCTCCTGAAAACCTGGATCTGCCAGTGGTAACATCAAGATTTTATGGTAGAGTGTCTTAAATCAAACCCACTGTGCACCATTTTTACAAGAACAATTATAAATCATATCTACATTTCATTTGATAACAAGTAACTGTAAGTGCAATATACATTCAAAATACACTGTGTCCAATAATTATATTTCAGTCTGATCATACTGCAGTAGAACCCCTTCTCTCGAACTCTTGTAACTCGAATTCATAGGTGATTCTAGTTAATAGTTATTGCCCTTCGTGCTACCTGACATTGTTAATCAATCATAGAATTCAAAATTGAAATTTGGACAAGTCAATTTTATTGCCTCTCTTCAGGTACGAGTTAAATGAATCCTACTGTAGTTGATAAAGTGACATGAATTAAGAGACATCTAGAGGGTGAAGCGGAAGAACGTACATGTACATGTGCATGTATTGTATCGAGTCATTCTTTACCTGACAGTGGATCGTAGGTACAAGTAGCCAGAGGAGCCCCCGGTACCCACTTTACTGCCAATCATTCGCTGGACGAGCATAACATGGTTATCTGTGGAGTAACAAATAAAAGAAAATTAGCATTTTTTTCATCTCAGGCATGAATATCAATTTGTTTTGTATATGAAATTAAAGAAAATCAGCAAAGCTATGTCTAAATCGTCTTATTGAGGCAAGGTCGTGCAGAGAGGTTACGGTAAATACCTTATGTGATCGATAGTTCAACGTAAATATAAACCATGCTATATGACATTTTGCTACAAAACACTGCAAAATCACATAATCTCATCTCTAACCTTCTAATTTTCATAGCGTAAATATTTATAAGAGGGCTACGATTATCATGGACCAAGGGGGTGGCGGCTTAAGATACAGTTTGATTTCTTTTTCTTTTTCTATTTCGTAGTTTTTGGAGGGGAGGATAGGGCTTGAAAATCTTGGGCTTATTTACAGGTGCAGACAGTAATTTTAGGAAGGGTGAGGACTGAAATGTTCTACAAAGTCAAGAAAATGTGTGAAAATCCTACCAGAATGGTTTCATTTTTTATACCCTCACCCTCCTACCGCTAGGCCATAATGAATTATGGCCCGCTAGGCAGCTTACATCTCCACTTGGTGAGCAGTGAGTCGATGTCAATTAGCAGGGTGAGCAATTTGAAGGGCTGGTGGAAGCGCGGCTGGTCACGGTACAGTGAGATCATCATGGCGCCCTGGAATGCCTTGTGGGAGAAGCGCCGCTCACCCCGTGCCACCGACGCGTTGTATGCAGCGATGTCGAAGATGGATTGGAACGACTCCTGATGGAGGGGGAATGAGGAAGAGAATGTATTAGTGTAGAACCTCTCTGCTGATTGTGGACCTAGAGTGGTCTCTTTGCGGGAGGTTCTCGTGGACTTCTTGGGCCCCATGTACAAAGGTTGAAGATAGATGGGAATGATTCTTGGCGGTGGTGAAATGTTTAAGAGAAAATATTAGAATATACTCTCTGAATTAAGACCACCTATGTAAAGAAACTATGTCTGTAGTAAGACCCTGTCTTGTGGTCCCACACTTTCATAAAACGACCATCGTAAACCTCCGTAAAATTACCCTCGTCGTTGATACTACCTGACGCTAGTTCCATGGGTTGTATCAAAAGTTAGAAAACATATACTTATTTCAAAGAAAAGAGTCTTCATCTAGGGATAATTATCTTAGTCGGTTCAGCCTTCAAATAGCGAAATTTGTTAAATGAAAAAGTTATAAAGCACGTTTTATTTTTATATCAGTGATAATACGAGATATTGCCAGTGACCTATGTTCACCATGCAATGTTATCTAAACAATATTTTTTACATCAAACATGATAAAATTAAGGGTGGGTCGACTTAGATAGATCTTACTAGATAAAAACTATTTTGGTTTGAAATAGGTATTGTCTCGTAACTTTCTATTTATATACCTAACGTTTTGTACATATTTTTATCATTTTTATCAAATAATCACGTTAATATATTTTGGTAAAGATATATATATTGCAGGGTAGTTTAGAAGTTACCCATAACTAGTACTACAGTGGCCCCATCAGTATCTTACACCTACATTGACTAAATGGAAGTGGTCAAAATTAGTTTGAGCATCATCGTCGGTCTACAGGAATTTATTTCACATTGCACATATATTCAGTGTTGCAATAACTCATTTTCAATAAGTAATAAGCCCGAATAGAAAGCTATGGTTGAGTATTGTTAACAGCAAACATAGTATGGATCTTGTACGATCCATTGACATCGTTACTTTCTACGCAGTTGTCTGATAAGTAAAGGTTCAAGTCGTATCCTGAGATCCACATGTCCAGAAAACCGGTCAATAATACTCTATACAAATAAGTTTTTGGTGGCATTCATAGAGATTGCAGACGTTTTACTACTTTGGACGTGTTAGGCTGTTAGCCATAATTTTGTTTGTAAATATAAGCCATATTTGAATGTTTATTGTAAGCACCAGTCAGGCCGTCTCGAATCATTATCTCAAAAGTTTGCGGTGCTGTCAGATGAACATGGGGGAATTATGATAATGCCTGTTAAAAATACGCTTTGGGTGAAACAATGTGACAATTAGCAATGTCTTCAATACGACAACTGGTTCGGCTTCAATATCAGGGTCAGTGCGACACTGGCTTTAATGAAAATATTCCAGTTTTATAAGATAAAGTCCGCATTGGTGAAAATATGTCAATGTCAATGGGTGTTATATTGAAGAATACGTTTAATGGGTTTTTGTAGATTGGGTCTTGTGATATTAGTTGTTTGACAAGTCATGCTAGAACACGTGAGTCTATAAAGGGAGGTCTAATTAGAATACGTGATATAGACGACCCACACGTCAATGATCGTCAATGAACATTGCACATCTTGTCCATCCACACACAAAAAACGATTCAAGACAGTGGCTGCTCTCTATTTAAACCACTTGGTGAACTGACTTCAAGTGGTCTCAATAGAGAGGTAGGGTCTCTTTATTGAGGTTCGTGGTGGTCTCCATGTGAAGGTTTTGGCTGTAACAAATCGTCTCATTAGAGGGCGGCCTCAATAAGGAGGGGGCTTAATCTGAAGTTTTACTTTACTTATGCATGTGCAAAACATTGAAATGTATTTTCAGATTGCATATCACACTCCATACTTATAGGGTCGCATTGTATATACTTGTCTGTGTAGTTTATGGATTTAGTGTGCATAGCTTTACTACTCCAATAAAACTGTAGAACTGAAGATAAACAATTGTCATCGCTGAGTAATGCGCCACCAATATGCACATGATACCCCAGCTAAAATGATTTCACCTTTCGGTGTACATAACTTTGGTATAGATTAAGATACTGCATGCCGAAATTGCCAAGCAAATAGTAATTGCAATTTAGATTAACATGAAATAAATCACGACACATCCTGCATAAATTTACCAGTCCTTTATCCTTACAGATTTTGCTCAACCACCACCTTTGGGGCCAACGCAGGCCTCGTTTAGTAATAGGTCAACGCTTTTCTCAGAATTGTGCGCCGATAGTATTAACGTCCTCGACTTTTTTATCATTCCTTTCAAATTTCAAGCATATGTCAGGACCATAACACTAATCACCGGTAAAAACTTATCGAAGGTTATCACAGACATTCAGGTGAAGGTAACACTTCAAACCCATTATATTCATTGAATATAAAAAGGTTTAATACAGTGCAAAAAGTTGCATGTATGATGTAGACCCAGTAAAATGACCGATCCGTTCTCCCCCACCCCACCATTCGTCCCAGGAAAGGAAAACTCATGACCAATGGGGTTTGTGCCCACGCCCGTCGACCCAACCCCACCCCCATCCCACACACCGACTTAATAAACCTGGATCTGCCACAGGAAGATCAGCCCCTAAAGATTGAATCGATATTTACCTGTTGTTTCTTCATATCTGCAGTTTTCGTTTCTTTCAGTGCAGGGTCGGTTTCTTCCTGGTAATAAGAAGCAAAAGATAAATTTTTATACCAATAGGACATTCCGATCTAATGTGTCATAACCATTGCTAATTGACGTGCATTCGTCATAGCACTTTTGGTAGCATACTAATCATACATTACTCCATTGCTAGACATTTATTGTCTGCTCAGCTATTGACAAGAGAATGTACCTCAGCAGGTTTGATGAATGCATCCTCAATAAATCGCTGTGCAGACGATTTGTACTTCTTCCAGAAGTTGAAGCCGTCCTCTTCCAGACCGGGCGTTCTGCTCAACCATCTCTAGAATGGAATACACAATCATCAGTATTATATTTAGTGTACTCATCTCTATATATGAGTACAATCAGCATACACGTAGCCAAAGGTTTAGGTAGTCACGCCATTGTATGCGTTTTACTACCTATGCATTTAAAACATGAGATAGTTATCAACATACTGAGCTTTAACCCCAGGTAACTGGGAGAAACCACAGCGACGACGCATGTTTAAAGAGATGAATACAGGCACTTATTGGTTTACACAAATATGCAAATTCGTTTATTTCTATTGGCTGTAGACACCAGTAGCTTTATGTATTTTGTATACAGTCTTGATAACTGGCATGGTACATTCGACTGTCAAACAAAAGCCCATATTGTAAAATTTCATAAGTTAGTAAGTTAGTAGTTAGATGTTGATAATTGTACAGATATTGCAGAGTAATAATATAATATAATTCCTTCAAATGAAGTTGGAATGTTACCTGCACTAAATCCAACAAAGACGGTTCAGTGACGGTCTTGTCGAGACTTGATATGTCTTTGGAGTTAGAAAAGGCTTCTTTGTAGTGCTGTTGGTTGTATTTTACTCTGAGATCTTGTCTAACACCCAGCTTATTTTCCAGCAGACGAAACTGTAGCGATTGGAATCCAGAAGCAGGTGAAAGGTAATCCCTGGTGACAAAAATAGAGTTACATGTACTTGTAGTAACCAATCTGAACGAAGTGTGGATACAGACACTTTGTAAACGGCCAACGTAATCAAGGGGCAAGGGCCCTTGATCAACAGGGATGGGTAAAAATAATATTCAGCGCACAACATCTGCTTATGACAATAGAAGACATTAGTATTAAGGAAGCCAAACTTAAGACTAAAAGTATACAACACGGAACATACAGATGCGTGAAAGTTTTGTATGGTGAATATTGTATCTAACCATCCTTTTCGATGCTGGGGCTGATGGACATAGACATTTGAATAAGTGTGACGGTTTAGATATCATAATGCGTTGTTACATGTATGATTACATATGCATCTGCCAAGTTGACAAATTTAAAAAATGGTGTTGCTTTCGTTCATACCTGAAGTCCATGAAATCAAGAGGCGCCATAGTTTCTAATATGAAGAACTGATCAACCATAAGCTACAAATAGAATTTGTTTGTCAAAGTCTAGCACATGATCATTACAAAACCATATCATTTTGTACAATGCGTCTAAATGCTAACGCCCGGTAATACAGGGTTGGTTGTGCAAAAACCCATCCAGAAACACCCGGGGTTTTGTGGATTGGGCTTTTTTGTTGTGGGTTTTAGCAAAGTGTATTTTCTGG
>CM032664.1:29791042-29838638 GCA_019095985.1 Streblospio benedicti | reverse complement strand
CCCAACGTAATCAAGGGGCAAGGGCCCTTGATCAACAGGGATAGGTAAAAATGTATTCACCGCACAACATCTGCTTATGACAATAGAAGACATTAGTATTAAGGAAGCCAAACTTAAGACTAAAAAGTATACAACACGGAACATACAGATGCGTGAAAGTTTTGTATGGTGAATATTGTATCTAACCATCCTTTTCGATGCTGGGGCTGATGGACATAGAATAAATAAGTGTGACGGTTTTAGATATCATAATGCGTTGTTACATGTATGATTACATATGCATCTGCCAAGTTGACAAATTTAAAAAATGTGGTGTTGCTTTCGTTCATACCTGAAGTCCATGAAATCAAGAGGCGCCATAGTTTCTAATATGAAGAACTGATCAACCATAAGCTACAAATAGAATTTGTTTGTCAAAGTCTAGCACATGATCATTACAAACCATATCGTTTTGTACAATGCGTCTAAATGCTAACGCCCGGTAATACAGGGTTGGTTGTGCAAAAACCCATCCAGAAACACCCGGGGTTTTGTGGATTGGGCTTTTTGTTGTGGGTTTTAGCAAAGTGTATTTTTCTGGGCATTTATGTGTTTTTCTAAAATAATTTATTAACTGTTAGGACTATGCCTGCAAGCTAAATATTCCAATCTATGGAGAATCATTAGTGGCTTATGTAAGTTCAGTTTGTTGAGCATGATTTTTAACTGTTCTGTGCATTGTGAAGTGGATGAGTGTTTCTGACTTTTAGTGCTAATTGGTATTGTCTCTATTTGTAAAGTTATTAGGAAATGATATGGGTGGCTATTTACATAAATCAATTAAAAATACAATAGTAAAAAGTTAAAGTCTGTATCATCTAGAAACAAGCCTAATCTTAATGACTTGACATAATGTGTATTCCGGATTAGAAAATAGGCAAACACATGCAGATTATTGAATGTAAAATGTTCATATCAAGTAAACAGCTACTTGTACATGTAAGTCTATTGATATAGGATTTTCAACTTTTACTTTATAATGGATATCGTGTAACACAGAAAGGATTTTAAACAACCCAATCACTATTAAATATAAATCTATTAATTTCTTAATCTACATTAATTAAGTTGCATTGCAAAATTGATTAAATACACTAAATATAAGTTATGAACATTATAATATAAATAATATGTTTTCAGAAGAGTCGAATATTTTATCATTGTGTAGAAGAAGAAAAACATAAAACCCCAGAGAAGCTCAGAAAAACCCACAGTAACCAGAAAAACCCACAAAACCCCGGGTTTTTCTACCAAAACCCAGGTGGGTTGGCGGGGGGTGATACCACGTGGGAAAAAAATAGATTCTTGTGTGCTTGAGTGCTGTTATCTTAAATACATGTGTAATAACCAATAACTTACCTTTAGAATCATTGATGCCCTCTGCAGTCGACTTATGATCTTCAGCGTATTTCCCTCATCAAGGCACTACACAATTTAAATGGGTACACTATTTAAATAATGATGCTTATTTGGTTCAGATGCTAACAGACAAACACTTGGATACATTAGATCATGTCCCAACTTCAAACAGAACTGTCTCACAAAAAGTATTCCGAAAAATATCCGAATTGAGAACAAAATCTGCAATCTCCCATCTACGTTTATGTAATTGTTAGAAGACAATGACAATACTAAGAAGAGTCGTCAATGATGACTCAATGGGCGCTTCCAACGGAGTGTATATTGCACTCTGCATAAGGATTTGATTCCAAGTGGGCCCTTCGTCGTGAGTAGAGACATTTTCGCAACTTGTGACAGCATTAAATATCTGTGCATGTGTAAATAAAGATGCTTTTTTGGCCCAACAAATTGTATGCTGTGCATTGTATGTGTGGAACTTTCAGCACATTTTGCTACCCTTGAATAATAATTACATGTTTATATATTCTGGGAGCCACATCTCTGATATAGCCCTTCCGCGTATAACAATTTTCGTGTAAAAATGTTGGTAAAATCTGGGGTCGTCTAAAAATGTTTACTACACCCGCCGTTTTTTTTGGTGGTAAACAATTACATGTATGCACGCAATGTCTGGAAAAAATGTGCGCCCCCCCCCCCCCCCTTCTTTTACATGCTGGGGTCCCTGGGTGCAGCCGGCTCAGATCCCCTGATCAATCACTGGGAATTATCACAACGTCCTCGTGTCAGAGGTACTACAAACCATCAATTTTAAAACGAAAGTTATAAATATGCATAAATTGATATGCATACCAGTACGTTCTCAAATAGTTGCGTCTTGCTAGTACGATGTGGTAGGCTATACCCGAGCCTCGTTTAATAAGATCTGTTTACATTTGAGTACATTTTCTTTTGTGTTTGTAGTAGGTACTTTGAATATAGCTTTGGGTGCAAGTTTATAAAAGTAATGTCTGTCTTTATTCTATGTCACCAAACTAACCTCGGACATGAATAGCTGGCGGACGGATTCTACCTCAAACAGAATTTGTTTGAACCACAGCTCATATGCTGAAAATGAAAAAAGAAATCATTGAATGGAATATGACACTGTAAAGGCTTAAACACAAGTTAATTGACCAATTGATAACTTGGTTCCCCGTCCTATCAAAAATGGAAAGCACACTCTCGCATGTCCTGTCGCGTGGGAAAAATAATCTACTTTGAAATGGCACTGACTTTTTATGACAATGCATATGGAATATACGCGCAATTAGCTATCTTTAAATACATTAAGTTTTTTTAGTATATTAAGGATACGCACGAAATAAAACAGTTGGGCGTGGACCCGTTTACCATTGTTTTGGAGAGAGTGAATAAAATAATTCGTGTTATCAGAGTGAATAAGTAATACGAATTAAATGTTTTAATTTTATGCGCGATTTTTTCATAAATCCTAGTTATCATAGTTCAAGATACTGTACACATTTACATATGAATTCACCAAGAAATTGACAGCGAAATATAGAAAAAATATGGGCCAATGCGGGCTTTGCCAGTAAGTTACTAACGTGTGTAACAAAAAACAACAAAAAAAGAATTATTTAATTCCGGTGACAGGTTTACAAAATTGCTACAGGCCTACTAGTCTTTTGAAGATTTGCTCAGCACTCTTATGTTTCACAGTGCTGACACTGATAACCGTAATGTACATTACGATTATCCAAGATGGCAGAAGGTAGGTTTCATAACTTTGAATTTTCTACAATATTTAAGTTTCTAACAAGTGTTTAACAGTAATTATGAGGTAGTGCAGTGCATTATCACATTGGGGACCTTAGGGATCATTGTGAACATACAATTGTGTTTAGTTTTGATGATATTTGACAAAATAATTTCGGCGATGATATGCGTAATGATTCTTTATCGATAACGGTAATGTCGATCAGATTTACTTTAAAGATAACCGTAATAATTGTACTTGACATCCGACATAATGCTAGTAGTATTTAAATTAATACGTGTTTTAAGTATCTAAACTGCCTATATACATCTACATCTAATTGTGTTTTGTGATAAGCACTTAAAGCTTACCTTGAATATTGTGTTCAGATATTACATTACATTGCTATAACTGTAAATTTAAGACACTACATTCAAATGAATTATTTAACCATTATACTCATCACCATTCAGAAGAAAAAAAATTCACTTTGACAAAGATTTTAAAATGAAACAGATGGATAATTGTTTTTAAAGTCAGTGCATTTTGGTATAGATGTACCAATAATAAAGGAACGCTTGGAAACAGGAGACAAATGCTAAATGGACATTGAGAAAAAGATGCTGACATTCAAGCGATGTGCGAAGATGCAAAGCTTTGATGATAATAAGGATTGCATGGCTGATGTTGAAAGTCACACAGACAAAGACAAAGTGTACACTGTGCACTTAGAAAATCAAAGTAACTATAATTATTTAAAACTGTTGACAGATGATGCAAACCTTGACATATTTGAGAAAAGCAGCATAATCAAACAGCACACTGAATCCTGGAAAAGGCTATGTTCCAAGGCAATTGTTACCAGGAGTGCCTGGTACTCAGCTCTTGGTTTAAGAACTTTAAAAGAACAAAAGAAACATTATGCTAAAGTCGTTGAGCAAGAGGAGCAGCAAACACCTGCACATATTCAAGAACTCTTTGATTATGGAAAGGCCAGTGAAATAAACGGGTTGGGAAAATTGTTAGGAAAATACATGCCAGTTTATCAGCCACAATTAGTTTATCAGGAGGATGGCTGTGAAATTATTGTGATTGACGAGAAGTATGCTGTAAGTAGTGGTGATGGGAGTGGTGTGAATGAAAATGGAACCTCTAAAGAAGTGTATAAGATAAAGTGTCATAAACCTGGTAAAACCACACTCAACGAGTGTCTGCTTTGTTTTGATAATAAATAAGTTATATCATAACGTTCTCATGTATGATCAATCTCCCAGATTGGAAAAAGCATCCTCCAGAAAAGAAAATATTAAATTCTCATTGTAGTACAACCAATATACATCACATCCATCAAAATAAATTATAGAATACAATCATACAAAGTATTATTTACACAAATAAAATTAAACAAAAAGAAAGTCGACCTCTCGTAGAGAGTGTGATAAAAAAAAACATGCTACGGATGCATATTATGAACTACCCGTGTGTAGTACAATGCAAGTGTTGGTTGAAATGAGAAGTAGGCATGCAAATGATTATTTGAATGTGTGCTATAACCCCAATATATATGAATAGTACTTACCTTTTTAAGTGATGTGTCTACAAACTCACGCTTTGGTTATAACTTTGATGTTTATTGACTTATCTAATTGATTGCATATTTATGTTACCAGTATAAAATATAACATGTATGCAATAAAAATATAATTTTATATATACATGTATAATTATTTTTTCATTTTAAAATCTGAATATGAAAGCTTTATTATTTATGTAAACAATGCAAATATAATCATTACGGGTATCAATTTTTGTCATTACGCTCATCAATATTTCTCCTTGCTGGGTCATTACGTTCATCAGTCTTTTTTGTTATAATGAGCTTTTCAGCTTTTTAATCCAATAGAATATGGACCATAACATGGTATATCTTTTATTTATCAATATATCAACAGGATTGTACTAAGTATCCATTTAAAATTGACAAAATGAACGATTGATAATGCAACATTAAACACTGCACAAAATGTCAACGTCATCAAGATAACCGTTTTATTATCAGTGTCGGCACTGTGATGTTTGATATTTGCTACATAAATTATTATTCCTGGCCAAACTTTTTAGTGACTAAAGTCTGGTATTTACGTTTTCAGGTGTTTACACGTAAATACTCCATAATCCTATGACCGGAAGTGTGTTTACGTTGTTCTGTTACTCGCACAGCCTATTACCTTGGTGTGTGACTATGAACAGGTGCTCGTCGTGCACGGGGTTACCGGCTTCTGCAGACATCATCCGTTGGGCACCCAACACTTTATCCAGCTACAGATAACCAAAATTCAGCTGCATAATTGTACAAGAAAAAGATATGTAGAAAACAATGAATCGTGGGGGAAAAAACATGTGTACCGGTACATTAACATTTGTGTGTGTGCGTGTGTGTCCTTGTGTGCTTCTGTGACCGCGAGAATAGGGAGTTGATTCGTGACCTGAAGGTCGTGAGTTCGACTGTCAGTCGATTCCCAGTCTGGTCTGGGGGTGGGTGTTGAGTAAAGTCCTCCTTCAACTGCTGTGTGGTACCTACACGTTAGATAGGCACAGGTCAGGCCAGTGAACGCTAATGCTGATTGATAGGCACATATGCACTACTGTTGCGATGAGCTGCATGCTCCCCGGGGAGCTGAGAAAGATATAGTGTGAAAAAGGTGCCAGTGACCAGGTGTGACTATAGCGTCGTCTGATCCTGCAGAGCAGGGGGAGACCATAAACTAGAGTTTTTGCGATTTACATTTTTATGTATAAACGCATGTGTACGTGCGTAACTGCAGGGAGTCTCTTATATGTGTAATCCTTGTCATGTGCACTACTATCTCAATATAACCACTTGACGGACACATTTCCAGTGTTGTGAACACTGAAAATAATGATAAACTATGCGCTGATTAGCTTGATAAGCGGGTTATTGTATACCTTATCATCTGGTAAGTGTTTACCTGTAAATAATCTCCGTAAATAAGTCCTCCGCCTTTCGCCTTATTCACGCCAGCCTGGTCAGCATCGTCTCTGTCAATAAGCAGACGTGTATGGTACAACAGTTTATCTCAATAAAAGTGCATTGTTTATGATTATTTTCATTAAGTTAGATTTCAAGACAGTTTCTTCTTTGTGATCTCGAAATTGTACATGTAGTATACTATCATAAAAGTCAAAGCTTGTCTTTTGGATATTTGTTTCAGAAATGTGGAAAAAATAATAGCAAAAAAAGCAACACAAATCATCAATATTTTTGCTAGGAACCGATCAAATGTAACTTTGAACTCAATAAAAGTGAACATATAAACAACCTCTCACAATCGACATAGGATTTGCTTTACATGCATCATTTATATTTTCCGTCTGTTCCAAATTTTACATAGATTTATTGAGAATAGTGAGATAATTGAGTCCCGTCAATGGCTATTTGATTTAGTCCTATAGACTCGTAGAAGAGGTCCGCTGTGTCAATTCAAACTGGCGTTGTTTTTCGATGTTGGTGTTGATGTGCGCCCGATTGTGTGAGAAAATATAAAGTGTTTTCATAACAGAACTTTCGATCAGGGCATTTAGTCCAGATTATCAAAAAACATTCACACGTTTTGGCTATAGATATTTTTTTTATGGTTACAAACGGCTGACAACTCTTACACGGCTCTCTTTTCAGACTTTTAGCCAGTGGAAGTCGTGAAGATGTTAGCCATTCATAGGTTGCACAGAGCCGCACATTTTAAAAGCCGCAGATCGTAAGATACTCGCAGCCACGTGGAAAATGCATTTTCACAAGTCATTGACAGACGTAAGATAAAGATATGAATGTTAAGGTCCCAATATGTTTTAGTTTGTTTGTATAACACGTTTGTGTAATAAAATACCAGACTAATTTAATTGTCGCGGTGGTTAATTTAAACTAGGGTCAGACAGTGCCGAATGCTATTGCCCAATCAGACGTAGTATTGTAATACTATTATTGATATTCGCTCGTGAGTGTTTTTAAGAGCTAGCACTATCCTACTAAGAAAGCCTATCCCGAGTACCAGCGCACAGAAAGGATTCGGGGTGAGCATGAGTGACTGCCAGACTGGAGCTTTCGTTCCTTGCATGTGTCTACCCTGTACTACTAGCAAGGTGCACGTTTCTCAGCACTGTTCATCTAGCAATCTTTCACAGCATCACTGTATTGGTTTATTCATTGCATATAAAGAACTTAATGTTCAATGAAGGACAGCTAAATGACCTATTTTGAAGACACGTGCTGCATGGGGCCTTACATTTTGTAAATAATATGCGCGTACTAGTTTTCTGGCATTATTATCGCAATGAGCACTGGTATAGGGACAATACAGGTACGTACACGAGAGAACGCTGCCGAACGCTTGTGAAAGACGCAGTGTGTGCAGACTGAGGTCCACGGTTGTGCAAATAACTAAAAGCCAAGTACATCATTCACTGTGCTATTCTGGCCAGTCCGACAGGACAGACCCAAGGAAAATCCCTAACTTTGGGAGTGGGATTCTACAAGATTTTCTTGAAGCACTAAGACGAGAATGATCACAAAACTAATTTTAGCATGATGGGAGTGGCTACACATAATGAATATTTTGATTAGCATTTTTTATGAAATAGAAAACGGATTACAGGATAAATGCCGTGCGGAACGACATGTACTGACAAAGTTGATCACTGGTTTCGTTTAAACCTACAATGATACATTAATTTGTTAAACATTATGAGAAGCGGAGTTCATTTCGAACGTTAAACATGATCAAGTAAATTAGTTAAACCCACTTTTCAATATTTGAGGATACGTATATTTCTAAACTACAGCTTGTTCAAACGGATCTATTTGAGTTGACATAGGCCTTTCTACATGTAAGTGCATACATAAAAAAAACATGCATGTTACGCAACTTTCGATTTTCTCGTGACACATATCAAAACCATCTACATTGTATTTCGCGTTGTAGACCTCCTGTGAAATTATGTCTCGTGACTTTTGATAAAACCAGACCGTTTATCCAAACCAAATCCGTATAATTTAGAGCGCGTAATCTCGAATAAGATCAAATTAATCAATAAAGTAATAATTTGAAAGACAACTTACCCCCCTAACTGAAATGGGCAAGCCATGATTAAAGTTGTATCCTGCTAACTTGGCGTGATGGTCAGTGGTGATTACGCTACCTGACCACAGAAGTAAAGTTGTACCAAGTTAGACTAACATCACTCGATGAAAGTCAAGCTGGCTCCCGTACTTTCAGATCAAATGACTGACTGTAGCTACCGTGTTTGATAAAGTAAGTGACTAGTCTAGGCCAGATGCCTGTGGTATCCATTATTCGTATAACAATTGGCATCGACAATTCATTTTTATATTAAAGCCTAAACCATTGTGAGAATATAGCAATCATTGGGAGTGTTAATAATTAGTATAATTGCCATGTATGGGAACAAATTAGGACACTCTCCAGAGGCTAAAAATTCATGGGATGCAAACGCACAAGGACAGTGTTTGATGCGAACTGGACATTTATCTTGCTACACTAAAACATTAGATAAATTGCATTTCAAAGTCTTGACATTCGGATATCATTTTGCACGTCAAATGATATTTGGCATTAAGTTGCTAAAATTTCCCGTGCCAGATCCATGAGTGAAGAGATTCAGTCATTGCAACACATGGCAAATTATTAGAATTACTATTCACTACAACGCTTACCAATCCACCATTATCTTACATAGAACCAATTTGGACCCTAATACAACTTTCTCTTTCTAAATGAGGCCGACGGCGTTGGTTTACGTGAATCTCTTGAACGTGTTATAAGCAGATCCAGGGGTCTCCGAGGGCGTGCTTACACTTAGTATCCAAAATGTTCATTTGCTTTTTAGGAAACCATGTGGAACGCTGCCCCCCCCCCCACCCACCCACCCCCCCCACACACACACACACTTTTAAAAAAAACATGGATCTGCCAGTGCACGAATGTGTCTGTTTTGCCACTTGTGAGATGAGTAAGGGCTTAGGGTTGTAACACGAGGGTTGTAAAACCTGTCTTCAGCTATGTGGAAATGCATTCCTACAGCAGATATCACAGTGCAATGCAATACTAAAATACATACACATGGCATGTGTGAATCGGGGAGTCATATGTTTGATAAGTTATATACTCAAGTGTGGGGGATCAGAAATTCATATTTCAGGCATATATTTTGAAATTGGGGGAATTCATATGTTTGATTTGCAAACCTGTGGGGGGAGGTCATATGTTTGATTTGCAAACCCGTGGGGGTCATATGTTTGATTTGCAATCCGTGGGGGTCATATGTTTGATTTGCAGACCCGTGGGGGTCATATGTTTGATTTGCAAACCCATGGGGAGTTATATGTTTGCTTTGTAAACCCGTGGGGGGGTCAGAAGTTAGAAACACTGATGTCCAAAAAACTTCCAACCCCCCCCCCCCCCACACACACACACACACACACACACATCTTAAATAATGACTGGGTCCTAATGATCCCAAAATGCAATGTACACGAGGATGTCATATGAAGGATAGGCCCTTATTTGTGTTATATTTCATGCATACCTTGAAATGGAAAATGATAATCGTTTGTGAAATGATATTAATCTTCAGAACTACCAGTTCAACTCATTGGCTTCTGAACCAAACGTACATGTATACACGTAAACGGGGTATTGTCGTACCTGCTTTCAATTACAATCTATATGTCTCTCCTTTAGGGGAGAGGGTGGGGTGGGGCGGTTGGTTTGAAATAGCAACACATAGGCTTTTAGGGAATGGTACATTGCATACGTGATGTATTTCATATATAACCTTAAACCAACACTCCAAATAACAAGTGGTAAAGCTTTTCATGCACACAATCATCACGTTAGTTAATTGGATGTCACGCGTGGTTTTTGATTGGATTTGAACTTGTATGACGCCAATAAATTAAGCTAAGTAGCACAAATGACCCTTCTCTGGGAGCGCCCCACAATGCCAGCTACCCTCATCACCTGATTCACTTTACCGACTCCCACACTCTATGTTTTGTTCATTCACTGTTGCAGGTTTCAATAGACATGTCCAAAAACTCTCATTCTTTGTGTCAGTGAACAACCGCCATATTGGAAGTGCATGAATGTTCATTATGTAATAAATGGTGCATTTAAAATACATTGATAAATATCATACACGTGTAACTATATTGTGTTCAGAATGAAAATTAAGTAACTCAAAATCCCTCAGGCAGAATGCAACCGTTCGAATAGGGGACAAGACAACGTGTCACAGGTTTTTCGTAAAACTACAGAGGTTAGTAAAAAACAAATACATGTATTATAAAAAAGTGGGACAAATAAAATCTGGCGCAATTTCAATCGGGTGTAACAACGTGTCATTCAGGAAAGCAGTCAGTATAGTTCGCTTATTGTAAGACCTGATTTTTACCCTTGCTTCTGGTTTAATTGACGATAAATCGTGTTAGGTGTCTACTTGCGATCTCGTGGTATTCCCGCGGTCGTGTGTGGTCGCACACACGTGCCCTACACTCACCGTCAGCCACGCCACTCGGCCACGTGGAAAATGTGTACTAGATAATGCATGAAGTTGTAGAGGTGGATATTAAAGTCTAAGAACCTGCAGACACTGTCTGACACAGATGTCTCGAACCGAGGCGCATCTTTAATTCTTACTGTATCCCTGGCATTATATGTTTCGGAATAACAACTGTTGTTGCATTTTCATAAAAACCTTTATTTTTCTACTGTTGACTGACCACTGTTTTCCAGTTCGCATGAACTAGCATCAGTGCTGGTGGACATAACAGCCAGTATTATGAGTACATTATATATATATAGAAAATGATAAAATAATAATACTTTCATTCATTCAATTGTCTTTTCATTTCTATTCAAATGACATATTTAGAAGTGAACACAGAATGATGCTGGTGCTTGTGGTGTAGTTATGATATGCATAGATAATATTTATATGTTCTTTATGAAACTACTGGCTGAATACATGGGAGTTTTATTTTTTGTCAAATTCCGTTAAAGGAAAGTGTGTCCTTGTGTAAGTGTTCGATAAGGGAACCATTGTTTTTTTTTTAATTTGGTTATTGACATTTTCATTTAAAAACATTTCATTTTTGATAATTTGTGAACAAATTATGCAGCTGATGTTAATTTCTAATACAAAGTTATAAGAAAGTTAAAATGGTTATTGTTTCTCATTAAAACATGTCAATAATGCAAATGGATATACAGGTACATGTATGCTGGTCCCTGAAAACCTAATAAGAGTGTATCACAACTTTAGTACTTCTGACTATTTATCAATTTAGGGCAATTAGAAAATTCTCAAAGTACGGATAAAGGTTAGTTTTGGAGGGAGGTGGTGGGGGCATTCACAGAACAGAGATTTCTTATATTTGGAGTTTGGTTACCTAAGAATGATGAGGATAAAAATTACATATATGTACAATGTATGTACTGCATGATAACAATCTAAATGATAAAGAAAAGAAAATAACTTAAATAATTTTGAAACAAATACTTTCAAAATGTAATCAGTCGTGACAGTCGTGACACACTCCCCGGCATAAAAAATTTAGGTAAAATAAGTAAAATATATATTTGACAAAAGACACATTTGATAATATTCATTTTATTACTTGATTTTTGTAGAAAACAATAATGTAGTTCTAGCACATACATGTATAGTGATAAATGGACTGACGAAAAATGTTGAAACTTCGTAAATAGTTAAGCACTCGCTGCACCACACAAGTATTGCATGAATACAGCTACTGTACCTACATACACATGGATGTGAGTAAATAACGTCTATTACATTCATAGCAAAATGGGTTGTGATTATTCATAATTTAATTGAACAGAATGAAATATATTAACACATTAAGAATCCTTTCTCACCAACATTCATATAAGAATGATACTAGTATAAATAATATCACTAAATATCACACCATATCTGGATGACAATACAGACAGCAGTATTAATAAATATCACATGTAATAACATAACTCTGTTTAGAAAATGTTATATTTAAAAGCACCAGTTAAGAAACAAGAGAACACATTTAATATTATACTAAATATACATAATAATTACCACACATTTAAATCATATGGTTTATTTTACAAAACGTTTATGATTATAAAGAAATCCTATACGTGTAAAATATACTGGTATTAATGTTTCCTCATGCGTCATCAGCAACATTCATTCAACAAACAAATATTGCATTTAAAAATAGCATCAATATCACATCCTTTCAAACTCTCATTGACAAAATTAAAAATTTATTATGAATACTTACGGCATATACCTAATTGTAGGAATATTTCCAGCATACATATGAACATGAGATTAGTTTTCCCTCAGATAAACTGGTAAACTGTTCAAAAGATTCTCCTACTCTGAACATACATAATAACCTTTCAGATATTGTAAAATGTATCCACCATAGAGATAACATGGATCTACATTTCAACATCTAAATTAGCTAAATTATATCCATTTCACTGAGTTTCAAAATGGATGACATCATCAAAAGCATTGAAACTCATGCCAAAGATTCTGCTCTTTCTTGGAAAAAAATCATTCCTAATCTAGCTGCCTTACTACACTTGCCATAGTAACAAGTGGTTTGTACTGTCGTCTTTCCCTGCTGTCTCTGGTGGTGTAGTGTTGCGGAAATCCTCGTAACCATCCCCGCCACTAATCACCATCAGTTTGGTGCATGTGCGTGAGATGGGGTTGGTGGCAGCCGCGTTTGCTGGAGAGAGATGGGGCCCGAGATTTGAGGCTACAACGTGGCGCTTGTCTCCAGCCTTGGTCGTTCTGGTGCTCATGGGAATGTCAACGCTGGTGAGGAACCGCACATGACCCGTGTGGCCATATACGAGACCTAAATGAAAATAGAAAATTACAAAACTACATTGTTGATGATTTGTTCAGAAATTATAAGATGCGTTTGTGTTTTGGAAATAGTCAATTTATTCACTTTATTTTTTGTCTTACCTATATTCATTTCATAAGAATTAAGCATATATAATGTACCTTCTGAAAGGCCTAATTCAAAAGTCCTAGGTTTAATTTCATATTTTTTTGTAAGTATGTACATCATATAATAATACGTTTAATGGACCATCGTTTTTGATAGAAAAGAAGAGATATAATAGATATTAGTGTGACATAATAGATATTAATCTGCTTGCATTAGCCTTTTTAACAACCTGTTCAAGTTTCATTCACTGTATAGCATTAACAAAGCATAGAATATGAATGTCTAATTGTGCCTATTTTTTCAATTCAAAAATACGAACGGTGGAACATGACATTTTTTCTTCACTTTCACATATTTGTACTTTGAAAAATCCTTATACCTAGGTTAATGTTTCTTTCATAAATATTGTCTTATGCATCTGTTGATGTATACTGTTCAACTCTGAGGTCTATGAGTGATTTAGCAATTGGGCCTGATTTGTTCGCCAACCACTTCAGAAAATAAGCCCACAAAAATCATCAATGCAGACGGGCTATTACTTTTATGTGACAAAGAGGCTTCCACAGTGAAGGCAATGAAATTTAACTTGAGCCTAGGATAACTCAAGATCTCAAGATCTCGGGCTCAAGTGATGTCAAATTATTGAAGCATTATCTTATAAAGAAAATACATATTTGTTCATTGGATGCATGTGTATAAATAAATATAAACACATGTCTCCATCCCCCCCCCCCCCCCCCGTGATGGACCCTCTTACCCCTTCCCTCAAAAATAAAAAGGACAACCTCTTCTATCACTAGATATAAAACATCGATCAATTTGTAAGTCAGAAATACTCAATTTTCACAGCTTATCAGAAAATATAAGAGTTATTCAATCATCAAACTTTAGAAAATTTTGCCGCCACCGTTCGGCCCAATGAAGCTGTTGAGACAACAGCGCAAGCCTTGCCGTAGAGCACAACAATGGTTCCAATAGGTATCCCAAATTATTCTTTAAAAGACTAAATGTACTTACAGTGGCTGGACTAAAAGTTTGCTTGCTTAGCTGATTGTGCTTACCTGTGACTGTGGGCGGCTGCACGTGCTGACGTTGGGTCTTGGATGTAATCTTGGGCATGGGCAGTGTGAGCAGAACACCGGCGCTTGTACCCAGCCACAGCAGGTCCTTACAGGTGAGCAACGCTGTGATACGCAGACACGCAGACTTGTGCTGACGGATGATGTCATCTGCGCCTGTCAACATACAGTAGAAAGCACGCTGACTTGCGCTGCCAAATGATCTTGTTTGCACTTGAAAATATACAGTAGAATTACCTTAAGACCAACCCTAATAATACCAGTAGTGATGCGCCAAGTAGACTTTTGCAGCAGATATAATATTGATCTGTAATTGTGCATTGAATACTGATAAGAATGTCGAAAATGGCTCATAATGTCCCTGTGGAAAGCACAGTTTAATTGGCAGAGTGCCCAAAATCGAATCACTTTGGTGTCGCCTTACACTGTACCTCATAGTTGTCCAAAGTTGAAACAAAAACGGTCTGTCAGTTAACACTACATACATAAGTATGACGTACGTACGTACGTACGTACGTATGTACGTACGTACGTACATACGTTCATACATACATACATACATACATACATACATACATACATACATACATACATATAATTTAGTCAGAAACGAAGTGAACAGCAGGCTTTCACTTCAGCTGTTGAAGCGATGCAATAATAAAAGTTTTTGTGTAAATGCAAAGTATAACACCACATATGGATGGGCTCAGCATAGAAAGGAGTTGTTAAACATAACATTTACTACACATAACATGCAGTACTTAAAGCCCTCCCCCCACTTCCTTTTTGATGCTGGGTGTCTGATCTCGATGATTACATAGAGTGGTAGTTTGCAGAATTCTAATATTTGTCAAGACCATTGACACTAGCACAAATAGTAAACTATTTAAAGCTATAGTGGTTCATTGAACTAGTCATGGTTAATCGTCCTGAACCATTGAGAATACTTTCATACAGCTCAAGGTGATTTTACTTAAATTACGACTGACATACATGTACAATCAGCTGTACGCACATAGTTACATGTAAGTGACTTGTATATTGGAAACATAGACATGTCAATAGAAGGAAATAGGAGATTAGAAAATAGATGACTATGTGAGAACTGGCATAATAGAAATACAACCCCTAACCCTTAATAAGCCAGCAAAGGAGGGGGGACTTCATGGTCATTATAGCAGACAACCATGAAGAAGTCATGTCACGTCAGCAGTGCCATATGCAGGCATCAAACCTGAACATATGATGGGGAAGGGTTTTTAAGCAAATGGAATATGGGAAAAAATGCTTAAAAAAGAGGGATGGAAAATTAAAGCAAATAAAAATAACGATATATGAGGTTTCTTATAAATCCCGCACACCGCACCCGTGACAGTATCATGAGTTCGAGTCTTCTTCTCACCCTGAAGTTTGCTGACGACAGCAGGAGCAATGTCCACCTCCGCCAGCTGTTCGTACGTGGTGGCATGGAAGAGAACCACCTTGGCGCTGCCCTGTGCTGCAAGCCACACGCCCTGACCAGACGACGTGAGACACTGGATTCCTTTCCGGCTGTCCGGATTCACGCTGAAAAAAAAAACATATCTCGATAAAGCTGTGGACCCTTTCTACGCACTGTTATATCAGTGTTCATTGAGTTATTCAATATTTTTCAAATATCATTTCAGACTAAAAAGAAAAGAGTTTTTATTTCAAGGTCATATACATGTACCTATTGATGGTTGTTCTACATTTAGGTTATGATTAGTTACATATAGTAGCCTTTCACACCATTATACCAAGCTGAGACCTGTTATAGATTATATGGCTGAACCATTGTCTCTGTAACCCGAAGCTCACATACTTGGTTAGTTATCATTTCAACCAAGAGGTCGTGATGGTATGATGGTATCATTCTGGTCTCACTACCTAGGGGTCATGAGTTTGAGTCCCGCCAGGGCCACTTGATATACATGTATCAAACGGAAGCTGTCTTCTGCTATGTCTATCGAGGAAGAAATATTCTTGCTAAAAAGATGTAAAAGAGAAAAGCTTGAAAATGTATCCGCAAGTATTGGGAAACACATATATAGAAATGAAAGCACTAGGGCTGAACAATAGCCACGAGCCAATAGGCAATAGCCAATAGCCACGAGGAATCTGTTGACATGACTTTAGACTAAGGTAAACAATTGCTGATTCAAAGAGGGGATAGTCAAGATGACCATAGACCAATATGTGTTCGGACTGTTGGCCAAGGGCGAAGGTGAAATAGCAGAAAGGCTATTAAAAAAAGAAGACCCTTAAGTAAGCCATGTCAATGGAGAGAGCATCAGAGGCACCAAACCAACACATGAAAGTCATTGAGAGAGTCAGACAAATAGTGAAGAAACAAGTGTCAATGCTATCAGAAAGAAGTATAACAAGACATACATGTATAACTGAAAACACTAGACCTTGAATAGGAAACTCATATCTTTGTAGTCTGAACTAATATTTAAAAAATATATCATTTTAAATATATGCATGAAACCTTGACATAACACAGAAGCATTTTTACTTAGTGCATTCCCATTACCGGAAAACACCTTAAACAGGCCAGGTACAGTGGACCCCATCTTATGCGAACTCCTTCTGGATAAGTGAAAAGTGTGCACATACGACAGGTGTCCTTGAAAAAGATATTCATTTTATAATTAACTGTGAAGTTTCCACATCAGCAGATTCCACTTTAAGCAAGGAGCACATTTGACCTTGCATGAGTGTTTGGCGCAAGGTGTTTTGGGGTTTGCGGTGTCTACGGCGTTTCCCGCATGCAGTGACAAATGTACAGTTGTGGTAACATCAGCACAAGCTCCCCGCGTTATTTCTATGTATGTATGGCATAATTCTATTCAGGTATGTATGGCATAAAACAGAATCAAATCAAATGAAAAAAAAACATATATTTTCGTTTTAAATCCTCACCTGAAAGTGACGTCAATCTCCAATGAGACCGGGTCGACAACCATAATGTCCCCGAGCGACGCGCACCACAATTTGCCGGCCACAGGGAGCATCTTGTTGATGGGAGCGTTGGCAGACGTTAACGTCACCGTCTCCGGATCCTTCACATCCCAGCTGCCATCTAGTAGGGAAATAAACAAAAGGCTTTGATATTAAACAGACCAATACAGACCTAGGACCATCGGCGTTTACGGGGAAGCTCTTTCCCACTCTAGGCATATTCAGTTATAATACCTCCGAATGAATCGACCAATAAGCTAGAAATAGATGAGGGCCACCTAGGACAAAGTTTTGCAAAAAGATTTAGCAGGTCTGGGTATGGTGAAACAGACCCAATAATGACCAAAAAGAGGAAGGGACGGTTTACAGCCATAGCTATCAGGCCACACCCTAGAATTGAAGATAATTTGGGCCTAGTGTCCAAAGTAATTTAGGATTTGATGGATTGATTGATTGAAATGAAATAACAATGTATAACAATGGGTGATTATTACCATGATTTATTCATTGAGATCAGCAAAATATAACACATTATCTTGTTTTGTGTGTTTGTGAAAGTTTTTAAAGTTTTCTTAGTATGTCTCAAATGTGTAGTCAAGTCATCTATTATAGATTTTACTGACTAGATCTGCCTATGCTCTAATCAGGGTAATAACTGCGTCTCCAATACACTTGGAGCACAATCCACTAATGTGGAAAACCCTGACCCCCACTAATCATGTGAATGCACCAATCAAGCAAAATCACTGAATAGTTCATAAAGTTTCAAAGGGAACATTTGTGCTAAACTTCAATCTAAGCTCATAAGTATCTAAATTAAAGTATAAAAAAGTTTATAAAATTTGTACAAAAATATGGTTCAATTGTTACCCTCATTTCTGTGGTAGACCACCAACACACCATTGGCCAGTGATGCAAATACTTTTTGGTCCATGTACCTAATAAATACAATATATATGTACATACAGGACATTTAAAAACCATTACCATATAGATTGTACATGTATTTACGTCATTGCTCTAGTTCCTATTGATGAACATGTGACATTCTTTAGAAAGCTATTTAAGCAAAGATAATAAATACAGGATATATGAAAGACATTTATAGAACCATTACCCATATAGTTTGTATTTATGTCCTTGCTCTACTTTTTGTATCTTTGCCGTTCAGTCTTAAAATATAACATGCTTGTTTGGATGGAAAACTTTCCAAACAAATCTATTTACTTTTTATGATCATCTTTCATAGAACAAATTTGAACATCTGAGTGACTTTATTTAGAAAGTGATCTAAGAGCTCATTCGCACAAGTATCTAAATACATATTACAAAGTTATTATAATGTAGTTTATGCTGTATTATATCTAATTGTTTCCTGATTTATATACCTTGTGACACTCACCTAGTCACACTAAAAACAGAAACCACGTGATTTCCATGTAGTAAACATTTGCATTCAGAATCTAGTGATTGTTCAGAGGCTTCAATGAAATGAACGTTTGGTGGTGAATTCAGCGGAAATCAGATTGTATCATGTGATTTTCATTTTGATTGTAGTGACCTGTGTATTCAGTAAAAGGTTTTTAAAAACTTACGTGATACAGAGAACACCAGCATTCTGTTGTAGCTTCACTTTGTTCTTGGTTGTTTTAATGTTCTCAGTACTTGGAAATATGTGAATTCTAAAAAAAAATGAAGATACCAGTTATTGATGTAACAGTTATGATCAGAGTATTCACACAATACCAACTAAGAAACAAAACAAAAAACAAATCATTCGCACCAAAAATGGTTACACATGAACAATAATACAGTAGAATATACACTGACTGCTTTTCGAACACCCTATTCATATGAATAAATTGTCTAAAATTGTTAATCTCTCTTGATTTATTAGTAATTTCATGAATAGAAAACATACATGTGTGGCCTTCATAAGTGTGAGAAAGTTTTTATCGTGTCCACAACTTAAATGAATTCTTAAATTTGTAGGCCATTGAAAAAAATTTCCAAATGCACTAGCTAACCTCAAGGTAATAAATATGATACATGTATGCATTTTATAGTGTCCTGTAAATAGTATTTTACTGAATTTATAATATAATATTCTACAGGAAATCAGGATAAAGATCTTCAAAGCATATCTTTCAAAAAGGGTTGTGACTAGAAAACGTTTAAAATTAAAAACTTTCCTAAATTAATACTTTCTTAAATTTATTTTGATTCATTTTTTAAATTATTTGATATATCTTTATATCTGATCGTATATATAGATCACGCATACATGTACGAACACAAGTACAAATTCAGAGTGCAGAGAAAGTGTTATTTGCCTTTTTTCTCACTTTTGTATACCCATATTGAAGAATATCTATTTATTTCTATACATCTACAGCCGATTGTTTATCTAAATGTAATAGCTGTAAAGTATATAAACAAAAGGATAGAGCCCTATAAACTCGGAGAAAGAATGCACTAGGTCAATAAATAGACAAAGTTAATTAACCATTCAAATGATACCTAAAAGTGCTAAAAGTGCTATCACTTTTGACAATTTTAGTTGCAGGTTTTTTTAATGGTTAGGCCCCCATTTCACATGGCCGATCCTAGCTTCAGATCCTCCAAAACATGCCTGTTTTGTCATTTTGGGGTGGATTGTGCATGATCTGGCCTTAAATGTGGAGTGATTTGGCTGGTTCGGCAGGGAATGGGCCATTTTTGGCGGGTTCGGGACCGATTTTTCTTATTTCGGCTTGTGTGCTCCCAACCACACCACCGCCATGCTTTTCGGGACTGTCTGGAGGGCTTTCTTTACTATTTGGACCATCTTTAGGTCTTTTTGCTGAACTGCAGCCTCGTCTGCTGCATTGGGAAGATGTATGGTGACAGATGAAACCGTAAGTGCCGCCACTACCGTTATAATCGGAAGCAATAGAAGCATGGAACAGAAGCATATTTTTCAACAGCATGATGCTCCAATATTAGTGTTGTATACATTGTACCTGGAAAAAATGACTCACTTCTGCCAGTTTCGGGCGCAAAAAGTGTTTTCACTTCTCTGGAGAAGTGATTTTGACTTTTTCCGGCCTGTGGACTCCCGTTTTGGATTATTGAGTTGTTGATCTGTATCAACGTTTTGATTTTCTGCTTCGTCTGGAGAAGTAACTTGATGATCGTAAGGTTTCTCTACTATCAGTGGGTTTGCTGACAATTTTCATAAAGATGTTCCCGTTTTATGTTGTACTAGTTCCAAATGGTCACATTAGCTTGCCTTTTGGTCCAGTCCATCTGAAAGGTCACAGACCGTAATTGCAGACGATCCCGTAAGTTTTAGCTACAGAATATGCAATGAGGCAATATAAAAAGGCTGCATATGTTGGGGGGGTTTCATTGTTGTTTGTGTTTCGGAAGGATTATACTCTAACACGTATTCACGGTGATTAGGCAACGAATAATTCCAAAAATGGCAGCCGTTGCACTTAATCTTGTTGCAGCTCAGCAACAATGCCAAGAGGAGGAAATAAGAGAGAGAATATTACAAGAGACTGAAGAAGTGAAATATGATAAAGCTTCAGAAAGCGACCTTGAAGATGTTCAAGTTGCTGCTGGCCAGCAGAGATGACCATATAATCAGAAGAGATTTTGGGTAGGGCCCTGGGTCAGTCATGCCGCTGCTGTTTCGAATAGAAACATGTGCTGAAAGACCGAAGTTGGTGGGATTTCACGGTTTAATAGCCACGAGGAGGGGCGGCGCCAATATTTTTTGCAGCCGATCAGTTACATCGCTTCGTCCTGCATCGTCTGCCTTGGCCATTTCCCGTCACCCACAACGTCTCTGACGGCATGTGCGGCTCGGTGACTTTGGCATGCTTCGTCTTCAGACTGTTACGTAATAAATATTAATGCATCTCAGCCGATCTACCCCGAAATGACAAATCGGGCGTCTTTTGGAGGATCTGGAGCTAGGTTCGGCCATGTGAAATGGGGGGTTAAGAAGACACAATCATTCAAACTGTATTAACACTGTCATTGGCCATCATGCATGCTTTACATTTTGTTACATGGGACATGTTCCTTTCATTTTAAGGCCTTCTTCTGTCTTCGTCTTTGCCGACATTTCCAAAATGGGTCCCCACAAACATTAACCAGCCCTTCAGCATGACAAATCTTATGGTAGATGGTCAAGTTGACAATGTTATAAGTTCAGTAGATTTTCCCATAATCTTTTTCGAACTAAATAGTTCTACATGTATTTCTAAATAGTTTCCATATGCACTGTGAGATAAGGAGAGACACACGACCCCCAACCCCCCACCTATGACACCCTTTTGCCTCTAAATACACCCTGGCTGTGTTCAGCGGCCCCAGTACCATGGGAGGGTGTGTGTGGTATGTATACTACTATGATTTACAAACACTATACCATACACATTACTGTTATATGGAGGGGTAACTAAATAAACACATAGAGTGGTATCCAGGGCATCCATTTTAGGCTTGATTTATGCTCTAGTATACCTTATTGCTTCACATTATTAAAATAAGCTGACACAGACTTACGCAATTAATATCTAAATATTTCGACCAATATTCCATAGTTTGCATTGTGGATCATTTGTCATTTGATTTAATTTGATTTGTTTTACTGTGATATGGTATACATATGATTTAACGAGGCTTCCAAACATCACGCTTGGCGTTGCCACTGTCTAGTAGTAACACTGTACTTATTACAGTGGCGACATGCTCGATTGAGATCAGGAACTCAGTAGCAGACGTACAATGTAACGGTTTTGGTGACACTGTGTCTGCCATGACCGGGGCGTGAACTTGCGACGCAGGCAAATCACGTTTTCAGGTCATGCGCTCTAACCACTGAACCACTGATGACAACTTAAAGTGCATGTATAAACAAGAGCACAAATCAAGCCTAAAACAGATGCCCTGGCTCCCAGGTCTCTGTGCCTATTCGATATCCTTCTACATGTATATAATAGTAGTAATGTGTATGGTATAGTGTTTGTAAATCAGTAGTATACATAGTACATACCACACATACCCTCCCATGATGCTAGGTCCATGGATGTGTTGTCTTGGCGCCCATAAACTATTGCGCACACATATCTCATAGCATTCCTAATTTGTAGCCTACATTCACATGTACCTAATGTTTTCACATGAGCGACGATCACCTACATGTACATGTACATTGTACATGTACAAGAGAATGCAACATTTGTGTTCACATTCAACCAGATTTTGACATGATTTAGCAAATAAGTTTTGTTCTAATGGATAGACAGAAGATGGATGTGAATGACATTAAAAATCTCTTCAAGCATGACTGACGTGACATTGCTGTGTCACTTCAATGTGAACAAATCACATCAATATAAATACACTTTCTTGTTGTCTTATACATCGCTGGTCACTCACCTGTGCCCTGGTTTTCACAGCGCCTCTTTTAGTCTTACATGTACCAGTGCATTGTTATAACATATGCTCATTTAAAACTCACCCTCCATCTTCAGTACCCAGCCACATTGTACTTATTGAGATACTGTAGAGTGGATGGTTGGAAAGTTTTGGTGTTGATTCTGGTGATGTTGTGCTTCCAGCAACAGCCAATTCTTGAACACTTGATGCTATAATATGAAACAAAATTCATGAAATATTACCGATACTTTGCAGAACCATACATGTACGTGTATATAGAAGTCTTCTTTTAGTTAATCTTTTAATGGTTCCTCATTGGATTTCTATTTAGATAAAGTACATCACTAATGTTGTGAAAGATGCATAAAACCTACATTAACTGCATCTATTTTCCAAAATTAGTAATGTATGTGTAATTTACATAAGCTGAATTCCAATGAGTTTATTTACAAAGATCAATTCATGTCATTTTGCTATCAAATAAATTAATATTATATCAAACTCTGATTGGTTAAAAAGATAATGTCATTTAATAATTTATCATATTATTACCGGTAAGTCACAAGTCATAATAGGTCAAATGTGTTTATTTCAAACATAAAAAGTCCACATTAAAACCATCTTAAATATTGTTGTTTTTAAATAAACATCCTATATGTTATATATGAATTGCAACCATATGTACAGGTGTTAAGCTGAAGGTTGATGGCCTCTTCTGCGTCCTCATAACTACTTGAGCTGGTCGAGCTTGAGTCAGACAAGTAGCCTTCTTCTGGGTCCTCACTCTCTTGAATTTGGATGCGTGGAGGATCAGTAACCCCTCGTCTTCTCTTCTGGCTGTTTTTCCTATTCAATTGTGATTCATAACATTAACATTCTATGATTTAACTTCTCAACTTGTTTGTTTATTTCTATCAAAATCAGACTACTCCTGTGACAAAGTCCCGTAACAAGCAAACAAAGGCCAATCCATATGTATAGGCCCATGAATAAATTTGCAAACTCATCGATTGCCATTGTGAATTCCCTTTGATTTAAAAGCCCAACACCTTAATTTCATTTGCCATTTTTGTCAGTACCTACGGGCAGTAGGATAACATCTGAAAACTTGACATACAATATGTTTAATTCTCATCTTTTTACATATTTCTATCATTATCAGCTAGCTTGTTAGCGTGAATTTTCCACTCAATAACTGTGACAGTTACTTGACATTAGATCCTTTCAATAATATAATTTCTGAAGGTGAAGAAACCTATGTTCACCCTTTTAGCATAGTGATAAAGTATTTTTTTTTAGAAAATAAAAGAAGAAATTTGGAAATTCTTGTGGAAACAACTGATAAAATGTTTTGTTTTTATCACTTTGTTTATAAAAAAAAAGGCATGTCAACCTAGCGACTGACATGATCCCAGTTGGTTGTAAAATTTGTTTCTTTTACCTTTGAAAATATGGGTTGTCACTCTAAGGCAGTTTTTTATACAATGTACATGTATACCCAGTAGTTATCATTGTCCAACACATGAAAATGTGTAAAATGTGGGCCAGGACACAGTGATCTCCTGTCAAGTTGCACGTGCATGTGCATCTCTTTTAAAGTTACTTGATAAAATTAGTGAAAGAAAGTTCCCAACATCCTGTGTTATTACAAGCAAGGTCTCTCCTTAATTTTGAAGGCTAAGTACCGTAAATCTTTCATTAACAGCCGTGCGGTTATCGGCATACTTCTACTCGAGGGGGAGGCGTTTATTAGAGGTGGGCATTTAATGGAGATAGGAGATTAATAACGTACATGTAAGTTTCAAACGATGCACGTTTTTGAGGAGCTTTGCACAATGTAGCCTCGTTATAATGTATTATGAAATAGAAACATACATGCACTTGATCATTAAATGCTTTTATAAGAGATTGAGGGGGGCGTTTATTAGAGGTAGGCCTTTAACAGAATACCTGCCAGCTCAGGAGGGCTTTTAATAGAGATAGTCTGCTATTAGAGGTAGCCCATTATTAGAAGATTTACAGTAACTGTAAAGTCAGCACAAATAATGCAAATATCAAAGGGATTTAATTATGAGTTGTGATACACTGTGATATACTTTGTAATGCCTAGGGCACATTCCACTACAAAGATTGATCTACAGCCAGTCTAAGACAAAAACGCAAGGAGATCGTAACGATCTGTGAGTGTACCGCGGCAAACGTACATTTTTCAAGGCTGTACGGTGGCCGCAGAAGAAGCTTGGCATGCCAAACTTCTTCTACGACCACGCTACATCATGGTCTGACCGTAAGGAGGCAGTGCGGGAACCTTGCGTTAAACACAGAATATTTAACCGCATTTGGTTGGTACAGATACAGTGCTGGAGCAGTGCGTTCTCTGTAGCATGAACGTACGAATGCCGCACTTTGGTACTCCCACCGTGCGTAGAGCATAAGTTATACGCAAGTACAATGCACGTTTGATGCAGATTGATCTCATGGCGGCCACCTCAACAAAACCATTCCCAGTGCTGACGCATTCCTAACGCACAGAGCCCGTGCGTATGTGCCCACAACTGTATTTTTGTCAATGCACGCGGAAAACGTCGTAGACACCGCAGACCTCAACACGCCTTGCGGCGAACACGCCCACAAGGTGGAATGTGCCCCTCACTTTATTCTAAACAAAAGTCATTAAAGTGATGAAAGTGGCAGCATATGGTGCCATGGGGCACCTTGCGTCTGATCCACATCATTTGCTAGATGTTCATTGTGGTCTCTTATGATAGGTTGGGGCCACCAAATATGATCTTATCATAAAGGTTGTCTCTTTATAGAGGTGGTCTTAATCAAAGGTTTTACTATGTCTGTAAATAAGTTATACATTAATATACAAGTACTGCCATTAATACACTTGGGTACAAGTATTAACATTGACATAGAGGATTCTTGTCTAAGGCTATAGGGCTATATCATATAGCAACTCCTGACCTACATTAGGTGCTCAAGCTGAATAAGTACCATAGTGCTAGATGTCTAGCGTTCAAGTCTCGGTACATGTATGTGGTTTGAAGAAAGAATTTTCTCAGTAAATACGAAAAAAAAAACATTCCGCCACCTTACCTGCTGCCATGCCTGTGTGGTGCAGCGGGGACACTGCAGATGGTGAGGATGCGAGAGTTACAGCCGGGAACGGGTGTGTTTAGGGTCACGATGGGCTCTGGCTGCAGACTCAGCAGGCACATGTGGCCCACGTAGCCATCACTGTTACACACCCACACGTCGCGGAAACCCTTGGCGTTGATGGTGTCTATTGGCGAGGCGCAGGAAAACTGAGAAAACAAACATAGTTGATAGCCAAAGTTACATAATAAAGGTATAAAATTGACATGACAAGCAGCTGATTACAAGACAGTTGATGGGTGCATTTCACACATTCTTTTTTACGTATCACATTATTATGATACTGCTGATGTTTTTACCAAACAATGAATTAAATGTGTGATGTATATGCATGATACAAGAAAACCTCTACCCTTCTTAAAAGGGAGTAAAAAGTCATTTTAGAGAGACACTTACTTGATATTTCTTATCAATAGTAATTAGACCTATCAAATTCATGTTTTGACTAGAAGTCTATACAGGGTGTTAGTAAATTTTTAAATAGAGACTTCTTGTAAATAATTTCAAAAAATTCTTGAAGCTTTCCATTCTTAGTAAAACATTAGGCACTGTTTGATGTTTATTATGTCTATTAATATCAATCCGTTTGTGTTTAAGTTTTACAAACAGCAAAGTCTGTACAATCAAGAAACAATATGATATGTGAAGTTCAAACAAGTTCCATTCGAATGAAATGATAACACCAAATAACTTGTACGTACTTGCATTCCTGCGCGAGTTTTTGTGATTTGTAGTGCTTGAAGAAAATCTGGTGGTTTTCCATCTATCACAGCAGCTAAAATAGAAATTGATTGAAATGATTTATTGCACATTTCAAGATAGTTCAAACTTAGGTATTATTAATCGTGCTGTTTGACAGGAATTATTATTATTTATGACATACAGTAATAAATCTTGTTATGATTGTTCTATAAAACAATGTTGTCTAAATAAAATTACATTTTGAGTTGTAAATAGCAAATTATGAGGACAATAAAAGTTCTAAAAAATATCAGCCATGCAATGACACACAACAATGAAATAAAGACCAAAATGGCTTTTAACCTTCAAAGAGAATGTGATATATATTCTAATTGTTGACATAATTCCAGAGGAAATATAACGTGTCTTTACACACAATGGCAATAAGCTTTCTGCTGCGGAGATTACATGTACATAATTAGTTCTGCTACTTTAGGAGAAGGTACAAACCTACTCAGATGCTAAGAAATCACAACTAAATGATAGTTCTGCTACATCCACTGAAGTGATGGATCACAAAACTATACAACTGAACTGTGAACATAAAATAATGGCAATTGAGCGCCGCGCAAGGCCATCATTAGACAAAAAGGTTGAGCGAGTGAAAAGTTGTGGTACCTAGCTTATTCTTGGCCTCGACCAGCGATGCCTCCCAGGCCTGCTTCTTGTCCTGCGAGGGAAACACCAGCGTGATAGAAGCCAGACCTTCTCTGTAAATACAACAACATTTATGAATTTGCTACTGCTCAATAATAGCTCAGACGATCATATTCAATGTTGAGCACCCTTCCTAATACTAGCGGCGGAATCTAAGATCCAGTTATTTGCCTTGTGCACCGTCAAGGTTGTGGTGATGGGTGAAGAGTTGAAGTGGCCACTCATTCTGCTAAACAATGCAACAGTTTCCAACCATCCATCAATTGCAAGTGATGATACAGCAGAAATTTGTTGTCTCAATATTGCTTATCTCAAATTTTCTTGAATATCTATGTGAATTTTGTTTCCTTGGAACTACATTATGAACATGTCAGTTGGTTATCTCAAATATTGGCATCTCAAACATTTCACTCTTTTCCCTACAGCTTCGAGATAAAAGGTATCTACCATAATAGGTGTCTGTAAGAATGTTCATCATTCACATTACATCTAGCATGCATACACTGCATGAACTGATTAACATTGTATATGTTTTAACAGTATCTATACTTTGGGGTATACAATTTGAGACACTACTACTCACTTTAAACACAAAACTTGACGTTACAGTCACCATCACGGGACCTTCAACAGAATTGACTCTTTCTGGATTTTGATGACATCAAGTTTTGCGTTTAAAGTGAGTAGTAGTGTCTCAAATTGTATACCCTATGGATATTCCTACTACTAAGAACAGTCTACATAAAGATAAAAAAATATATATATACTATGTGAATTTTTTATGCATAATACCAATATGGCAAAGGAATACATGTACATGTCCCAGGGGCGTAACTACCGGTAGTATGAGGCAACTGAGGCGGTCACCCCACCGTTTTTTATCCTGCCTCAAATGCCCTACCGTTTTTTCACTGGGCCCCACCGTTTTTTTGCAAAAAGTTTTTATGACAGTCTATTTTAGATTAGATTGTAACATGTATACATATTAATGTTATTTGTTTTTGTTATTTATGGAAAAGCACATCATCATAGAGTACAGTTTCTCAATATTGTGATGTATCTATGTCTGATATCATAATTGAATTAATATTTGTTATTTCAACATAAGCACTTCAAAGCTAAAAGTTCGCCCCACCGTTTCCGAAGGTCTAGCTACACCCATATGTCATGTAGTCAATTAAAAATGTGGTACAGTATGATCACTACATACATTTTCCAAACTAAAGACTGTTTTTAAAATACAAATGATCTATTTACTGTACATGTATATCAAGATCAACCCTTTAATGACTGAAGTAGTAAATGGTGCTACTATTTCAGCCTAGATTATAGCCTAAAGTAAGCTAGAAATTTCACCACAATCCTTGCTTTTTCACCCACACAGCTTTCAGGTATACAGGTATATCAAACCCCCATTTTAGTAAACGTGAGTTCATTTTCTCCTTACTGTTTAATCCATTAATGGTAGGCATTAATGACCAGCTGACCAGTAAACAGTCAAAAGTAATACTAAACTGTGAAGAAAGCACTGCACAATGGCGTACATTTATGTACATTGGATAAAAAACATGACACAGCAAGAAGAATTCTGGAACGGGCATAAGGTTATGTGAATAGTGCACTGGTTCTCCTCTGATATTAGTTAAGCAAAGAGATAACAAGAAAAGTACATCAAGGTGGAGGAAATCATGCTTGATAATGGCTCATAATCATTGTGTGATTTGGTTTTCCTCAGATAACACCAGAAACAACTACACTAGAAGCATTATTAGAGAGATTTGGTTGCTAATGAGGGCTATAGACATTTGAAAATGTTTTTTGCATTTGTTGTAATGATATTAGTTTAATCAATATTTCCATTATGGAGAAGATTATAGCTAATTGTCTAAAAATCTTTGTCACAAATGGGCATTTTTAAAATGATTATAATTCATCTAAAACATAGCAAACAATCAGCTGATCTATTTACTTTGCTGAGTTAGACCTACATGTATATTGCACTCAAACGAAACTTTCTTACTTGCCATTGTAACCATGTACATGTACATCTACATGTACATCAATGTACATGTATGTTTGACGTGGCTATAAAGCTGAATTTTCCTGAACTTCTGAATGGAACCCCAGTCAACTGGCATTAATACCAATGCCACTGGCAAAATACATAAAGTAACTTATGCCTGGGGCCACTCAAAACAGCTCATTTGCATACTTGTGTTTGAAAAAGAACACTTGCATTCAATACCTTATTAAGATACATGTATCATAATTTGTGTTTCCCCAGATCAATCGCTCATTATGTTAAAAAAACATCTATTGCTTCAATGGTTAGGTACATAATGTTAGTACACAACAAAGTGATGGGATGACTTAGCTTTTGGTTGCACAATGATTGGCTAAAATCTTGACATTTGGTCAACTAAAAACGGCGTCTTAGAATGGCAGGTTATTTTCAATAACTTGTGTACTGAATAATTAGCCCAAATAGATGAGGATGCTTACTCATCCCAAACAGAGCTCTCAAACCTGCTGTGTGATACCTACACATTGAATAGGTACAGATCATATAACTAGATGCTAATGTGACTGATGAACACCATGTACTACAGTAGGAAGTGTTGTAGGCTACCGGGGTGGTTGAAAAATGCAGTATAGCCTGACCAGAATACCAATGACTTGGTGTGAATGTAAAGTCACTCATCCAAGAAAACAAACAATTGTGACGGTAAATTCAAATTTACACATACATGTACCCTGTTTATTTCCCAGAAAATTTAAAACAAAAGATGAAGTTGAGGTATTTGACATAACAACCATGGACCCAATATGCCGAGTGCTTTTATCATGTTTATATAAAAAGCTGTTCTCGTATCAAAGTGATTTTTATTGCACCAAATGAAACAAAATGCAACAAAACGTCCCCAAGATGACTTACAGAAGACTAAGAGTTAATCTTCACCAACTGTATGCTAACAAGTGTTGATGCTCCCCAGGGAGTTGAGAAAAGCGGTGTAATGTGAAATGGAGGCTGCCAATAATTTGGTATGATTGTAAAGTCACACGATCACTGATAAGTTGATAACAGTGAAAAGTCACACGATCACTGATAACAGTGAATTACATCTGTAGCACACATTTGCACACTTACTGTGTGGTGGCGAGCAGCTCCACCCTATTGGCGGATGGGGGCGGCGACTTGAGCTGATGGCGCGACAGCTGCTTGTTCACATCACCCATGATCTCCTTGACAACCACCTCAAGCTGGTCATGGTCGGTGTGCAGGCGTCCAGCCAGCCCCTGAATGTCGGTCAGCAGCTGGAAATCTGCCTCCAGAATGTCTTTGGCCACTAGGTTTTTCTCCGCTTTTTCTTGCTCCGCTAGATAGAACAGTAAAGTATATAAGCATGTATACAATAGGTGCTGAGAGCACCCAACCAAAGGGTAGGTAGTCACTTCACTATGTTCTGTTCACTACCCAACCAATTGATTAACAAATTATGGCTATCAACGTAGTGAGCAGGTGACCTGAGGAATCACCAGTTATGATATCTTTAACCCAAATCAGTACATTAGGGGTCCATTCGGACCCCAGGGTTATACTTTTTGTGATATATTTTTATCCGTTTGGTATTTCTTCTTTTCCTCTTAAGTAGTTGTCACCCTATATCTTGCCTTTATCAGGACTGAAGATTATTTGATTTGGTTAAATATTAAAACGCACATAAAAAATATTTGCTTGGGGTCTGCATGGACCCCACACCCGTTGAGAACAGAAAAAACAGTGTGCACTGTATTTTTTTGGATTGAAGTCCTTTAATGAAGTTGTCAGCTCATATCTTGCTATTATCAAGAATGAAAATTATTTTATTTGGTTATACATAAGGACCAATACAAAAGCAGTTTTATTGGGGTCCACATGGACCCCTGACAAGATGAATACAGAAAACACAAGGCTGGTCGATAATTTTACCTATTAAAATATGTATATAATAAAAACATAACTCTTTATTTGTTATTTTTATCTGACACAGTCATAATTAACATATGAATGTATTTGTATCACACAAAGATCATGAATCGAAAAGAAAATTACATCAAATGATTGGGGTCCACATGGACCCCTATTGTACTGATTAAGGTGTTTTGGTTTATATACTGATGAGGATTAAGAGATGAATATAAGCACTCTTTTCCAAATACAAATACATGTATGCGAATCAACTTGATTTGATTGTGTTATTGTTATGATGGTGATTGGTTGTATCATGGTGAAATAATGCTAGCTACATGTACATAATATGCTTTTTAAAGATAATACAAAAATACGCTTCTCAATCACATTAATTCTACATCATATATATAAGAAGGATTCAAACTTATATTACTTCCAAAATGGTTGGTAACCACAACATTTACCAGTATATTTTATAAATAAACAACATGATATATAAAGTGGATGAAAGCCAATTGATATTTCATTAAAGTTGTAAAACTACTGACGCACATGACATACCTTTAATGATTTCTAAATCTTCTAATGGAATTTTCAGCCATAATTTATGCTTTGTGTTCTCCACAAAGTCGTGACCAGACATTGACCGCCTACAAAAGATGTAGCCAATTAGACCATTTTTAAATGAAAACCATTCAATACAGAAGAAACTCATTTAATATAAAAAAGCTATAGGAGGGATATGGAAATGTTCGAAATTACCCATTGGAGATAACTAATATAATTATGTAGTTCATTGAAAATGAAATGAACATCGGGATAATGCATAATTTGATAAAAGCAATATCAAGATAACAAAGTTGTACTGTAAATTGTGAGTGGTAAAATCAGGTTTGATTTATGAGTGAGAAATGCATCTAACAGGGTCCTTAGGGGACACAGCAAAAGGATAAAACAGTTGGTCTTGTCTGGAAATTAGTGTCGAGTGACGCAGAGTCACTGACCATGTGCTATGTATATTCCATCAGAACACTTGCCAGTCAAATGGCACCATCCGAAATCCGCATGTACAATGTACTTGTAACTAAAATAGCCGCCTGTACGTGTAACTAAGCATTGACCAGCTTGCATCAGGCAAGCTATACATGAATGGCCATATGCATAGTATGATAAAGTATGGGCCATTACATGTAACCATGCAGATCTGGTCTTTACTTATAACATTAATGTTTAAAAAGATTGGTTGATTACAAAGATAAGACACGATTTCAGTAAACAAATAAAACCCACCCTTTGATGTAAAACAAGAATTACATCACTACAAATTTACACTAGTATATAGTACACAGTGATTGATATTTACAAGATGTACAACCATTGGAATTGATGAGCAACATGGCCATTTTGGTTACACGTACAGGCTGCTATGTTGGTGAACAGTTCAGGCCGGTTTCAGACAGTGAAGGCAAAATGTTCCCTGTGTGTTAGCAGAAATACGTTATGAATCCAGAAACTACAAGCAAAACTATTTCGGAGAGATAAATCATTTTTGTGAATCAAATTTATTTGACTTACAGGAGTAGAGACGACTTTCTATTGACTGGTCCACTCTTCCGTTTTATTGATGAGAAAATGGCCAAGTCGGTAAATAGCCACACACAGCATTGATCTTTTCGATTCTGAATCAATGAATGAGAAAATGGTTTTACTACTGTTTCTAAATCATTTGAATGCACTCCAATACCTTTAACATGCATTATTTCATTTTAGGGTTACCTTTTACTGATGAAAAGGGATTCTTGTAATATGTTGAACCTATGTTACATAAATTATATCTCACACATACATACAAAGTACATGTAGATTTTTTTACTATGCAGTACATGACATAATATATACATGTACATGTACACTATTTAACAGTATTCATCATTTCAGTCCATTTTTCTAGAGTTACTAATTTAATGTCTGCACCACGTCTGGTTGCATTGTGTAAAATATCACTACTATTTGCAAATTGTAATTTCTAAGAAGATTAATTTGTACCTTTAACATTATGGTATTTTCTCAGATTTTCATGTAATATACAAAAAGATTCATATTATTGAGGTGTGGTGTTAGGCCACACCTCGCTAGCCTATGGAATTGAGCAGTCTAGGGACGCTATTCCCTCCCGGGAATAGCCATGCAGTGGCGAGTCTGAGCCCGCCTGCTGATGAATAAACTGTTGAATCACTTTCATACTTTAAATAGTTAATCAAACATACAACTGTGAAATACTTACCAAAACAGCTACCATGTCATGTCGCAAGTACTGCCTTTCAGGGTGAACCAACTGACAAAGAAAGTAAAATCACATTTAATATATGACTCGGAAGTGAATCTATATTTTCGATAATGTGGGTAAAGGAGTTGTTCTTAAGGACTGAATTATAAAATAAGGTTCAGTCCATGGGTTGACTTTCTTATCAAGTCACAAAGAGGTAGGGTGTGGAGCCCATAATCATAAATCCACTGGTGGCACATCTTTATCCATTTTGGGATGTTTATTCTTGTATTCAATTCATTAGTATACATGTATGTCCAAATCCATAATCAATCACTCTTAGATCCCTTTTTTTTTCGAAATAAATATGGACCTGCCAGTATATAATACTATAATGGCCCACATATAAAAAAATTAGAAAAGTTGTTCATTTTATTTCAATGATGTATTAAAGATTGGCTCACATCAGTAATGAGTAGTAGCTCGAGCTTCTTCAGGGTCTCCTGTAGATCAAGCTCATTCTTACTCTCTTTGACACTGTTGATTTTTAATGCCAGCTTGTGAATCGCCTTTTCAGCCTCTTTCAAGAGTGGATAATCTGGATGTGAGTCATCTGTGTTCTCCAACAACCTCTGAAATAGCATTTGGAAAGTTGTAATGTTTATGTAAATAAAGATTCAGTTTAACCCACTTTTTAACTCAAATTTGAAAGGAGCAAATAAATAATTCATGTATTCAAAATTACAAATGATCAGAGTTGTAATGCATGGTAAAATGAAGGTAAATCTTATTTTTCAGGTATCAGAGGTTAAGATAAATGGGTCCCGTTGTATAAGCATTAAATTAGCTGTCTAGTGATTTCCACGGTCTGTTCTCATCCACTGTTCAAACAGAGCTAATTTTCTTCAGATACAATAATTATACATGTTTCATATGACATACAGTAAAACACATTAAAAACACAGATCAATGTCTTTTGAGAGAATACTATAAGTCATGTTTTCAAAAGTAAATTTTCAAACAAAAATATATCGCGTTTTATATGTACACTGTACAGGACATTAGGTAAACTTTTAAAGACTGATTATATACAGTGATTTAGTGGCTGTTCCTAATACAATAGAATTGAAGGTAATAAGGGAAAAAATGCATTTATACCTTTATCAAAAGTTCATAACGTGGTATTCTTTGAGCTGGTTTTACAATTTGTGCCTTGATTGGCAACTTTGTTCTTGTATCTTTTTCAATTTGCTGAAATAAAGAACTTCAAGTTACATCTACATTGTATTGTGTATCAAATATAGGCTGCATTTCGTTACTTTTTATACCCTTTATCATTTGTTTAAAGAAGATGATGATTTAAACCATTGATTATAATGTCTTGCATGCACCATTGTATATACATTAAGCCATATTGATGTAAACAATATTTGATAAGAATATGAGCCTTATTATGATTTTTTTTGTTTTGTTTTGTTTTTTTTGTAAAATCTTAATATAATACATGTATATGCTGAAACTAACACTTACATCCACAAACTTTTGGAATGATGTTTTTGTGCTCAGAATATCTAACACTTTTTCAGCTTTTGGAAAATTTTCTATGAATGATACATAGCTTTCTATCACAGTCTGCTTGGAAAACTGAAAAACATAGAATTAAAAGAAAATTCATACAGTAAAAACATACAGTAGGAACATAGAGTAAAATTTGAGTCAATGATTGATATTTAATGAATATATTTTGTGTTTTAGACACATCTTCATCAAATGAAAATAAAATATGTAGAATAGGGTAGCATTCAATACAACAATGTACAAGTATGTGCATGTTTAAAGTAAATATTAAACTGATTTATAGGCACGATAAAAACATGTAGATTAGAAATTATACATAATACAATTGAAAAAATAAGATCGAAACAGTGGGGCTACATGTATATCGAATCCAGTTAATATGGATGACAGTAAAATGCTAGCCAGGATAGCCATTATATTCTAGATTATCAACTGATATTATGTGTTTGAAAAGAAGTGAAACTAACCTGGAGATAACAGAAAATTTTAGATGATCAATATCAAGATATTAAATGAGTCTACTGCATAGAATTTGGGGGGATTGTTAGGATTCAACATCAACTTATATGTAACCTAGGCTAATTAGTATTCATCTCCATGGGCATAACCCGGTTACACACTCCCTATATTTGCGTTTCAAAAAAAATGCGCAAAACATTGTGGTCAAATGCACAATGGAGCCACAAGAATTTATCATCATCACAAGAAACCAAAAATAGATACAATCTTCTCTAAATAGCAAAATTTATGCAGTTGCACTGAATAAGAGCAACTTTTTAGCTTTCGTTGAGTCAATACAATATTTCATTCATGGCAGGTAAAGATTAAACACAATGATGACAAATACACCAAACTTGCACTCTTCAAATGTAGGTAATTGTTTCATATGTAGTTACATGTATAATTAGTCTAATTATTCTAAGTGATTTTCGCAACAATGTTGCAAAATTATTCAGTTTGATAGCGCATAGATGTTTGTTTTGTTTTATTTCACTCATACACTGTAGCTACTGGAGAATATTCAGCAAAGGGCTTATTCTATTGGTCTACTCACTTTTATTGTATTGTATCAGTTTATTTCGCAAAAAATGCATAGTAAAATATCACAGTCCATATCAAAGATTAGTTAAAAATTAGTTGTAAAGCATATTTATCATTCATTCACCTGACCTGTACCGATCTATTGTGTTAATCCCACATTATCCTGTGTCACTGATTATGGAAGAGCTTTATAGAAATTACAAAGTAAGTGGCCCAGTCCTGGACAGAATTCACAATCATTTTTGGACACGACCCATGCAGTATCAATATCAAAACAGGTCAGCCGAACACAAGAATATTATTGGACTTTCAAAATCTTTAGGATGTTATTGGAATAAATCGGCACAATGCACAAGATGAAGATAAAAACTCAACAGTATGTTACATGCACTGTGACAAATTTTATGACGAAAAGAACTGATATATATGATGAATTGAAATTTGATCAAGGCTGCATCAGATGAAAAGATAATGATTATCATAATGTACATGTACATTATATATCAATATATTACATGTATACACAGTGTAGGTTTTGTTTTCAATTATGTGTCAGAAAATAGATTCTTCTCCAACACTTTATGAACCATAAGAAATCCTCATGTCTGAACACACTATTAGCCTTGGTCCAACTCTGCTATGATAAACATACATGACTTATCCATTACAACCTTGAACTATGGTACAGAATATCAGTCACTACAATAAGCAGTTAATGAGTCAGAGTGGAGTGTAATGGTTTGACTTCATTGATAATGATAATTCAATTATTCATGTTCATAGATATATTTTTACTAAATGGACTTGGGTATAAATATTGACATACATGTAGAGGATTCTTTCTTCAAGCCTATAGGGCTATATCACATAGCATCTGCCAGGATTCAAACTCTGGATCACTACCACTGTGACACCTATTCACCAATGTGAAGGGTGAACAAATGCCTTATGGTGATATACAAATGAAGCTGTAATGACTTGGATGAAAAAAATATGGAAATGTCATAAATGTTATAAAGGTGTTCTTTCAAAGCGTTTCAGCAACGTTAAACTTCACATTCTTGAATTGCAATATATACATGTAAGCAATCAAAATAGCAATCAAATTTCTGTAATCTGAGAAAGCCATCTAGGAGCACAGCCATAACAATACTAAGAGAAAATCCCAATTTTTTCATCCCGGGTCTTGAGCATTGCATTGCTGAATAACTAAATAGAAGTGCAACTTGGTTTCCTGGACACTACAATGCACTGGCTGACTTATGCTGTGTTTATGAACGCAATGATTTGAGAAAAAGAACACCCTGCTCTGTATATTTATGCACTTGTAACTTTCTTGATAAATCTTAGCATATACAATCCACTAGATTGTGTCAAAAGTGTTCAATATTTTCCCGGTTCCCATTGAACATTTCTTGGCTGATTGATTACTCAAAGATTATGATGTAGTGTGCTATTTTGGCCAAATGGAAAGGGAGTTGGACTTGTGACCGGACTGTTTTGAGTTTGAGTCCAGGTCAGGTCTGGTGGTGGGTGTTGAGCAAACCCATCCCTAATTTTGGTTCCACATTGCTACCTGGTACAAATACATTAAATAGGTACAAGTCATGCTAGTGTATGATAATGTGAGTGATGAACACCATGCGGTATGGTTTTAGTTTTGGAGAACAGGAAACTCTGTCTCACTTCTTATTAAGTTCATCATAACATGGTCCAAGCGCATATGAATTTTGACTCACATTTTTGTATATGGTATCCCCCACGGTGGTGTCTGGTGTCCACGTGGCGACCGCCTTCTCAAGGAAAGTGAGGAAGATGGCATGGTGCATATAGATCTCATTTACCTTGTAGAATATATCATCTACAAGGTTACTGTCTAAAATACCCTGTGTCTTCAAAGGAATCATGTATCTCTGAAAGTAAAATAATTAAAGTTCAAATAGCATTCTCAGACTTTAAGACGCTCATGTCCACTAAGTAATGAAAAGTGACACATTTTATAAAGCCTGTTATCATTGTTAATGTAGTATTGAGAATAATGACGACAGCTAGTATTTAAATAATTCATTCAATTGCGTTTTATGGTACTTCATAATATATTAGATACTTTTAAGGAAGAACAGAATACTTTTTTAAGATTTATGAACAAAATTCTTGTCAAAATAATAAGTAGATTTTCTTTCCAAAATGCAACTTGTTTATGATTATGACACACTCGTCGATATGTGTTATGGTCAGTGCAAAACTATACCACAGACCTGGGATACCTGCTCCATCGATTTTTGCACACTTCTCCTTTGTAAAGAATTACAGACGACAGCAGTAAGTGCATGGAATACCCCCAAGAATATTCACTAGCCAATCCAGGTTTTTGGAAAAGAGTGAGCCCACTTAATGGATTTCAGGGTTTTTGTATGCGCAATCCATACCAGATATGCGAAAAGCCCATGAAAATGACATATCTTTGTTGGAAAAGGATGGCGCACATCTGCTGTGACAATCCACCGCCCTCCTGATCTGTCTATGAACAAATCTCATGAAAAAAAATAAATGAAAATCCTATGACAACCCACCTCTACTAATACTTGCAGTGCCTCCACATACTGCTGCTCTGTACTGACTAGTTCTTGTACAATCAAGCTCCTCTTATCCTGAAGTAGATAATCTGATATTGAATATAATGACAATGACATCCCAATATTTGTTACAATGTATATATATAATTGTAGGATAAATGCCAAATACAACATGACCAAGTTTCTGTAGTATATTCAAGTATCAACTTATAGGAGCTCATCATGAACCACATTTCCCATGAGAGAACCTCTGATCTCTTTATGAATGCCCACATACTGTTAATTAATTGCCAGGAAAATGGATACCTCTATGGTCGTCGTTTCAAGTCTCACTTGAACCTATCTGATATATCAGCACTGTACTGATGGTGACTTTGTATAATACACATATGTTAAATTCCCTTTGAAAAATACTAGTTAAGTGTAAGATAGTGATCACAGAAACGTAGTTGTTCATTGAGTGAGAAGTTTGCAGAGTTTAGCCTGCCTATCATGAAAACAGTAATTTTTGTTTGCCACGTTTAGCATAAACTACCAGGAGCAGTGAAATGCAGGAGTACATAGCTCTGTAACTAGCTTCATAAATATCGACACAACATAGCAAAATATAATTTTTGCTTTAGATGTTTTGTTGTTATATTTGCATATGCAGATCCAGGGGTGGAGGGCACAGGGGGAGCGCGCCCCCCTTTTCCCATCAAAATACTTCATTTTCATAGGGGTTTTCATGAAATCCCGTAAGTGCGCCCCCTCTTTTGCTTAAGTGCGCACCCCTTTTCCAAAAACCTGGATCTGCCTATGTATTTGCATTTACCAAACAAACCACCAATAGAAGCTAAAGTCAACACTTTAATCTTCATGTGTAACTTTCTATGCATATGATGAGTTTCATTTTAGAGATAAATCTTGGTGGCAATCATCTGTGGTCCAAGTCTAACTGCAAATAAGTTATCATATGTGTACATGCTTTCACAATTTGGGGGGCACGGTGTAACTGTAATTAAAAACTTGGAACATTGTAACTTTGTAAATTATGTAAGCTTGATTCATGGATTTGAAAGATTTAGCGAATCATGTACATGTAGCTGTAAGTGTATGGTTAATTGCATTTTTGGATGAATGAACAAGGCAATTAATGGCAATAAATTCAATCAACTATTTTAGAGATTTTACACAAAACATTTAGTCAGTTGCATATTGTGCTTCATTTCTATTGCTGCAAATCCAATTCAAAAGGCTAGATTGCAGCATAACTTTTGTTTACATCGAAAATTGAGCTATTTCATCCAGAACAGAAAAGCAACCACTGGCATTTGCATCAATCAACAAAGGTGTTGTCAATTTACATGCTCTGCTATTTATCATCACAGCAAGCGCCCAAGTACACCTTGTTTTTCTCTTAGTTATACAATATGCAATATAAACTTTTTCAGTGTTTTTCAATAAACTGACTTCATAAAATTGCATGTCCTTTCCATTGAAATCAATATAAATATGTACATGTATTTTGATTACGTTTATAATCTAAGCTTGTTGATACTTTCATTTCATATTGCTGTTTTTGATATTCTAATTATGAATTGCTCAGCTAATAGTCAGACTTGCTGTTCATGTTCATATTTGTGTTAATTCCTGTTATTGATTTCATTCTGAATATCTTAAATTATTCCAAACATTTGCCATCTTCTTCTTCATGTTTCATGTGATTTTTATTACTTGTTTTGAATTGTTATTTAACGTTATGTAAATATAGTATCAATTGTGCTTTCTTACATCAATTCTTTGGAAAGCATAATTAGTAAAGAGTATAAATGTACATGCTTCGATTAATAACTAACAATCAAGAAGTTCCATATGTGTCACTTATAAAGTTTTTATCACAAGTAGCACAAAATATCTGTGAGACAATCCTTTTTGCACATAAAATGTTTATCTGTATTTTGTATAGTGTGTTGTATCATAATTAATTAGCCTATAGATTGTATAAAGATCTGATCATTTATGAAAATATCATTCATTCAAATTCACTAACCTCTTTGCAACTATTATGCAATTTTATTTTGTTTTCATAATACATGTGTAACGTATTGGTTATGTAAGTTGATGGATTAGAACTACCTTTCTTCCTCACTGTTATGAGATCAGAAATATTCATATGTACCTACATGTACTTAATGCATTTTTCATGTCCTCTTTTTCAAACACTTTCAAACAGTTTTTTTCTAGGTTTTAAATAATTAAGTGGGATATTATCACAAATCTCATGTGTTTAAAACATCATGAATTGTTACCTTGTGGAATGCATACATGTAGGCACGTAGACTTCCAGTCCATGAATTTATTCATTAGAAAAATAGGTCATGTATAGGATGTTAGCAACTGGTTTGTCTTCTAGCGTAACAAAAGTGTTTAGTGAGGTTAGATGAAGCCTCTTATTGATAGATAAAGCCAAAATGATAATATGATATAATGAACAAAAAGAACAATAAAAAGAAACAATAAAAATGATGATAGGATCAATATTAAGACCATAGCGCTTGACGTTAGCTATAGTGCCCTGTTGTATTTGTTTTGATGTTACCATCTGTGGTTTAGCTAAAATATTTCAGGGCACATAAAAATTAGATCAGGGCACATGGATTTGGCACACCAAGTGCCCTGCAGGGCAACTGGAAAAAAAGTTAGTGTCAAGCCCTGTTTTAAGACCCACATGAAGTGTAAAGTAAGTGTTCAAGTACATTTAGCATGTGTATAATGACATACACCAGCATTATTGACATTATTATCCATAATGATATATTGCATTGTAATTGCAATTATGATCATGATACTAGTATAACCAATACATGTATATGATTTTCTTAATAAATATTGTTCAAGTATAACTAATACATTATTACCAAACTTCACAACAAACCAAACTAACAGTAGACGTTCACTGATTTTTTTTATTCCTTTTGTGTAATTCAGTCATTTTAACTTATGAATCCAAGTCATATAAGGTTTACATACATACATGTATCATACAGCCTCTGGTGGGATTCAAACTCACAACCATACCAAACCGTTTCACCTAGGCCCTAGAAATTTAAGACTGACTCACAGGTCCACTCTACCCCGAAAACTAGAAATATTTTTTTTTTATGTAATATATATTGGTTTTCAATTTTGTAATTTGATGGATTTCTAAAGAATATTCTTTGTTTGAAATTATATCTAAAACTTTTTACTTAAAAAAAACAAAACACAAGTGGAACACAATACTATATAATATCAACATTTCTGAATACATGTACTTTAATATTTCTTTACTATTTCAACACAGTTACAATTATATCACCCATTTGTTAAGTCATTATCATTCAACTAGACCTAACTCCAAACTTGATATTAATCATACATACTTGAAAAATATTTTTAAAAATTCTTCTTATCCTGTAACACAAAAAGAATAGTCAAAAAATACAATGTAACCTAAAATGATTATCAGAATACTAAGATTCAATGTTTTTCGTCTCTCCCCATTTTTACCTTGGAGCTAAATAATTACTTCTGCAAAGCAAGCAAATATCATTTGAGTGAATTCCCTACTCCTCTGCAAGTCGAACTAAATTCTACGACTTTACAATGTGCCAGGTTTCATTCACAGCTCGCTATCTCTGGAATAGTTTGGGAGTTAGTGAGTTTTGTTGTTGTTCAGTCATTGCAGCGGTACAAGTGCCACAGTACACTTCAGCTCTGGATGGTACTGTATTGTCAGTTTAAGTTTTGACCACTTTTTACTTCTGGCCTCCATTAATCCAGCAGCTATAGGTAGGTGTATTCAACTCAACTCAAACTCAAAAAAGCAAATATTTGTAATATATATACAAATAAAATACATAATATAAAAAATTAATGCCAATACCCGAATACCCATTTGGTTTGGGTTAGAAAATAAGAATATAACATTCCACACAATTTTCAAATCTTTTTTGATGGCATTTGATAGATTAAAAAATGTGTGTTACCATGATAAGCCAATAAAAGTGCAATAGCACCACAATCTTTGCTCTGTAAAAATAATTACATACTTATCTGTATTGCTAAAAATATTACAAACTTATACTGAATTATGAGATAAGCATTGTCAGATAAATTTTGACCACTAAATTTTTACCTCTGTCCCCCACTGTTGCCTGGATAGGTGCTCCGTCTATCTGTATTACAAGTATGTATGCACATCTCTTGCATCAAGAGGCTTCTTAATTTGATTAAAACCCCATATGTGTAGTAGGTCAGCTAGCTACATGTACATGTATGTGTTGTCGTGGTTCAATAATCATGATTAGGTTGCAATAGGTGAACTCCATGGATGCTGGGCCTCGCAGTAACATGGTTCATATCCCTTCTGTTTTTATCTTCAATCTTTCAGATCACCGCAGTTTACAATATTAGTGTCATAAGTTCAGTTCCCAACACATTATAATAATGTTAGGTGCTCAACTATGGCCACTTTGATTTAATAGGGACTCCTTATATTGTGATGATACTCTTGGTGGTTGGAGTTTGGCCGTGGTGTCAGTGACCTGGGGGTGTGGGGTCTGGGGGAGCAACAAATCACAGCCCGTGGCACCACTATTCCTCGTGAAGTGTAGTTGAATTCCAAAAATATCTGTTTGAAGCAGGTCTTCACCATGACAATTAGAGTATACCCCAGACAGCTTGCCCTTTGAGCGGGTATTGGGTGCACTTAATAAATGATATACAGACATGTCAGCCCATTCTGCACTGATAGTAAAACCATCTTATTTCTAACTACAAACTAGTTGGTTCTAAGTGCATTTTTAATATAATTGTGTATAAAAATTGTTTGAGTGCAGAGTATTTGACATGAACTTTTGGACCAAGCAAAAGAACAAATAGCAAGCCTACTTATCAAATGATCTGAACTAGTCTAACCCAAGCCACACATTCACTTCTTCAAACATCCTATAGTTATAACCCAGACAGTTACCTTTCAATAGGGTATTGTGTTCACAGAATATCATGAAATTTTCTATTATTATTTTTTAAAAAAATGTACATATGTATGGCTGTTTAAACATGATGTGCATTATTGAAATTAAAATATTCAATGTCAAGGTGAACTTAATATAGACAGATCATGACATGAATATGAAGACCACACATTTCGAATGAGGGAAAACAGGTTATCAAACTGTTTGTATGCATATAACATAAAATCATCCATCATATTTATAAGTTACATATGAACACCTGTATCAGTGATCAGTAGATGAAAACTAAGATGAAGTAGATTGTTTCCCAGTTATTCTTTCAATATGGTAATCAAATCATGAAGCACATTTCATATTTTCAACATAAATGACATCAGTGAAAATATTGAAACATTCATCATATGTTTTCTTAATATTTTCTTATGTCAGAGAAATTAGTGTGCTGGTTTTTTTTTTAATTTACTGTCAATAAAAAAAATAAAAAATACACGTTTCATTAAAGCCCAATGAAAATCACTATCAATTGTTAAATTAAAATTAACAATAGAACAAGAGAAAAAAATGGGAATGGCGAACAGGATAACAGAACTTCATGGAACTAAAATGCATCACTATATTGGACTTAGGTCGGTCACACGTAATAAACAACTGTTATCTATCGACCTGGGAAGAGGCAATAAAAGAACGCGTGAGGAATGTCCCGAGGTCGTAAATACCGCGTGGTCAGTCTACAGTATCGTAGCTAGCCGGACCGTTCAGAGAGCGGGCTTCACCTCGCCCGTGAACCGCCGACTCTAATCTGTCAAGCACCTGGCTTTTCAGACCTAAGACAAGCCGGCACCGAGCAATCTATTACTTTTCCTGCAGCAAAGGTACCAGAGGTCGGCAGCAATCACCGCACCTGGGGTTTGCAACACCGACTCAGTGTTGGGGCGGCAGTGGCACGGAAAACGGCTTATCGCGTATACAGGACGGGTCGACGGGTCCACACTGCTAACTCAAAGCACGCAATAAAATAATATGAAAAGAGGTGCACAGATAAGAGAATCATAGTAGCTTAGGCCGCAGATAGGTGCTTCGCGCTGCTGTGGGGATGGTTTCTCGATTAAACGGTTAACAGACGACCGACCGGAAGTCTGCACCTGAGCGGGAAAAATCGCAAAACCGAAATTAGTACGTGATCGGCGGAAACCTCTATGGATCTTACAAACAATATTTGTATCAACTCGTTTGATGCTTGATGAATCATTTCTACTGTAATTTGAAATGAAACATACATGTATGAAGCGGTCAGTCATGTATATGATACAGGTCTATAATTCTGTGACTTTTTAAAGACAAGCACGCAATGTGATAACATCGCGACAAGCCTCAAGTAGTTAGACTGAGTTATATAAGAACTCATTCAAGTTGACTTGCAAGTAGCACCCTACCTACACATACATGCTCTCAGGCACATAGCCGGTGTGTGTTGTTTTGTGAATGAGCAAGACGTGATAAGTCCTATCAAGACCCACTACTCATCCTCTCAACCCAATTTTCCATCACGACCGCACTGGCATTACTGACATGTTCCGGTGAAAATATGCTATAATTACTTTCAAATGTGTTTTGGTTTACGCTCTCAGATAACAAGTAGGAAGTAATAAAATCCAAACCTATGTTCTTTTAGTCTACGAGATACATACAGTACATGAAGTTAACACAAAACTGTACACGCGTGCGTTTTGACGTCTGCATGGCGCAGCAATTTGCTTTTTGCCTCGTTTCACGCAGTCTGCGCATTGTTGAAATTAGGGAGGGGTATATATTTATCTTGTGCTAGTAGGATGACCACAAACTGTGGTCTGGAAACTTTGGCTCATACTCACTCTCCCAACTACATTGTGTTTGGGTTTGAAACAGAATTCTCATTTCCCTGAGTTATTACTTCATGGATATGCAGTGTAATGTATAGATTGCGAAGGGGGTTACAAGGAGTAACAAATTCCCACATACCTCACTATTTCTTGTTTATTTCCCACATCCCTCTTTATTTTAGCCTCTCTCCCACATCCTACAATTTATTTTCCCCACATCCCACTTGCTTGAAATGCAAACTCATACTCATACACGCCGATTTTAACAAAAAATGCATAATACAATGCGAGCTGATGTATGTTGTGCTTCCCATATCTTAAACTGTTGTACTGGTGTGAAATTCAAACATTTATTTCCATTGCTGTTAGCAATACTGGACCGGGGCAGCGATCCCTATTACCACCGCAGCTCACAATAGACCTGTATCCCAAATATTTTCTACTCGGCTCAGTTCTCCTCATGCTGGGTTCTGTATGTATAACGCAAGTCCTACTATCTCAGTTTAAAGCCTGGTGTGCAACTTCTAACCAGCTGGCTGCACAATCAGTTCTTTCTGGTATATCTATAAATGTAAATGTGGTGGTTTATAAGTATACATGTAGTCGTGGTTCAGGCTTGTTCTCATCACCTCAAATAGTCCTTGTTCTTACTGAGACTCCATATTACACAATTTGTACACTTGTCGATCAATGCATTGATCATTTCTCACATACTTGCACCTAGTGGTTTATGTTAGAATTCTAGTGCCATATCTATTGTAGGCTACGTAAATAAATTTTACTCTAGAATCGTTTACTATTAGACTAGGCCTACACACATAAATACGTATGGAACATCGAGTATATCGAGAGTTATATCAAGGTTATTCTCAACTCCACTCAAACAACTCTTTGAATAATATGGGTTTCTTATCTCAAATACCAATTATCCACAGTTTGTTTTGGAGAGATTTTGCTGAAATGATTCGTGATAATTAGGTACTACTGAATATAGTTTGGCCTTCAATGTGTTTCTTGTGCACTATGGCCCGGATTTGCATTCACCATTGGTCATAGAATGATTCACAACATTTACAGTCACAAACGAAGATTGTTGGATTTACGTGCACTTGTAGGAGGCACATTGCAAAAACATTCACATGTACGTGGCTGATTTATTACCGATCTACAAGACCGTGCCAGCAAACTACTTCCGGGTGTAGCAAAAAAACAGACAATACTTTTGCTACTTCCGGTGACATGGCTATGGTACAGAAATTGCTGTATTTGTTGGGAAATATGTTGGACACTTCAATGCTGGGCATTTTGTAAAGGGCTTTATTGTTTCTGACCATCACTTGACTTTTTTCTGTTTACTAACGTCTGGTGTTCATAAATATTTGTCACCGGAAGTGAGTTTGTTGTTGCTTGTGTTACACCTGGAAGCAAATCACTGACATGCACTATAACCCCGGTTCTTTGCCCGTATTTTTAATTTGTCTTATACAGGTAATACAGTGTACACATAAACACGTATCCGTCTGATTAGCATTCCTTTCTCCCCACCGGGGCCCTTTTCCTTTACAAAAAATTTCCATGTTTAAATTTAAAACAATGTTTAAATTTTTATAATGCCCTATTTTTTAATTTGAGGGAAACTTTTTTTGTCAGACGGGGAAACCCGAATTTAAAATTTGATTTTTGTTTAAAGGGATTTTTACCAAACGGCTTTTATTTTGGAAATTCCATTTACTACCAAATGAAATTTAAAAAATTTAACAATTTAAAATTAAAAAATTAGTCCAATAAGCCCTTTTTTTTAAAATTTTTTTAAACTTGCTTCGGGTTATGTAAAAATTTGAAATTTGAACAATTTTCAAAGATTTAGAGAGGGTAAAAACGGGCACCCTTTTGGGGGGCTCCCCCTTAAAATAGGACATATAATTTTTAACGGGCCCCCTTTTTAAAAAAAATTAGAACCTATAAAATTAAAAGGGAAAAATTTAATACATTCGAAAATTTTTTTCATTACTTTTTTGGGTTTTTTCCCTAATTT
>CM032664.1:29742729-29790942 GCA_019095985.1 Streblospio benedicti | reverse complement strand
AAATATGGCTCTGAAGAAGTCTAATACATCTCGTCTCAGTCTCAATGAAACATACGCTATATGGTTGATCTTTTATTTCGTTCCTTATTTCTATGTCTTAATGGATGATTGAATTAACTCCTTGTCTTTCAAAACAGATAATCATATTGCCTGAACAAGAATATTAAGAATTTAGCTATACTGTACATTGTACATTTTAACATATCTGCATAATATTTATCATCAATCAGTGCTATATGTAATATGGGGGGAGGGGGGTATGTGTTCGGTACATGTGTTGAGCGTTTCAAATGCTTCAACTCATAGTTTCGTATTCACGGTAGGCACATAAGTGCATGACTCATTGGTGCAAGATTATCACACAGCGTTTAGCACAAAGGCAAGTCCGCTTTTTGTGTGTTTGGCTAAGTGATTGCACAATTTATGATTACTTTTGTTGCAAGAAAAGCATATACATGATGCTAAATTGAAAGGGTTTACACTATCAGTATCTATAGGTCAGAAAGAAGTGTGAATTAGGATTGAAGTAAAGCATTACTATATTGAATTGGATTGGTCATCATTAATACAAAATTGTTACGGTTACTTTTCATAATGTCACTGTTGTTTGGCTTTATTAACGTCAGAGTAACAATTTAATAAATGTATCACGTTTGATTAACAATGTGTTACTGTGACTAACCCATAGCTGATGAGTATAAATTTATGCATCTTTTATGGGGAGCATTATCTACATATTTTACCAAGCCACCATTATTTACATTGGTCATTGCATTGGTACGAAGATATACTCGCTGTGTTTTAGAAAATTTATTTTGAATGAGGAGATTTAAGTGTTGGTGTGTATATATATATAATGTGTGAGAAATTATGAAAAGTAGCTAAAGAGAGAATTTGAAAGAGGCCAAAATAGTCCAAAACTTCTAATTATGTGTTGGTTTGGGCTTGTTTATGCACATCTTATATTGTACCAACAAGTAATTGTAATTTTAAAATAAGTTTTGTAAACAGCAAGGTAAGACAAAAATGAACAAGTAAAAATGAAGCCTACTATTGTGCACCATACTTCACAAATTATATTTAACTGAAAAATGACCATTTATGCATCTATTTAAAATGATCACTTTTTTAGATGAACACTCGACCATAGACGTACCACTGTCCTCCCATGGCACCTACACTTTAAATGTTACCTTACAACAAACCTATTTACTCATACAGTAGGACCATGTTTATCTCGGCTCTGATACATCGGATTTAAAGGCGTATGCATTCATGTCATGTGCACCTTATCTAACATTAAAAGGGTGCTTTTATGAGGCATTTGAACCCATGTATTCTTTTTGTAAATCATTGACATTTGACATGGAATCTGCATTCTGGTATGAGAGGAACCCAATGCAACACTGGTGTATGTGATAGGCCAGGCCATATACCCATTGTAGTAGTATGCTCGTTATTTCAGTCACACATGCATAGATATAACTATGAATTTAATGGAAACTAAGACTAATTTATATATATACATAATATTTAGGCTATACAACTCGATATGCATACAATGAAACAGACTTTTCATATGGCATCCGCCATATTTCTTCAGTGTTGTGACGTGTGACGTGATGACGTAACCCCAATATGGGCGGGATTACTTGGGTGCTGCTCTGCTAGGGCTGGGCCCCACGCTGAAGAGAGTTCCACTCTAAGTCCCCCTTTTCTGTTTAAGCAACACCTAGGACATTCATTCAGCATGGATACAACATACATCTGGACAGAGAACCAATGTGGTTCGTGCGGGGTGTAAGAGAGGCAACCTTTAAGAGACTCGTCAACCTTTCTTAAACAGAAAAGGGGGACATAGAGTGGAACTCTCTTCAGCGTGGGACCCAGCCCTGGCAGAGCAGCACCCAAGTAACCTCGCCCATCTTGGGGCTAAGTCATCAAGTCATATGACACAACACTGAAAGAAATGTGGCAGAAACCATAGGAAACGTCTTCGTTGTATGTATATCCAAAAGTTGAATATTGCAATTTACTATTTCTCTCATAATGTTTTACTGTAAATGATAACTTTTGGGGTAAAAGGGTTTTACTATACAACTACACATAAGCTAGTGTGAATATACAAACCTTGTTATTGTCCTTCCCTTGGAACAAGCCAAGGTGCGACTTGGAAAAAATGGGTTCCAGTGACGGTGAGAAGGGCGAAGCTGAAGCCGCGTTCCTCCCGCCTCCCGGCCTGTACTTGCTCTGGGCGGAGGGCGAAGGCGCCAAGGAGGAGCCTGCCCCGGCCAGCTCGGGAGTGGACGCCCCGTGGGCAGAGGACACGTTCAGGCCAAACTGCTGCGGAATGGATGGGCGTGATTTGCGGACGCTCCTCTGCTCCGGCGCCTCCTTGGAGCGCGCGAGCTGCTCGGCGGTCTTGTGCAGGTACACGCTGGCCGAACTGTGGCTACGCGTCAGGTTGCTGGCCTTGGGGCTCGTCGGACACGGCAGAGACAGCCCCGACGCCGTCACCGAGGACGTCGTGCTCTCGCTCGCGGACGCGGTGTCGCTTTCCGTGGCCGCGTCAGTGACCACGCTGACCGTCACGGCCGCCGACGTCTCCTCCCCAGGAGACTTGTGCGGCTTGTCAAGCGTCACAGCGGCGCCGTGACGCTGCCTCCGCTTACTCGACCGTCTGGGCGTCTTCTTGGGCACATCTTCTTCCTCGCTTGTCAACGCTGTGGTCTCTGCCGCCGTGGCTGCGGCCAACTCACGGCTGGCACGCCCTCTACCACGACGGGCACTCGGCGTGGGGGGAGAACCAGACACCGGAGACACGCTCTGTCCTGTGATGGGGCTTGGCGGTGGTTTCTCTTTAATTTTCACTATTTTCTCTCTTGTGATTTTGATGATAGGACTGCTCAATGACAGTTTGTTGCTGCTCTTGGATGATTTGTCTGCTGTTTTGGTATGTTTATCGCCAGACGGATAACTTTTGGATTTGTGCGAAAGTTGTTTGCTCTTGCTGCTGGTGGTGGTGGTGGACTCGGTTAGATCTTCCCCCAATGACTGGGCGTCTGAAGCACCCTCCCCGTGGGTCGGAGAGACAGACGTGTCTGCACTGCAAACATCACTGTCAGTAAATGAGCCGACACTGTCTAATGTTTTCAGTTCCTTAGCTTCTGGTTTACTCCTCAGGGAACCAAGTCCATTACTGTCCATTGAACCAGCCTCTCTTATAATAATCCTATCTCTAAGTGGAGGATGGGTTAGAAAACGTTTCACTGCGTTACCTTGAGAGCTACTACTGCTTTGGGAGTTATTTTGGGCATCTATGTGAAGCTGTAATTGGGGTGGTAAACTAACTGTCGTTGTGCTGGGACAAAAGAAACCCTTGTCATTGTGTGGGCCCGGAGTACTGGCAGTTACAGTGACATAAACATCCTCATATCTGGGACCCATGTCTGTTATAACCATGCCCTCGTCTTCAGTATCTAAAGAGGACGTGGGTATCGTTAGTGATACTCTCCTCGCAGATGGATCATTTCTTCCATCACTGTCTTGGATGGTATCCTCTTCAGTACTCTGCCGTTGTATATTGCTGTGAGCTGTTTCTGAAGTCACGGAATTAACACTTTCCAAACTTTGAGCACCAAGGTGAACGTGGGCATCTTCGTAGCTCGGCAAAGTCACGTCTGATCCCACAGATGTTATACTTTCCAAACTAGCTCTACCAGTAGTTCGTTGCAATGGTAATCCATCTGATGACACAACACTTTCTAAACTAGCAGCCCCCATTGATAGGGGGTGGTTATCTAAACTATCCTCAGACAACGTAGTTATCACAGGAGGTCGAGTGATATAGCTTTTACCATTTGAAGGGGCCACAGCGGGTGTTTGGTTATTATGATTATCATTTATCTGAGACCCTTCATAATTACTACTGCTATATTGCACACTGTTATCTATTGGATACGCTAATCTATTATCCTGACTAAACTGAGTTCTGACATTGGCAGCAGGTGTCAACGTATTGTTTGCACCATTATTGGTCTCTTTAATTGTGGATAACAACATTCCACTACCACTATTGTGACACCTATCGACAGTATCCTTGTTATTGGCGTCTGTGTCATTATTGTCTAATCCTGATTCCAACGATTGCGATTGTTTGTCCTCGTGATACGTGTTATTATCCTGCTCCTCGGCTATTATCCTATGGGAGTTCCCGCCATATCCCAACAGTTCTGAAGAGGCACTCAGTTTTTTGCTGCCTATCGACGACCTCACCGCCTCGCCCTTATCCCTGCAGTAGGGCTTCAAATTGTCCAGCCTGATCTTGAGACTGCGCACCCTGGGCAGGGTGACGGACGTGCCCGGGCGCTGGGTGGTCAGCTCAGGGGTTCTCGAGCCGGGAGACAGCAGAGGCGAGCGGCTGGGGCTGGACCGGCTCAGCGAGGGCGTGGGACTCGAGCCCCCGCTCAAGCAGGAAGGTGAGCGCCCCTTGAAGCTGTACTTGCGCACGAAGTCCGTGTGTCTGAACGAGCTGAGGACACCGACCAGCTCGTGGACGTGCTTGTCCTGGTCGGACACGTGACGGGCACGCAGGAGGCTTGCCGGGAGGCGCGGGCGCGCTCTCACCGGCGGGGTCGTGCTGCTGCTGCTGCCCCCTACCCCGCCCGCTGTGCCACTGTTGTCCGCCGACGTGGAGGGGGGCGCGTCCAGAGACGACCCCGGCAACACCGCCATCTGTGGCTGCCGCGTATCCTTGGTTGCGGTTGCCATGATACCTACATGTCGCAGGGATGCTGTGTCCGCCGCCGCTGCCGCCGTCGCCTCGGAGCCGCCGGGCACGGATGGTAGCCGCACCGGGGTTAAGGAGCGAAGGCGGAAAACTGGCGAAATGGACGGTGGAAGAAACAGTTTAAACTGAGGTCGTCGAGCGTGGATTATCCCTGCTGCTGTTGCTGCCGCTGGAGAAAGTTGGTAGCAGGTGCTGTTACTTTCAACTACTACATCTACGCCGTGGCTGCGGCTTCCTGCGCTAGTGCTGGTAGTAGGCTGATGGCTGAGCTGTTCGCTGATTGCTGCCGCCGCCGCCGCCACCGCTACAGTAAACTTGGCAGCAATGTTTTCTTCCTCTTGCCTGCCGCCAGTTAGTGTAACCATGGAAACCACTGTAGTTGATGGCTGGCTGTGGCCAGTCGCTGGTAGCTGCTGCTCTTGTTGCTCAGTCCGTGGCGGCCGCTGCCGCCGCTCAGCTAGCCTCGCTACAGTGTGTCCTGGACTGTGGGTAGGATAGGGGGGAGAGCTGGTACCACTGCGGTATTGAGAAGAAGAATTATGATAACAATAAAGTCCTGATGTTGTTGTTGCTGCTGCTAATATCGATGTACAGATATTGCCACCCTCGGATGGCATGACGTAAAGTGTTGTTGCTGTCGTTGTCCCACATAGCGTGTTGGTTGAAGAGGTAGCATATGTGTTATCATTAGTTGCGGGGCGCCGGGCCCCGGGGTGCCGGGAGGCGAGCGCTAACGAGGCCTCGCCGGACGCTGCCGTCTCCCCCCGCTGCTGTCCCCGCTGTAGTCGTAGCTCCCGGCTAATCTCGGCGGAGCTGCCAGTCAAATTGTCGCAGGAGATTGTCTCGTCTTGATATTTGCTTCTACTGTTATTAGAGCACTTGTTATCATCACTTTTGACTGCCGCCGCCATGGCGTTTTGGGGCCCTTTGCTGCTGCTGCTGCTGCTGCTGCTGCGGCGGCGGCGGCGGCGGCTTATGACTACGACTTGTGGAAATGAACTTCAAGAAAGGGAAACTCCACGTGGCCGTGTACCACGTTTTTCCCGTGGCCGTCTTGTAGCCGGACACGCGTAATGAGGGCGGTGTGACACGTGACACGGCAGTAGCGGACGACAGCAAGCTGCGGGACTCGACCGTGTCCAACGACCGCGCGCGGCAACGGAGTGTTGCTAGGGCGGTCGAAGGCTCGGTACGAGCGCCGCGCCTCACGGGTGACAGTTCTATTGGTGATAAAACGGGGTGCGAGCTGTAAGAATCTATAGTGCTGCACGTTTTTGTGTTATTGATAAAAGAATATTGGCTATTGGAGTTTGTGGTAGAATGCAAACCAATTTCATGCACTATGGGAGCGGGGTTGGATTTTGCTCGTGGTTGTTGTTGCTGCTGTGAGTTCGGCACCACTAGATGGGGCGGTTTTTGAGCCGCCGCTGCGGTGGCAAGTGAATCAATTGGCAACCTGATTAGTCCTGCATTCTCAATATCATTGACATTTGATATCACTCGTTGTTCCCGGCGCGGCTGCCGTGAATGATGAATGCCTCTGGCCAGCCAACTATTGACGTGTATTTGGCAGCACTCGCCGTGGCTCGTTCTTGGGCAACTTAACAACACCGGGGGCGTAGGCGGCGTTCCACGTGCTATGGACGTGTTGATGGTAGTGGTGGTCAGTGAGTGGTCAATGGGGGTGGGGGACCTGGGCTGACTTACACTCAGCACGGGCGCGGCGTTACTACTGATATGTCGAGTGTCTGGAAGCTCGTGAGTGTCCGGACACAACTGATCTTTATGAGATTGTTTACCTTCTGTCAATGATAGTAGTAGTTGTAGGCGCTCCTCATCTTGCACACTCTCCCTGTCTGTATTAATGTGTGTTGCGCTGCGCTGGTTGCTGCACCCCATCAACAAATGCGGTGGCGTTGTTTTGAACACTGCCACAGCTGGCTTCAGCTTGAATCTGGTGTCTGTGATTCTATTAAAGTGGAATTGAACTACTTGCTGAGGGGATGACTCTTTGCTGGCGATTAGGTGTTGAAAGGCAGGACTCGAACTGCCACTGCTTGCGGCGACGTCACCATCTTCCTCGTCGGTGGCTGAGGAAGGGAAGCTGATGTCAATCTGTTTGCCCAGCTGCCGGTTCCTATTCAACCAGTAATTAAAAGACCCTTCGTGCGGAAGTGATTGGTAGACAGCTCCGCCACTATGACTAGCTGTTGTCTGGCTATCAATGCTGCCTGCTGTGCTGCGGCCCCACAATGCCGCCACTGATAAGGGGGACCCGGGTGGCGAGGGCGGGATCACCCGCTGCTGCTGTGTGCAGCTGTCCACACTAACTACATGCTGGTGTGGGGGGCCACTTCCTGCTGATAACCTACTCACACTAGCGCCGCGGCCATTGTCCGTTGCCTTGACCGCATTCCTGGCCTCCTCGCCGCCGCTGCGTGTCTTGTATTCATAGCTTATGAGCTGCTTGCTTCCGGCGCTTTGATGATGATATGCGTTATTAGCTTCTGTGCGCAATTCCTGGCCACTACCTTGTACAAGGCTGTTTGCTTTCTCCCACTGTGCTGCGTCACCGCTGCTATTACTACTACACGTAGATATAGTTTCTATAGAAAGGCCTATTGCTGTGTCAATGTCATCGTCATCACTTATGTGCTCTTGTTCTATGAGCTCAATCTCATGAGCATATATGAGTTTTAAATGATTTTCTGCGGCACTATCACTACCTGTTTTACCGGAGCTGTTGCCGCTTCTGTATTTCTCTAAACTGCCTGTATCGGTGGGCTGCTGGTCCTGTGAGTGGTGCTTATTATTGCTGCTTGTTGTAGTAACTAAAGAATTAGCGGCTGACTGAAATAGTTTGTGACAATCAGGACGGTCATTAGAGATAGCTTGAGCGTCGCTGGACGTGTTCTGGCTGTCAACTTGCTGACAAAGTCCACAGCCGCGGTCTGATTGATGTATTGCAGGCTGTCGGTTTGGCAGGTTGTGTCCACTATATGACGAACACTGGCTGGCTAATGTCAAAGGTATGTTACCTACGATATTAATGTCACCGGTAGCGTGTGTAACAACAGCAACAGAACAAATCCCCTTATTATCGCTGCTTTGTGTTGTAGGTGACCTACAACGCCGTGGATCCGCCGGGCGAGGAGGCTGTGTGTTACCTGACTTACAGCCATTTACTCGCCTATCAGTCCGAGTAGCACTACTCGTGCCCACCGCGGCAGTACGGTGAGTGGTTTTATCATTTACACCAATTAGTCTTGTTTCGCCGGAATTCTCTGCTAGTACCGCCGGTGGTTGCGGTGGTGGTGGTGGTGCACTGGCATTGGAAGAACTAGCGTTCTTCAAGAACTTAGGACCAGCAACAGGAGACCCCCGTATGATATCTCTGCCGCCCCCGAGGCCACTGTTATGGGTGATTAGAATGGGTGGTTTGCCTGACACGCCCCCGCCAGCAGACGAGAGGTCTTTTATTGGGCGGCGGCCGCTGGCATATCGCAGCGTTAACGGCTGAGCCGATTCATGATTTGCCGCTGATTGCTGCTGCTGCTGCTGCTGCTGCTGCTGCTGCTGCTGCTGCTGCTGCTGCTGCTGCTGCTGCTGCTGCTGCTGCTGCTGCTGCGATACAATGTTTGCCTCCTCACTTTTCTGCGACGACTCACTGTTTTTTTCTCGCCGTTTGATGGCATTTCCCACCATCCCGGTGGTGTGCGCGGTCTGACATATATTGGCCCCCTCCTCCACAGACACCGCCACATGTGCTCGTCCGCCGCCGCCGCCGCCGCCGAGACAAGTGTCTGTCAGCGAGGCCGTACATCTCGCCGCCGCCACAGGCTCTTCATTCTCACCTTCTACTTCTACTGCTGCTGCGACTGGTGCACAAAGGGCAGAGGTCACGGCGGACGAAAGGTCAACTTTACACGAAGTAGATTGCGTTGCATTAATAGCGTTTACTTTGCAAACAGCTGCAGGAGAAGCAGCTGACACATGGTTGTTGCTAGTCCTGCCCTGTAACTCGAGCGATGTCCTTAACCTGGGCAGCCCGATGAAGGAATCTACGCTGTAGGCGTCGCTGAGGTCCCCTGCGCTGAAGTGCCCTTCACTAGTGTCGTCTGCGTTGTTCCCTCCACCCGAAAAATCCTCTCCACTTTCCGGCCAGTCGTCATCGCTTAGCGACTCACTCGTCGCACGTCGCACATCCTTCCTGTGCTTGTCTGCCTTTTTGCGTCTAATAGTCTTAGCTCTTTTGAATTTTATACCACTGATTTCGTCCTCGGAGAACTCCGTCTCGCTCTGATCTTCTTCGTCGCTGTTGCTCGTGAAATGGCGATCTTTCTCGGCATTGACAACGGCCACGTGGTTGCCGTGGTGTTTGGAGGAGTCGTGCTCTCTCTTTTTGTTCCTCCCCGCTGTGAGCAGAAGCGGCACGCCGTCCATAGTACGCGCATCGTCGTCATTATCTATGTCACTAAACACATCCGATTCGCTAAACTCTATGGAGTCTTGCCACTCGGCTCTGATCAGTCCACTGCCGCCGCACGAATCATTGTCAGTGTGTAGGCTCGCTTCGTTTGAATCTCCCGTCGTATATCCCAAGTCCATTGCTTTGATAGTCGAAGACATTTTTCTTATTTAAATCATTATGAAATATGTTGCTACGCAAAGATGTTTCCATAGATTTTTTCTTCTTCTTCACAGAACTGCTACCCACTTGTTAAACTCTATATCAACATGTAGGTGAAATGATGGCTAAACAACTATCCGTTTTATCATCCAAAAGAATTTTGAAACCTTGAACTAGAACATTTCACATATACTCGTAGATTTAAATTATCCTGTTATCCATTTTTTCTTTTGTGATCCACAATGCACTCTTGATTTCACTTGACCTTGGTTGCGTTGTGCTGCATGTATTCATGTTGATGGGGTTCATGGAATACACGTCATGGTCCATTCCCTCTATAAAATACAAGAAATAAACATAAGATGATTATATAGATACTTTGTCAGGGTTTTAAACTTTCAGGCATATAAAAAGGGGTCTTAAAACTGCAAAGAATACGTCCAGGAAAGAGATTATGTTTAAATTCTGTCCAGGAATAGAGAGGAATAGAATTTGTCAAGGAACAACGGGAGCCTTTAGGTGTAGCATACCCTACATACCCTCATATGAGAGAACATCCCAAATAACCCAACCCTGGGACACCCCAAGTTCTGTACAGTTTTTTAAACAATAATATTTTTTGCTGTTCATGTACAGGATTTAGATATTTCACAGAAATATAAGCAAGTATGTAGATTTAAAAGGATGACCATCATCTCAAATGCAGTAATTTATTCATTGCACACTAACCGTGCACCGGGCCTAGATAAGACATGAATTCAATATTATCAGACATTTTGACAAAATCCAAGCAACATTACTCAACTGCCAACATTTATTAATAAGCTCAAAATATAAAACATAGCACTATTCAGTCTAGTATACTTCATATACATGTGTGTAAATGTGTTTTTTTCCTAAAGACAACTACATCTGACTAAGCAGTGTGTTATTTTGAGTTCTGACTTCACTCTTTTGTAAGTAACACATGCTCTCACTAATTAAACGCCTTGGGTAGAGGAGCTCAGTAGCGCTTACTTCAAACCACAATGTTTCTCAAACAAACTACACGTATGCATGGGCTAACATTGTTGCTTTTTAACTTCAATTGTATTTCAAGACTTGCATATTAAACTGAGTAAAGATTATGTCTTTAATTGAATTCCACCTCATAATAAGAATCTTGTAGCTCTGTTATCCTATATTATCATTTTAACATTGCAATAGTTGTATGTTTGGGTATGCTAATTAATACATAAGAAAGTGAACTTTTTAAAATGAATCCTTGAATATAATTTAACCTGTTAAATTTTATAGTTTTAAATATGATAAGGTAATTGTCTAATTTGATAATCTTATGACTGATAGTGCGTTAAAAATTTGGAGGACAGGTGCTTACAAAAATAAACAATAACAAAGCACCACCAACAATACTAATCTAGATACTGGTACATAGTAATTTGTAAGATGATTAATGATATTCTTAGACTGACATGTCTATAAATTGAATATGTTGTAAATATTAAGTTTTCTGCAGATCTCAGTAGATAAATGCCTATCACACTTGATTAAAGAGGGCACAGAACTACACCAAAAATGATTCAATCTGTTTTGCTTATAAAATCATCATCGTACATATAAAACGTATAAAACAACCATTGAACTTACCCGAAAAAGCTATCCATTTCTCTTGTCCTGGTGTTATCCCTCTTACCCAATCCTCTCTCTAATCCCATCCTCTCTCTCAAATCTTTGCTTGATGTACGTGAATTAACAGCAAACGTAAGTACACACTAAATAGCACTGTGATGCCAATTGAAATTGCTAGCCTCTAACAAAACACAGGTGCTGTGCTATAGCCAGCTAAAACCTTTGTTTCCAGATTTGTAAATGTCTTTCAAAATGACTCATTACACTTGGGCAACTGAGGAATCTTCACAATTACTTATGCATTTGTCTAGTGTATATGTGTCTAAATGGCTAAGGCAATTTTGGAGAAATGTACAAATAAAAAACTAAATGTTTCAAATTATATGCATGTCAACTAGATTTTTAGGAAAAAAAGATGAATTGCATCCGTATCCCCAATAACTCGCATAACACATCGATCTTGTATTTGATGAAGAATCATGTGCATTTTGTGATCTCGACAATAGGAAAATTGGTCACTTCATCAACCCTCTGTCTTGATCGTCATAACCCCTTTTGAAAAGTGAAAGCCAAGATGTGTGAAAGTGACATCTTCACTAGGCTTGTTATTCAATTTAGAAATTCTACTTAATTGAATAAAAGTTATGATATAAAAGTGGATGTTTGGAGCAGCCCTTTTCATGCGTTTTAATCCTATGAGTCCAATCACATTAGTGTGTCTTAAGTATACATAATGTGATGTGAATGCATATTTGCTACAGGAGGATGTTTTAATTAGTCTCACACCTGAAATAACTTTGTATCGCATACACGTCTGTTAAGATGATAGAAAGCCCATATATGAGTGATAAAAACCACACAGCATTGTGGTACAAACTTGCAATTTAGTTGAGCATTACCAAAAAATATGATTTTGAACAGCAATTATGTGGCCATGAGCGATGTCATCAATCGTTTTGTGCACAATACTCGGGGTGAAGTAAATGACCTTCCGTGTTCAATAGAAAGATCACCATTTGAAAAACATTTTATTTTTAAAATATAATTTCTGTGTGTAAAATTACACGAGTGGTAATGTAAATGATTATAGCAGAAAAAATGACGTCGAAATGGGCAACAATGAGTCCCTAAGGACTTGCATACACATGTATTTCTAAACAATGAGTCCAAAGGCCAATACAAAGAGTCCTGGCATACATAACCATAAACTATAAATATCTTATGTGTCCCATGGGATCCACAATATTTACTTCTTTGCATCCTCTTGAAAAATAATGATAAAAAAATTGCACAGGGCAGATTCTCAGGGATTTTGTTTTTTCTGATATAAAACAACAAGAAATGTAATAACCATTTTATTTTCTCAATGAATTTCTAAGTTGACTGGACTAGGAGTCCACGACTCGGAACTTGCATCCAAATTGATCACTGTATTGATTTAATAAAAATATACAGTTAAACAATATATTGTTTATTTCATAAGGCAACATTTCAATAACAACCATTCTACTAGGCACTCAACAGATAAATGCTAGAGTTGTAACTTAACAATTATTACAAAATTACGCATATACACAACAATGACATCAGTGTTTATCTAGATAACATATATTATTATAAAATATTCAATTGTGCAATTAAAATTTGTAATCAAAACAAAAAGTTCATATTTTTAATTTATGATCTTCAATATACCAATAAATTTTAGATAAATTTAAATTATAGCAAGTATATACAAATTATACACTTTTCATTTTACAACAGCTGCGAAAGAACACGATTAAGTGTATAACCCCTAGTTTATAACATTATCAGATGTTTCTAAATATGTTTCCTACATGTATCTGAACATTCATACGAGACATTCTACCATTCAAAGTTTCATTTGAACTAATTAATCTAACTCCATAAAATGTAGCTCTAACTTTCTTATTCCACCGGCAAGTGATGGCTTAAATTGATTTTAATAATATTCAATACTGTTGTTAACTAGTATATATGAAATGATTTTAATAAACACTTAACATGTAAGAACTAAAATATAAGAACATTTTCTATCCTTATCAAATACAGTTGGACCTGTTTAACTTGAACTTGAATGGAGGGAATAAAAATTCGGTTTGTCCAAAACTTGGGGATATGAGGGTAATTAATAATAGAAAATAACATGAAGAAAGAGTGTTCTTTCTTCCCATTATCCCCAATACAAACAAGTTCAAGTGATCATAGCTCGAGATAAACAAGTTCTATACTGTATATAAGAATATAACGGACCTAAATATAATAGAACATTACAAGCTAAACATAGGAATCTGAAGAAGCATGCTGTCACCCGGTGCCAAGGTCAACCCGGTCACATCAATAATGTCCCCCTGTTTGAACTTAGGAGAAGTAGACACAACAACTCGACCCTTCTTCGGTATAGTAAATCTGCTAAGTTTAATCGAATAATCATTTGTACTTTCCACATTACCCACATTAACAATGAACAAAAATTTGTCATGGAATTTTCCATTGGCCCATCTTATGCAGCTAAATACATTTTCGGTAATGAGTACTTCTTCATAACGTCCCCAGTACAGAGATGGCCATTTCTTGAATTGCATGATGGATTTGTACGAATACCCATGAATGACATGCTTATGTGACGGTAGAATCAGAGGTGTTCCAGGCAGAAGGAAAGGCAGAAGATAGGCTTTGTCTCCCTGAGCACATGACTGAAAAAGAAAATATCTCAGTGTCATTAATTTCTTTTATAAATAGAAATCTATTATCACTAGTCTAATGCTACTTTTTCCTTTCTTTGCTGTGGAAAACACATCATACATTCAGTCATTCAAAGCATTGTTTGGTAAAGAGTCTAATGCTTAAATATGTCTAATACATAAATAACCACATGCATCAAATGCGTTCGTAAAAGCGTACCTTCCATGCATATTTTGCTTCCCCTTGGTTGTTGGCGAGCACGCTTTCAAGAGCCTCACGTAGATCATGCCCAGACTGAGCATTACAGAGGGATGGAGCCGTAACTAGTAAAGAACCACCCTCCAGTGCAGCTCTTCGTTCTTCTTGAACTTCTGTCTCTACCATTGTGAATCTAATGAATTTGAACAAATCACTTAACTTTATAGTGCTTCTAAAAATTATGTAAGTCATCATTTTATTTTTGCTGGTTGTAATTATTCTTTTATATCTTTTGTGACATACATAATTTATGAAATTCTTCCAAGTGCGTATCATGACATAAAGATGGCACTCTCATAAGAATTTCTCATGGAAAGACATAAAATTAAGTAAATATTTACATGAAATCATGTTCATGTTCTTTGTAGCTATCGGCTAAACGCCTCAACTCAGCAGAAAAGGTTTTCAGAGAACCACCATTGTCAGCTGGCCATCGAACACTGATCCCTTTAGCACCAGTCTCAAGCCACTTTTTAGATCTTTTCTAAAATTGACGAGAGCTTTTATGAGTACAAATTTTGGGGGATACATCCTAACCATTGAAACTTGGCAGCGATAGAGTAATATGATTTTTGTATTATGAAAGTTCAATATCAAACTATAGATGTACATATTAAGATATCATAACAGTGAACATTATCATGATGGCAGGAATTGATGAAGATAATGTTACCTGTTTTTTATACAGGTATGTTTGCTGTTTTAGTAGATGGGTCAGACATTTACAGTATACACGTAATAATACTTACTAAAATATCTTGATGATTTTCATTGCTCATGACTTCAACTGTGGCAATGATAAATAAACCTAGATTGAAGTTTAAAAAAATCATTAACTGATACCGTTCATTGTACATCTCACAAATAAATTCTAGTTGATTTATACAGCATATGAATTACAATTTTATCACTGAAGACTTTTGCAGAAAATTAGTAGTCAAATAATATTCTCATTTCTAGTTCTCTTGTTTATGATGATCAAATTATTTATAACTGAATACATATACATACATAAAGTAAAATTATATAACAGATGACAATGTCATATGGTTGTGTATAATGAATTAATTCTGAGTTCAGGGTTTACGGGTGTGAATCACTTGTGATCTTATCCACTGATTGGGCTCTTGTTAAGTACTACTGTAAAACTATAAATGTTTGTTCACGATTTAATTTGCGAATTTTGAGGGTGAGTGCAAAACCACAAACTTAAATAGTCAGCAAACATTAGTAGCCTATGAAAAGTAGGTCCAGAATGGACCAAAATCGCAAAATTAAATAGCCACAAAATGATTTATTCTTTAGTTCCCAATTGCGCAGAAAAGTTGCGCACTTGTCTTTTTTTATAAACATTTGATTCACAAAACTCCATGGGTACTTCCGGTATATGTTATAAGCCCATTTAAAATCGCATTTAATGCTATATCATTCAAAGTGTGTAATCTACACAACATTGATGGCTGTTACACTGATAGACGTTGGAAAATTAAGTAAGTACATCTATTTGAAGCGTGGATTCTTCAATATAGTGAAGTTGTCAACTTTTTTCTTCACTGGCTGTCTGCAAATTTGACCAAGTACTGGCTTTCGCTCATAACTTCGTCAATTTTACATATTCGTAATCCTCATTAAAAATACTACTAGAAACGCTATTTGAGGCATGCATTCTTCATAATAGTGAAGTTAAAATGTTTGTATTTTTCACAAACTACACAGGTCGTCTGCATTTTTTTTCACTAAGACTGGTATTCTGCCCATATTTTCGTCAATTTCAATGCTAACTAAAATCCAATTACAGATTCATAATCCTCACGCAAAATTCTATTAGGAAAGTACTTTACATGAATGACATAGGATAAGTGATAGCTGAAAATTACCTTAGAATATTTTAAGTTGTGTTAGTTTACAATGACGCGAGCGACCGGAAGTAGTCAATGGACTGTTTGGTATGGATTAATTCTACTGCGCAACATGTCCCGCGCAACAGGGAAATGAAGAATAGATGAAAATCGCAAAATTGGATAGCCACGAAATATTCTAGTGACCATACAAGTTCCCACTCTTGTGTAACAGCCCTCCCCCCTCTTTTTCTTAAATGTCCTTAAGAATTATGTAGTAATTGCACTCTTGTGTAACAGCCCCCCCCCCCCAGTTTGAGAAAATTTCAATTGAACAGCCTTGGGCACTTGAGTGGTTGTATACGGTATATGATGAAGTAAACAAGAGTGAATATTATCAGTGCTCAAATTTTGAGGGGGTGGGGGTGGGGGTGTATCTAGCACATATAGATCTACACTGATATTCTAAACTTAAAACAACTCCATGGCACATGCAGATGCAATGTTGCCATTTCAAAGAAGTTAGTCTTAACTGAGTGGGATGAAATTTGACCAATGTATGCGATAAAAATAGCCATGTTACTTCAATTTGTCGTCGCACAAATAGGGACTAGTTCTTGAGCCACATTCTACTATAGTTATTGTAATGAAAGTGGGCATGGCACCACTGAAATAATAACACTCTTAACATTTCAGTTTTTTAGTCTTTTGCCATCCTTTAGTCAGAACCTGTCGGCCCTTATCAATTAAGAGTAATTTTTGTTAGTTCGTACATTTTCGGGTTACACTTGAAAAGGGGTGTTAACATGAAATTGATATGCTGGGAACTTCTTCAGTTATATAACAGCAGAATAAGAAATGACTGCGGTGGTATTAGAACAAAGAACTATAACAAATAAAAATATAAAAAAAAGACGTTCACAAATACTTATTGGTCATAACTTAACTTACCTGCATCATTGATCGCTAGTATTGCCTTCTCATCTACTTGATTGATTTTGACATTTTCTAGCTTAATTGCACTTAAGTTTGACTCTTTCAAAGCCGTCAAATTTTCTGAAAATATTAATATTGATTTTCATATTTTTCTATATACATGTATATATAATCGTAAAAATGATGTTATAAACAAAAATGCATCGAATCACTGGCATGTGTATCAGAGATAGATACATTTGATATCTAATATGAATAATCATAGATGGTATATAAGCAGGGTCTAAAAAGACCTCCCAGCAGCATACACCTTTGAACACTTATACTGACATTTTAGCTATTATATTTCTCTTCTTTGGTAGAAAACACTCCGTACATAATGAACTTAAAACGAAAATTCATAAAATTACATATCGAATACTCACCACTGTTTACAAGATTCACATCTAAACTGTATATGCCCTCATCAACCCACCAGGGTAGGTCAGATCTGTCACTCAGAGGTACGGTAAATCCCAGATATGGAACGACTGTAAAAATGAGCAGTGCCGAACCCAATATCTTGGCAGCTAGACCTTTAGGGCAAGCTTCTCCAGGTCCTACGTACTTATATGACATAGGACAGGGATCATGTGACTGTGAGACTCCGCCAGGATGCCCATTCACTGCGGGGACGTCGCCTGGACGTGGGCGATTTTCATTGTCAGTGGAATTTGCTTGTTGTGACTTTTGTGTCGAGGATTCTGATAGCTTTTTGCGGGACTTCGGTCCAGATTTTTGGTCCATGGTCTTGTAATGAAGTAGGAGTTGAGCACTTACTTAAAATGTGTACCTACAACGTTAAAACAGAACTTGTAAGGTTCAATCAACACAATCTTATTTAAAATCTTAGACATGCATTTTAACATGACAAGTGCAGATCCATGCAAATAACATGGGAAGTTAAAAGGGGGTTCTCTAAATATTTTAAATTCAGTGTGCTCTCCAATCTCAAGCAGAGGTGAGTTCAACCCCAAACCCCATCAGCACCACTCCCCATACAAATGGAGGCCTAATGTAGACAGCTGAATGTAGATCCTTTACTGCATGATCACATTCATTTACTAACATTACACTAGATTGATCACAGTTTGGTGCACACTTTTGCGCTTAACATTGAAACTTTCTATAGTCACAGAGTGTTCCATTGAGAGTTAATTTCTCTATGTCAACCATTTTGATGGTCACACTGCCCTTCGGGTTGGGAGACTGTGGGATCATTTATGCAGCTATATTGTGTTCAAAGTTCCAAATAAGATGCTTATGGAGATTGTAAAGATCTGTGAGTGTTCAGTATCATAAATGTAGGATTTTTTAAGGCAGTGCGTTGGCCGCAGAAGTTTGGCATGCCAAACATCTGCTATGACCAATGTCAGCAGTCATCTGCCGGTAAGTAGGCAGTGTGGAGACTTCAACTGCCCTATGTATGCAGTTAGGGTTTTGCTCGCCTTATGGCCTTATCATTTGCCATGGTCTACACCAGAATATCATTTGACATTATACATGCATCATTATGTCATGTTCTCCCATGTCTGCTGAAAATACTTGATTCTGATTGCCTGAGCGGTGGAGAATATTCTCTGATATCCTACACTACAAAGTTTCTACTTTGCATAGGTGATCTCACAATAAATACATTACTACGCGTATACAAAACATTACATAGTCCGTGTTAGGGCGATCAGAGAAATATGGCACATGTTTATTAATCGGTGGGTTGACATTTTAAATCATACGTAGAGCGCACAGTGTTTCACATTGGTCGCACAACCAAGTTAAATAATTCTGTTAAAGTGGTTAGAAACTATACATAGTCTATAGCCTAACATGATGAATGAACATGGAAGAAAAAGGTCATTATTACGTGTGTAAGATATCAGAGAATATCTCACCTTGGTTGGATTGTTAACAGAATTCCTTCGCAACGCTCACTCGTACTGTTAACATTCTACACTTGTTGAGATCTTACACCCACTCATATAATTACCTTTTAGTCAACACCCAGAGGTCTCTACACCAGATTAATTTTAGCCGATATCTATTGGTTTATAGACCTGGATGCCTGTAAGTCGAAGACTTACTGCGCATTCGGTTCCAATTGGGGCTATTGGTTTAAGGATATCATGCGGATATATTATGATACAATCGCACTCATGACACTGGCAGAACCAGGGGTGTGTGTTAATTCTATCCCCGTCGTGAACGTTTGCACATAGGCCCTATATAAAAATCCATGGAATCCATTCATGCCCCCATGTTAAATCCTGGATCTGACGTGTGGACAAACAGTGAAACATTTAGGATTGACGATATAACATATCCACAAGTCAAGAACATATAATTAATTAAATGTCATATAATCTGCTTATGATTATGTTCACGTGTGTTGTATGCATATACATGTATAGCCTATAAGATAAATGGTTGTACTAAATACATGTTGATCTATCTCACATATACACAAATCTCGACATGGCGTCAATCAATATTAAGTAAATTATGAAATGAACTTACCTCCAAGTCATTAATGTATATAGGTAAATGAGGAATATACAGGTATATCACAATAACATGGGAAGATTCACGCGTTTTTCATGAATCATGTCAAATCCATGTGCAGTATTGACAGATATTATTAACACAGGATACTTGTGTAAATTCAAGTAAGGCAAGTAAATCTCTGCAGTATGAGAGGTTACATCCAGGTATCATAGCGACAACAAGCAGGATTGCTGCAGGATACTGTCGTAGCTGGAATTATAATATACAACATTTGCAGCTCTATGCATGTCACGACCATGGTTTGAGCGACAAAACTCTTCTCGACTCAAACCAAACAAATCAATATGCACCCGTGCATTGTTCTCATGAGTAACTCTGCCTGGTGCGTTATGACCTACAAATACAAATACAAATTATTTATTGAATCAGCAAGTCCTTTTACAAGACATGTATTTAAATATAAAATTATAATAAAAAAAAGCAAGGGCTAATATCATATGAGTGAAATAATATTCATTTTGATTAAAAATAAACAGAAACAAAATATTAGCCAACAGTAGTATTTTATGTAAACTAAAGTAAACATCTAAAGGAACGATCATAAATAATGATACCGGGCCGGGGGGAGGGGGGGTATCTAAAAAGATGGGTGGGGGGTGGGGTCGTCCAACTTTTCTGATTCCTTTTTTGGGGGGAGGGGTGGGGTGGCTGAACTTTTTTTTATCACTACAGTATAGTTTTTCAAATATTTTACATATGAGGAGTCAAAAAATATGATTGTTCATCCTAATTAACCTACAGATATATCTATTACATATAATCGTATGTAGGCAAAATACATTGTAAGTGATTGTCAGTGAGTTTGCTCAACATACAAAGTCACATTTAAGAAATTGAATCTAAAAACATTTCATATGCCAGGGCCCTTATATTCTAAGTAACACATCATTTCCATGAGTGGTTACATGTAAATATAATGATCAAATCAATTGATTCATTACTTACTGGGTACAATACATTTAACATATAGAAAAAATAAAAACAAACAGAAGGCTAAAATATAATGTTTTATTAATTTAATCGACTGCTTAAAAATGCACTTTTTTTAAAAGGTGTACAGTCACAGTTTATTGAGATCGTTGAAGCTACTGGTGTGTGATTGTAGGATACTACTCAATAAGAATTGATTTTGAAGAGCATTTGAACCAAATATAAAATATGTTTTGCACACACTGACTTGGTCATTCAGCAACAGCCGATTACTCATTTTAAGATTAATTTTGCTTACAAAAGTAACTTTTAATGTTTCTAAACATTGAAAAATTTTGAACAACAAACTAAAAGAATAAAGTAAATTCTCTTTTTTGCTATGATTTTTACCACCAGCATTGCAAACCAGATCTATATATATTAAGTACTAGGATTTTATATCACAGCAAAGCGCCCTTAAACCATTTTTGCATGTATTTGAAATAAAAATAAACCCATCACAGATCATCAGTTATACATCACCTATACTCTTTTTCACCGGAATAGACAGAAGTTGAAAATGTTAAAAAATATCAATTAAATTAAAATACTATCATACACACTATTTGCACACTTGTGCATTCGCACGGACATTCTCATACAAGCTTATACATATATTGCACAATAACTTGTTTTAATGTCATTGACTTATTTTTCTTGATATACTTACTCTCTTCATGAGTCTCCTTGTAAACGAAATTTTATTGAAACATGTTTGAAACCAAGATATTCTAACTGAGCAGCACCAACATTTTAAATGACTGTTGCATTGTTTTTACATCAAAGAGAATCCATTGAAAGCACAGAAAGTGTTTCATTTAGTTATTCATGAAATCGTCATCGTCAGAGTCCACATGGTCCATGAGAGCTTGCTCATCTTCAGGCTTGTCAGCTTTTGCTGCAAGAGGAAAACTTGCTATTACATTACATAAAATGAAGTTGTAAAAAAAACACGATAAAATTTAACCCGACTGCTACTATAAATTACAAGTACATTTCTAAGTTCATTAAAGCATTTGCAGATCCAGGTTTGGGGAAAAGAGGGTGTGTGTATGCACTTTAAGGGATCTCATGGGTTTTATGGGGTTTTATTGGTAGAGGTCATGCTAAAAGACACGTGAAAATATAATGTTTTAGTGACAAAAGATATGGGGGGTGGGGGTGGGGGGGACTCAGGGGGTCTGGATCTGCCTATCTTGGGTCTGTGTTTCAGCTGAATTACCTTTGAGTGCCATAATTACATTTGACGTGATTAGATATGAAATTTTTACGGAAACAAAACGATCTTCATTTTATGATTACTCCCAGCAGAAAAACCCTTTACAAAAGGCTGAACCTCCATTATGACCATAAAAATACACCAGAAAAAACTTGACCTTGGAAATCACTGGCATTGTAGTTATAGTTCAACATCATAACAATATCACTGGGGTAAATACAAAAGCTGTGTAACTCTGGGAGTTCCGCAAAAAATATGGTGATGGACGAAAGAAAAAGTTCTGATTTCAAGCATCCTGATGACAATACATGGCAAATTGAAAATGTCATAGATATCAATTAATGACATTTTTATTTTCATTAGAATACTATTTGTTTGAGCAGACATATTCAACAGCTTTGCAAGTTTGAGGTTAAACAAAAGTATAATTTTAAACAAACTTTATAATAAAGTTGAATGGAATTGAATGGCAAGCAAATTTCCACCAGAAATAAGCTATATTTGTATACTATCATTAGCAAAGATCCCAACCAGAAATACAAACACAAACTGTCAAATATTTTAAATAGATGGAAGAAAGAAAAAAGATCGTCCAAAAATATGTACCGGTACCACAAGCCTTATCCTAAAACAGAAGTAGCACGCAAAATATATGATCTACCTAAAGTCCACAAAACACAAGTACCGCTGAGAACCATAGTCTCCAGCATTGGCAGTATCTCTTACCCAGCAGCTCGGATCCTTTCTAGCATACTCAACCCACTGAAAGGAAAAAACAGACACGGCATAAAAAACAGCACAGACTTTGTCAAGACAATCAGAGATTTGGAAGTACCTCCACCACGAAAACTAGTATCTTTTGACGTGTCATCTCTTTTCACCTGCATACCAATAGATCTAGCCATCAAGACAATCCACAAGAAACTAACAATAGACAATAGCTGGAAACAGAACACAGAACTAGAGATAGATGAAATTTCAGGAGAAAATTACAAAGTAACGCTATTAAATGCTCAGATATTGTTACCTTTTTCCTGTTCCGCATTTCCGCCATATCCGTTCTGCTCAATTTCATTGTCTTCTTCATCACCTTCGGTTATCGTTGTGGACATTTCAGTGTAAGTTGGAACATCAGCTGTTTTCTTCATATCATTATGCAGCCATCTTAAATACAATATTAGATCTACATTAGATCGTCATTCAAAGTAATCTAAATATAGACAACAAAACACAAATCACAAATATGTAGAAAATCACTATTACAGGGTTGAACACTAGGATTTCACAGCTGGTGGCCCGAATTCTCATCACTTTCATGATTATAGCATCAGATAACAATATACATGTACATGTATGTCCATATCCACATTGAAATTTAAGCATGCAGTATTCTGGCCACTGACACAAAGAAGGTATAATGTGAAATTTTCGGGGAACCCTGTAAACATTTGGAAGGCCGTGGAATCAAACTCACGATCTCCTGTTCACACCAGACCAGTTGTATGTACATGGACAGGTGCCTTAGACCGTTAGGCTAACTTTCGCTGACGCTTAGAAACACGATCATACTGGGACAGCTTCTAATCTCATACGGATTAGGCTCTGCCACACTTGTGTGTTTTATTTCTAACCTATCCTTTTTCCTTCTAGCCTTTATCCCCGAACATTTCTCAAGCAGTCTGACACCTGCAACCCTGCATGACACCAGTGTCACCCGTGACACCCGGTTGGTCATGATGCACTGCTGCTGAGTCACTTCCTTTACAATATAACAATAGGTATGAATAGGCAAATCCAGGGGGTGGGTGGGCACAGGGGGAGCACCGCACTACCACCCCCACATTTTCCAACAAAATACCCTATTTTCATTGGGTTTTTGGCATGTTCACTATTGATCGTGCATACAAAACCTATCAGATCTCTTAGTGTCCCTCCCCCCCCCCCGGCCACCCCCCCCTTTTCTGAAAACCTGGATATCTGCCTGTGGTTGGATCTTAATTTTAGATATGAATCCATATTATTTGCATGATTTCAAACTTTTATCAAATGATTACTTACATGTATACAGAAAGTGGAATTATTGATATGCTCGCTCCCAGTGCAAAACAAAACCCGGGCCAGAAGTTGAGGCTCACGGGGTACAGGGTGTTGTACACATTGTGGGCGATTAGATTTCCCACGCTCTGAATGGAGCCGAACACAGCAAACATTTGTCCTGAATCAATACAAAAGTTTAAGTTTGAAAAATAATTGACGCAATAATTTTTTTGCGCCATACATGATTGCAATTGGTGTGGTGCGGGGTGGGCATGGGTGAACTGGGGGGTAATGAGGAAGTCGGATCTGGTATTAAAAGAAAAAAAGAACAACGGAACGTTTGAAGATAACAGCTAGGATAAAGAGTAGAACAGCTAGAAAATTGTGGGATATGGGAAACAAGACCAAAAGAAAGCAGTTGGGGAAAAAAGGGGAAAAACTGAGCCTGTGGTCTCTTGACCCCTTAAACACTGACTAGATCACTTGACTTAAAATCATGTCAGAACAGTAAGATCTATTTAAGTTTTAAAGTTATATTATGCTTCCTTCTTAGCGCCCATGAATGATAGGTGATTAAGAAGCACAGTGGCAAAGGTTATCAGATTTAATCCACAGAGGGTATAATCATGATCCTATAGACTTTAAATAGGGAAAGAAATGTGTATGAAAAATGAAATGAAATAAAAAATAAACTGCTCGGGTAAATTGCTGGGCACAGCTGTGACTAGACGCCCAATAATACATGTACTACTTCTTTAAATTTATGTTTTAGCATATGGCATCAGCAGTCGACCAACACATCAAGCGACTATATAGCAGGTCAATATGAATCAAAAGCGTTGAGATGATATTGTGAATGTTAAAAAGCTCAATACAAAACAACTGCATGAATGCACTATGATTTTGATGTGATAATGAACAATGTCTTTTACTCTGTAGAACTTCATTATCTCAATTTTTCTTGTCTGAAATTTTTCTTTTTCTTTAATCTCAAGGTTAGTTAAAAACATTAACCTTCGACCTCCTTATGAAAAAAATATCAAATGGTTATTTCAGATATTGGCTACTCGAGAGCATGTTATTGTTATCCCTGCATATTCAAGATAACAAGTTACTACTGTACTTAAACCTGGTCAGTGATTGTCAACAGTTTTCATTTAAGCGAGGGCACATTTTGCGGCGGTTTAATCTACGGCGTTTTCGCATGCATTGACAAAAGTACAGAAAATTCGTTAGGAATGCGTCGGGACAGAGAGTGGTTTTTATTGAGGTGGCCATGAGATCAACTTGCATAGAACGTGCGATGTACTCGCGTACACTTACGTTCTACGCACCGTGTGATTACAAAAGTACGGGATCCTCTCGTTCATGGTACAGGTAACGCTCGGTCCCAGTACTGTGTCTGTGCCGGCAACGTACAGTTAAATCCTCTGCGTTTCACATAAGGTCTCCACATAAGGTTTGGTGTTTGGCAAGCCAAACTTCTTCTGCGGCCACCGTACAACCTTGAAAAAACGTACGTTTGCCGCACTGTACACTCACGGAACATTACGATTTCTATGCGTTTTTGGCTGTAGACCCACCTTGCGGTGGAATGTGCCCCTCGCTTAAAACATCAGAAAATTCAATGCACTTTATATCATAGTCTCACGATAGATCATTTCTATGTTGTTTGCTTGCAAAATATTTATACTTTTGATAAAGCATTTTCACAAAAATTACCTTCATAAGAGAATTTGTGATGAAATCATGCTGTTTTGTACTTTTTTCTGTTTGAAATATGTACAGTAGTACTCTGAGAAAACATTAAAATTGTACACACTGTACTGTATGCATACATGAAATTCTATTTGATCTACAACCTACCAAGTTCATCCTTTTCCACCATGGTAGACATGAGAGCTCTTTGAACCGTGACTCGAACACCCGAGAGTAGTGTGAGTGTGGCAGCTGTAACAAATAAAATAATTTGAAGCTAGGATGATGAGTCTTATAGATAACGAACAAACGCAGATCCTTCTGTCCATCATAACAAGTGACTTTTCGGAGGACCAAATTGAAGCTATGATGATGAGCCTTATGGATAAGGAACAAACGCAGTTCCTTCTGTCCATCATAACAAGTGACTTTTTGGAGGACCTTCCATCTACTTAAAGCTTCGATGGCCAAATGTGACGAATGTTGTAAGGAGGTTTGTTCCTGCTGGAATCCAGATGCCTAGAAATCATTACTTTATGATATGATGAGTCTTCATGCAACCTTATTTGAATGACTACATGTTAGTGCTATATGTATAAACGAGTGGTTAGGGGTAACTGTAACCCCAATCATTACAGTGCTCAATACATGTAAATTGGTTTGAATTGTTAATTGATAAGTACATTGGAAAAATGTTAATACTCTGGGCTTTCAGCCAGAATGTTTCATGACCAACCAGGTCAGATTCCTCAATATAAATAAATTGTATTGGAATTTGATTACCTCCAAAAACCATCCACGTTTTCGTACAGAATCCAAACATTAGTTCCCCAATAGCACTAGCAACTATGGACAGCATCATCATGGCAGTTTCATGCATCCCCAACCTCTTCTTCATGATGGGCCCAATAGTGAGAAGGGCTAAGCCGCTGATGAATTCATTGTAACCAGTGTAGATACCATAGGTCGTTTGCGACCAGCTCAGTGGGTATTTCTTTGTAAAGAGGTAACTAAGACTCCAGGAGGCTGAATAGTTAATAAGAATATCATTATACAGAATAGATTAAAATATATTGTAAAAGCTTCTTAAAGCTGTCTTCTAAAAACGTGTACATACATTGTATTTAAAGAAATAAAAGTCTTGCAAATGTTAACATAAAATAAAGTGGAGATTCAAATTCAAGTTGATGTTTTAGCACAGAAATCATGATTAGCTACAGGCAGCAATTTTCATACAATTGTTTGCAATGAAGTCATAAAAAGACACAAATCCCTACTTAGGCTACCCACTTCATGCTACATAGAAATGCAAAATGTACTTGGTAACACCCTACCATGGTAATACAATGAATATTGATATACTTTTTTCTTGCCACACAAGTTCGCAAACATGCCTATTGGCATTACTGCAGTTCTCTGTGGCCTATTAAACTTATCATAAACATAAGGAGACCAATGTGCTGGTTTCCAATACCTTTACAATGTTAACCTACTTACGCTGTAATGCTAAATAGCCCATCAAGAGACAAAAAAATAAGGCGATTAGATGCTTTCTTCTATTGCGCTGTTCTCTCTTCCTGAAGATTGTTTTGAATGTGCCAATTATAGCTTGAGGGCCTAGAACATGAACACATATGTTTCGACAAGTTGTGCTTTTTATAGTTCTTGATTCTGGCTCTTTAAGCCACACAATGATGTATAGAAATGATAGGAAATACAATACTAATGTTGTGGACAAGACAGTATGATAACTTGTATTATCCAAGTAAAAGCCACTTAGAAATAAGCCAATAGACAATGCCATAGACAGCACCCACTCTGCTACAGCCACTCTTGCAGTTCTAGTTTCTTTACTGGTGACATCACTTAAGTAGCTCATGCAGCCCACAAGATTGGTCACCCACCCTCCAAAGAAGCCACTGACAAGTGGGCCTATTAGTACAGTCCACATGGGAAAGGTGGGGTTGACACTGACCACTATCCAGTTTGACATGCTAATCATTTGACCCACCAGTGGAGCTATCAGTGCCACCTTTCTGTTGAAGTGGTCACTCAAAGTGCCGTACACAAATGCTATCAATATAGACGGGATCTCGTATGCCAGATTTCTGTAGAGGAACCAATGAGATGCGTCTGTTTGCACCTGCTTTTCAAGTTCTCGGTTACTTTCATTGTGGAGGTTATCGCAAGCTGACGAGCCATTGGTAATGATGAAGCATAACTTGTTGTACATCAGAGCTTGCGTGCACGGGTCCGAAAGTTGTTCGGCAAAATAGAATAGGAATATCACAGGCTCGACTGTAAGTAGTCGCCGAACCTTTGCCTTCCAATTTGAATCAACTTCCTCCATGATTATTTAAACATTTGTCGGTGCAAATTCATTCATCGTTTTCACATAACAGTACATTGTATCCTTCACAAAATAGTTACCGGTAATGCATGACATTTTTTTACTGAACGGGTACTACAGATTTTAAGTGCTTGCTGCTAACATTGTTAGTCCATATTCTTACAGTTCTGTAACTAGACTAGTACTTGCTTTACAAGCAGGGCGACGCCAAGACTGGTAAGCACTGGTAAGGACTGGTTACGACATTCATTGTTAATGCTCACATTGCTCGTCAGTTTAGATTTATTTTAAGACCATATGTTATTAAAAGATAATGTAGTATCATCCATTGATCTACGCACGTATCACCCTTATACGACACAGTAAAAGTCAGGAAAGCGACACTCACGCCAAGTAAAGTGAGGTTTTGTGACAGCTGTCGGTAGATATGCAATTATGCATGCACTTTCAATTCTAACTCTGTAACAAAGCAGTGATTTGTGAAAGTCAAACATATTGAGTATACTCGAGTCGAAATGTTTGTGTATTTTTTTAAAAAATCAAATCAATATACCTTTTAGATACATCTGGCATGAGGCTGTATAGATGACGGATTCGCATATTTTTTTTCATGGTTTAATTAGGTAGTGACTGCAACAGTAAATCTTAATAGTCTTTTTTCAACAAGTATACATATGTAACGACTGAATAAAATATCTAAGTATATTAAAAATTGCTCGTTACTACATGAAAATAGAAACACTAATTTTCTATTATACTAGATGCTGGCTTTTCAATTGTATATACATTTATGTGTGAAATTCTGCACGAGCGGATTAACCTCCCATTAAGACCACCTCTATAGTAAGGCCAGTTTTTAGCTAAATTGAAGCTGCCATATGCTAATGAATACTCGCTGTACGTAAATGACTGATAACAGAGCTAGATATATATAATACACCAAAAGGTGGCTACAAAATTCTACATTAAATTGATAAATGCTTAGATATACTATATATAGTAGGCGTCGGCTATTCTTTGAATTCAGATTTTGGCACAACGCGCCCTACTCCACCAAACGCGTACCTTCACAGCTCATCAGATTCTGCAGATTCTGTAGTCTCCATATTAGTTGCCTATCATATCTGGTGACATTTCCCCTTGGTTGTGTTTCACTGAAATGTATTATTATGAAATGTATTTTTTTAAGAAATGCAGGTTCGCCTGGTTATGATGAAATTGCCTGTGCAACTTTATGCTGGTTGAGTATTGGGGCTGACGGCCGAGCCTCAAACAAAGTCCTAGGGTCCTGATAAGTTTATTCTTAATAAAGAAGATGCAAGCTATACATTGAGGATTAGAGCACAAACATCTATTCATAATGTCATTATTTATCATGCCTACTGTTTATTACTCACACAAACTATACTCATTATATGCATACTGCTTATACTGCTGTTGCTAATATAATGAATTGAAAGCAAACCGCCCCAATACCCTAGACACACTTTTATCTAAATCATTAGAAATCTTTAAAAACAAGTTTGCCACTGTGACTCATACGCTACCATACTCTAATTCACTGTGCTTCAATTAACTGTCCCTCGATGTTGGGAAAGTTTGACCATGTTGGAGGTTGCTGGTTTTGTGGACCATTGGTTAAAACTAGCACTAATAATTGATACCCTGAGTGATTATTTGTCCTAGAATAAAATTATAGAAACCTTACGTCTGCAACACGATATGCGCATGCACCAAAGGATCCACAATGCAATCGCACTTAAATCGATTGATGTAGGTCATTGTGTTAAAAATCATAAAAATTGTAAACATTATCTGTTAGCCTCTCATGGAGCTTGTACACAGTCACTCCATATGTTGATACAGTCAGAGCATGGGGCATTAGCTCCTATCATAAAATAAGCTACATGTATTTAGAAAAAAACTGTGCTTTAATTGAGTCTGCAACTGTGACTGCATGTGGAATTTTAAATGGGAGCTTGGGGTTAGCAATATAGTGATATCAGGAAGAAAATAGAAAAATAAAATTATTAAGTGAAATTGTCAGAGGAGGTGGTTGCTGTTCATGTCCCTTTAACAACTCACCCGGTTTTGTCTATATCACACTACGGTATATGTTTTATTGGGTGAGTTCTTGTGGCGTATTCCCGGGGGCGTATCACGGCGAGCCCGAAGGGCGAGCCTTGATACACCATAAGAAGAATGTATCCCAATACATGATAAAATAATCACTGTTACACAACAAACCCCTTTTGTATTTGTCAGTCTTTACTAAACAATTACAATGCTGTTTAAAAATAAACTGGCATATATGCAACAAATTTACCAAGGTAATTTATTAATAAATTACAAAATGCAAAATGCGTAAGACTGCACAATCATTAACAGAAATCCGGGCATATGTGGTTTTGTCTATTTATCGAACTTTTCCATTACAATTTTCCATTACAATTACGTCAGCAGTATGACAGCGACTCACACTATACTGTTCGATCTCTTTGATGTTCATTGAATTTGGAGCTTTTCTTATTAGTAGAATAAAATCAATGTATTTATTAAACCACGTATGATAAATGAGACTAGAGACTGGAACCAGCTGGAAGACAGCACCATCCCGTCATTGTCATTGGACATCTTTCAGGATGACATTCTGCAGAGCATGCAGTAACAGCATTGCTGCTCTCTCTCCCGCTGCCAAGTGCCTCATGGACTTTTAGCAGTGTATTTATACAGATACAGAAATGTACATATCTTGAAAGTGGGGCAAAAGTAGCCCGGCTGAGAACTGACCATATACAGGTCATTGATTCTGTATATGGACAGTCCTGATACAACATATTTTTACAAGGCAGTTCTGTCAGTTCTGGAGGTCGATATCCGATCGAATGAAAATACATGCAAAAGACTGATGAAAAAAAGTTCAGCCCCCCCCTCCCCCCAATAAAGGAATAAGAAAAGTTGGACGACCCCAGCACCTTTTTGGACGCCCCCCTCCTCCCAGGTATCATTATTTATGATCGTTCCTTAACCCCCCCGCGATATATCTTAGGGACCATTCAGTATTTGTGACAGGGTGGGGTAGGAGGATTTTCCCAAATTGCTGTGAAAAAATTAATAGCCCACCCTCAAACCTCTGTGAAAAAATTGGTCACCCCCCTCAATTTCATGTGACAAAAATTGATGACCCCCCCCCCCCCCCCCGCCCCCCATCATTTAATGCATTCATTGTCAGTTAACTAAAATCCTATTTGATGGATAGCCGGCCATGATATAAAAAACAATAACTTTTAGTACAGAATCTCTTAAAAAAATAGGGGTAAATTTTATGTGAAAAAATTGATAGCCCCCCTCAAAAGTGTGTGAAAAAATTGATAGCCCCCCCTCCAAACATTGTGACAAAAGTTCTTGGCCCGTCCTAAAATCCTCCACTCTATGTAATATCAGTCCCTGGTCTGGCAGGAACTCAAAAGCAAGTTTTGAGCAATATATTGAGCCCTTGATATTCAGGGTGAAATCCTCCTACCCCACCCTGTCATAAATACTGAATGGTCCCTTACAGGTTCGGAAGACTTAATTGTGAAAAGGCATGCCCCATGTGATTTGAACATGTTTATGTACATTCGATCTTTCTAGATTTTTTTTACACTTTGGCACCGGGTCATGCATGGTAGTGATATTCTTTGATTCTTGCAATTGTTCATGGATGCTATTTTTATAGTTTAAAAATAACATACGTATATGTACGTGATGGTACGTGTGACCTACGGGAACTGTGTGAAACTATGCTCATTTCAACAGTCAACCTACTATTTTTATGTAAGAATTTGAAGAATAATATATTACCCTCTGGTGTTATTCATATGTCACCACTTACAATGACTCTACAATATCTATTTCACTTTTTGGTCGAATTCTATTTTCAGATAAAACCGTTCATAAGTTAGTTGGCACAGTGATCCCTTACAGCGCACCTGCAGCGCCATCTTGTAGCGGAAATGCGCATTTTGATCATAGCGACAAGTAAACAACTTTACGTTTTCATGAGATTTCCCAAAAATATGTCAACGTTTGGCTAAAAATAGTTATAGCTTTACTTACATGCGTAATGGGTTGCGGTATTTAGCATAACAGCACAAATACAACAAGTAGAACTGACCCATAAATCATTACAGGAGGTGCAATCCCATTCATGAGTTGACATTTTGACTTTTGTCATTTCTCTGAATTTCAGACAGTCTGCACACGAATCACAGGGAAGTTGAAACTGTTCTAGACCATATTTTAAAAAGTTTGGTTCAGCACAAAAGTCCTCAAGATGATGGAACTAAATTTAGACAGGATAGACTATATGCAGGTTGGTATTACCAACCAGAAAACTATGAGATTGCTACCCCCTCTCTCCAAAAAGGAAGTTCAAAATAAAGTTGCAATTGGTGATAATGATGGAACCCTGCAAAGCTTTGGAGTGAAAAAGGGAGAACCACAGTCCATTTTCAAAACACTGCCCAGTCAACCAATATCAAGATTAGAATTAGGCGGACCAGTAGGCCACCCAAGAGATAGGATATTTGTAGCATCTGGAATGAATGTGAAGGGTCTGACCAAAAAAGGCAAACAATTTCTTGATTTCAATACAAATCTAACTGAACAAATCAAAACCATGTATGTGGAAGGCTCCGATTTGTTTCTGTGTGGAACTTATACTTTCAATCATTTCCGAGATTGCCAAGACAAGAATTATTTTTTATGTGCTGACAGAATTAATGATGTTCTTTGCTTTCCAACAGATAGGCAGTCGGACGTCATTCCGATTCTAGCCTGTCAAGACAGAGTACTTCGAGTATTGCATGAATCCGATCTTTTATATGAAGTCGAAGTTCCAGGTCCACCATCTGTCCTTACACTTTACGGAAATAGTGGAGGGGATGAGGGAGAAGATGTTTTATATGGCACCTCAGATGGTAAAGTCGGCTTAGTTCAACTCAATAAAGAGACCCCTATGCATCGGTGGGAAATTCCAAACGACAAAAGAGCAGGTGGCGTGCTTTGTATTTGTAATTATGACATCACTGGAGATGGTATGCTAGATCTGATAGTTGGTCGTGACGATGGTCAAGTTGAGATCTATGGCTACGATGAGATGGACGAACCAATTCTTCGACATACCCACACATGCAGTGAGAGTGTAACTGCAGTAGAAGGCGGAGTGGTTGGTTCGCCTGGTTATGATGAAATTGTCTGTGCAACTTATGCTGGTTGGGTATTGGGGCTGACGACCGAGCCTCAAACAAAGTCCTTGGGTCCAGGACGTGAAGTCAAAGTTGATCAATCAGTTCACAATAAAATTGTTGATCTGAAGCATGACATGGAAGAACTTCAAAGAAAGGTTATACAAGAAAGAGAGCGTTACCAAGTGACCGCACAGAATAAGGATGCAATTTCAGCAGTTCCGCAGTTTAACATAAACGATAAATTTATTCTTAACAAAGAAGATGCAAGCTATACGTTGAGCATTGAAGTACAAACATCTATCGATAATGTTTTGTTACAGAGTGATGTTCCAATCGACTTATTAGATGTTGAAAAGAATTCAGCCGTTGTTAGTTATAGCGCATGCAACCCAGAAGATGGAAATTTTCTTCTTGCTACATATCGATGTCAAGCAAATACTACACGTCTTGAGTTGAAAATTAGATCAATTGAAGGACAATATGGATATTTACAAGCTTATATCACCCCTCGGCTTCAACCTAAGACCTGTCAGACCCGGCAATATCCTATTAAACCTCTTTCTCTTCATCAGAGAACACACCTGTTTGATGCCAATAGACCATACAACTCGTTGAAATTAACAGGCAACTTCTCAATGGCTGAAATGCACTCCTGGATTTGTTTCTCAGTTCCGGAATTGCCGGAGCGCTGTCCTGCTGGCGACTCTGCTACTTTCCATTTCACGTCTACGTTCCTTGATACAATGTTAGAATGTGCATACAAAAAAGGTGAAGCTATATTTAGATCTGATAACATATCCACAATATCCATAATGAAAGACGTTCTCACAAAGGAAGCCACAAAAAAGAAGATCCGCTTGGATATCACTTATGAAGTGAATGACAATTCCATTCCACATACGCTTCATCTTATTCACCCCAAGTTAGAGTACCAGTTACTGCTTGCAAAGAAAGTTCAGTTGATTGATGCATTGAAAGAGCTTGAGATGCATGAAAATGAAGGAGGAAGTAGTTTGATGTCTCCTGAGTATAAAGATATACTACAAAATGCGGACAAGCTACAAGTTGAATATAAAAAGCAACCTTGTCATCTTGAAAGACTTTATGGAATGATCACGGATCTGTTTATTGATAAATTCAAGTTCAAAGGTCAAAACGTGAAGAGTAAAGTGCCAATGCTTCTTGAGGTCTTAGATGATTACAATCTGCACACTTTGATAGAGTTTTTCCAGAATGTATGAAAAATAAAAATAGCGATAAAGTTAGTGCTTGGAACTTATTTTACACATGTTGTATAATGCGTTAAAATTGTGAATATCTTGAATGTCACTAAACTTGAAGTTGTACATGTATCTCAAACGTTCACAGTTATTAAGTATTCCATATTAATTTTTAAACTAGACTAGCATCAGTTGTGTCTGTGTGTCACATAACAATGTACTAGGATATTTTGTCCAATAAAATTATTTATTGAGAAACATTATTTAAAAAATACACTTGTTTGAAGAGTATTAATACAAATTGTTTAAAATATGTATTTGTATCATTCACAACCATTATTCACATCAGATAATTATGCACTCACAATTACAAATTTAACATAATCTATACACAATGTACCAGTAAATCTACTTTTCCTGCTTTACGCATCTATCACAGAAAATATTCTAACATTAAAATATACTCTGAATAATTCACACTCACTTGTAAAATATCTTATATGCACATGGAATGATGTATGATTAAAAACTATATACATTGAAGCAGATCTGTAAATATATTGTTAGAAATTTTTACAAAAACAAAATGTATAAAAATCTAACCTTGCATACTAGAACATTATATTAGTCTTCAAAGAGTTCAAAACTACATGTATATATTAGCCATTGGAAGACCGACAAATTAGTTCATTTCATTGTTATCACCACGTACAGACTCTTAAAAAACATACAATTCACTATTTTTTCACAGCAATGGGGCCTTTTCTTCTATATAAAGCACATTATACTGAACTTTGGAACTATTTTTTCTTCTCAAAATCATTACTACCAGAACAACAGATATGCAGAGCACAGTTCCTGCTACAATGCCGCCCATGTGCCTTGGTGCTAGAATTTCTGGAAAAAAAATCCTTTCATTAACATCATAGTATTTTGAATTTACGTGAAAGTTGAAAATAAATAAAAGAAAAGTGTCTGAATACAAAATTAAAGTTGTGTGTTATGTAAGTTGTTACAAAGAATTTTTTGCTAAAGGCAAATAAATGTTAAATATGAATGCAAGATATTATGTGCCAAATTTACATTAGAATCAATGGGGGAATATTTTTTCTTATATTCTTTTTAAATATTTTACATTACTAACATTTTTCACATCTACTGGAAAAACAAGACGACAAATAAATTTTGGTCTATTTTGAATATATCGACTCGCCACTCATTTGTTCATAATCTAATGTCTTTGTTGCTGTGACAGTGTTTCAAAAGTTTTCTAAACACGATTCTTATTAATTTTATTCTAATAATTTATTTAATTTTAATAATATTTTCGATTCTCAAGAATCCTTTTCAACCAAAAACTAAACACCACATCGTTCGTCTACACATGTGAAGATTTTATTTCAAAGGCAAAACATTGATCATTATATCACTTTAATCCCCTAAATCCTGCAAGGGTTGGAGCCAAAATCAGTGTCGTGAGTCATGGGCCATAATCAGTAATAAAGCCCTCTGATTTTACATTGTTTTTTCTTGTAAATGAATAAGTTGTAAAGATATGTGTCATAATGTGCGATTTGTGATATAATGAACTTATCTACTTTTTTGTGATTTGAATGAGCCTACATTTTTCTGCTATTAGAGATCACCATAACAACATACATACAAAAGTTGAAAATCCGTACCTTTCACTGAAGGATCAGATTCAATCTTCATGTACACCTTTGCAAACATTGTTTCCTGAAGTAAAAATTCACATTGTCACTGATAGTGTCAACAAAATTAAAGGAAATATCTTCAAATACAAACCAAAATATAATTTGATTTTAATATACATATGTACATATTCTTTAGATGTTGTATTTTAGATTTTATTAATTAGCTAATTCAAGAGCATTGTAATGTATATTCAATTATATTTAACGTTTTTTTCACATCTACCAAAATTGAAATGTACTACATGTACAAATAAATTTTGGTCTATTTTGAATGTCCACTCATCACTTATTCTTTATGTCTACACATGTGAACATCTTATTACAGAGGCAAAACATTAATCATTATATTACTATCAGGGACGCGTCCCTAAATCCTACATTCTGACTGGGATATGATAGAGCCAAAATCAGTGCAGGGTTTCCACAGATTTGCACATTAAAATTCAATGACTTAACAATAATTTTTCAAGACAGATTTTAATTTTTCCATTTTTTTTTTCTAAATACATGTTCCTAGCTTTATTTATTATAGGGTCTATGTAGTAAGATCAAAGAGAACAATATTATGATTCTTTCGCACACATCTACAGATACATATTACCATTATGGACTATGATGTGTGGGTCTCGAGTGAAGCAAAAAATTAGATTTTTGGAAGATATCAACGTGCCAAATATAACAAAATATTTGATCTCTGGTCAAACAGCATTCACTGTATACTAGCTGTCTACCCGGTGCTGCTCGGGTTGAAACGGATGACATCAGGAACACATTATTAGCTCCTCCCTCCCCATCCTTCCCTGTCTCCCAATCGAGCAGCAGCAGCAGCAGTAGGACGGGGTAATGGATCTCACTTAGTACGTTCTGGAAATGTTTAGATGGGGATGTGGTAGAGAAGGATGGGGAGAGAATAGGAGGGCGGCGGTAGTAGGAAGGGTGGGGGAGGGTGGAACATTTAATCTGTTCCGCACAACCATCATCATCCTCCCCTGCTCCCTCCTTATGTGACTGGACCTGCGACGTGCAACGTACGTTTGACTTACACAAATGTTGAAAAAATTACATACGTTAACCAAATATGGCCCTGTAAGCAGCATGACAAACATTTCTAAAAAAATATTTTTTCTTCTATTTTTATTATTAAAGTAATCTAATTGATTTGAAATGTAGATAAAAACGACCACCAAGTTGTCCTGATTTTACATACATAGTTTGGAGTGTGTACGTCTTCTAATAAAAAAGCCTTATTCGATCAGGAAAATTCCCTTATCCATTTATATATAAACATGTATGGATTGGCTTATTATATGGCTTATTATATTGGCTTATTATATGGATAAGTTGAGCTCAAAACAAGTTTTGAGCAATATACATGTATTGAGTCCTTGATATTCAGGGTGACAGCAATTAAAATTCCAGTTTAACCAAAATTCAATGACTTTTCAATGACTTTTTCTTTCACAAAATTTCATTTTTTCCATGACTCCTAACAAAATTCAATGACGTTTCCAGCATCTTGAAAAAATATGAATTTCAATGACATTTCCAGATTCCGTGGAAACCCTGCAGAAAGTCATAATGCACTCTGATCTTACATTATTTTTTCTTCTCGTTGGAAATGAATAAATTATAAAGATTTGTGATCCGTGATATATTGAACATATATCATTTTTTTTAATACGCAAAGAAAATGCCTTATATTCAAGCCTTTACAAACCACAAAATTTTCCTTGCGGTAATTATTGAGCCATCCTTGAATGATCTGTTTCTCCTGCTCTCTCGCTGTAATCACTGAGGGCGGATCATCCACATGGGGACCTCTGAGATCCAGGTGGTGAGCACCTTCTGCGATGAGAATAGCTGGCAGACTCGGTGCGAGAGAGGAGAGGACGCCCCCACCTGACCACGGGTCAAGGGCACCATTGCTACAATTTAAAGAACCATAAAATACATAGTGATAAATATTTCTCTCATAACTGGAAAGTTTTATTTTTTCTGTGGAAAAATACCTGAGTTTTGCTTTGATCTTGATATTAATGTGTTGACAGTTAATTCATGGAGTAACATTTTGTTATACTAAATATAAAATGGAAGTGATTGAATATGAAAATAAAAACTGTAGAAACGATACGCTATTTGTTTACATTGCAATCTTAAATTCTGATTCGTTATACCGTAATGAACACTAACATTAACAAGTAAAAAAATTCTATGTAGGTCCGGCATAAAAATAGCATAAAATTCCTGTAATTTTTATTCTGAAATTCTAATCCAGTTTAATTTTTTTAGTTAAAAATAGAAAATGTTACTTCATGAACCTACTGACAGCACATTACCAGGTAATCCTCGCACTTATAGATATAAACTTTCATCAGTTACAATATAGAATATACAGACTCAATGTAAGATCTCAGATACGTCATGTATTCAAAACCTTTTTACCTGAAAATAATATTGGTGTGACTGGCGATATCTTTGCCTCCATACTGTTTGATAGCCCAGTCAGGCCGAGTGGTCGTCCCCCATCTCTTTTTACAGTCCATTGCGAAGTAGGTAAGATTCCATGTGGTCACCTCAAACATGTCGTGTACTCCATCCGTGCACATTGGCATAGTCATTTCAGTACATGCCTAAAGATCAGCATATGGGGAATATCAGACCCATGTTCAAAACGTAACATGTGTATGTTTGCAGTGAAGAAAACAGTTTTCTTTCTCTTTATGCTATAGCCGTCTGATAAGTATAATAGGCAACCTACTTTATGCTACATAATCGTCAAGAAAATTTAAAAAAGCAATTTGTATGTTTGCACTGAAGAAAATGGTAATACACTACCTGATAAGTAAATTAAATTATGCTACAAAAACTTGTTTTTTATGTAAAAGAATCTACATGTAAGTACCTGAAAATCCCATCCCATATCACCCAAGGATGACACTGCTTGCTCAGATGTGTTGAAACACTGAATACCACCTGTATAATTATAATATACACCAATTGCAGCAGCTAGTTGGCGTATCAACGTATCACCTTCAAGGTTTTCGTCTGCAAGATTCTTACAAACCTCCTGCAATATAAAGGGAAATATATGCAGGAGATATATTTATATCACTGTAAAATGTGAAAAAAATAATCTCATTATTGAAACAAAGACCCTAATTCAACTATTAAAAATAATTGCTAACATTGCTCCTTCAAATATTTCAAGTAAAAATAGATCCTGTGATCAGATGAAAATAAGCATTTCCAAAAAACCATAAATCGCGAATGAGTCCCTTAGATTTGAAAAAAAGGGGGGAAAATTGAGGAAGTACATATAATTATAGCACATACTTTGATAGGCCAGGCAGGTAGAGGCTCAAGAAAGTTGGCAGCATAAGGATAATCAACCATTGCTAAGTTTCCATACGTGTTCATCAACCACATTTTTAAAGCCTCAACGTCTTCAACAGAGTTTAAGTCTTGACAGAGTTTCAAATTTGATTTTAAGTTACTTCTGCCTTCAGCTGAAAAAGACAAGGGTTTAGTTTAATATTTGAGCAAAGATCATTGGTGAAGTCTTCCTACTCTAATTACTATTACTCAATTACAATTCTAATCAATTAAAAAAACACATACCAGTTGCACCCATTTCATTAATTGTGCCCCATGAGCTCTTAATATTATCCACACAATTTGGTCCTGACTTCGCAAAATCATTTGTGACAGTTTCATAATATGCTGTACAGGGGGTGAGGTCACCAAACCACCAGATCGGTGCGGATGCCGCCAGGGCGCTAAAATAAATATTGTATCTTATTAATTGAATGGAATATTTTGCAAAATGGATAGATAGTCAATATAAACCTCATGAGAATATTTTCATTGTCGCATGCTGACGTAGGCAAATGTTTTTTTTTTTTACATAAATAAGTTCAAATTTCATAAATTCCAGATAATTGATCACATATAAGCATTTAGATGATTGTGCAACATTGGATGTCTTAGGGGCAAAACCCACAGCAACGGATGGTCGCTTTACAGCTGCTGTGCGGCAAATCTGCCGTACGGCGATTATAAACCCACAGTGACTGATCATATAAGTTGACGTACGGCTGACGTACGGAAGCTGGAATTGGCACACCTGTTTATTATGAATCTTAGTATTATTATCATCATATATATCATATTATATATAACAATGAATGCTGTGTTTCAAATAACTCTAGACATCTTACAATGATATTGTGTGTTTGAATTTAAACTCAGATAACCATCAAGTTCTACGTTTATAGGTACGTTTGATTTTTGCAGCGTTCACGTAGATCTACTTCTTTGTATAGTGACATAGAAAGACGTTTGCCGAGACGGTGTTTTCAGTTTTCACATACTACTTTTTCTTGTCGTTATATATTGAATTAATAAACACATTACTGGTAAAGGATCAATTACTGGTGCGCTAAGGTGATTTGCTGTAAGGCTATATTTGATACCAATCCGTCAGTATGGGTTTTACCCAATAGAAAAGTTACTAAAGCAATTCATCCGACGCCGTATGGCACCATGAGACGCCGTACGGCTCGTTCGTGTCGATTGCCTCCCTAGGCGATTGAAAAATCTGCCGTACGGCAGCGGTCCGCTGCCGTATGGCAGAATTTCACTGTGGGTTTTATCTTATGTAAAATGCATTAGAGCAATTCGCACGAAGCTCCCGAACGGCTGCCGTATGTCGCTATGGCCACTTAAGGCATATAAAAACCAGACGTCACATTTGAATTAGTAATGAAATACTACAACTTTGGAATGTTATGTTCGTATGTTCAACAAACATCTTTTTAATATAAATCATATTAGAAAATGTCTGAATTTCAAATTACCCTTCAACAACATTTGGATACTTCATGCGCATCCAGGCTGCTAGCATTCCTCCATACGATCCACCAAATGCAATGATGGGACTGTCTTTCATACCCGGTTTAGTAGATTTGAGGTACAAAAGAACATCGGCAAAATCAGCAAGTGCTTGTTCCGATGACAAATATCCAAGCTTTTCTTTGTTCTATAAAAGTTTTAAAAACCACCTATTAATCGATAAAATTAGAAGTTCTTGTTCAGTAAATATTATAAAAGTTTGATTTCTGTTGTATGCAGTCTCTGTATGTATAAATGGTATAATTTATAATCAGTGTTGGGAGTGAGGCCATATTGAAGTAATGATTTGTTGAAACAAAGTGCTCTGTGTAGTTTTATAACATGACATCACAAAACCATCGCTTGACAAACAGGCACCGGCAGATTAACAAGGATTCCTGGAGCGATTCTAAGCTCTCAAAGCATTGCCTTAATTAGCGCTAAAAAAAGTATAAATCCAAAGAATAGAAGGTAACAACGTTCTAACTTACAGTATATGAAGCATCTCCATATGGAAGAGACTTTCCATAATATCTGTGTTCCACAAAAATTATCAGTGCTTTAAACTCTGGTGCCCAGGCCCACATCAGCCCCTGAAACGCATATCAATTCAACAATATTCTAACACGAAATAAAATAGTGAAAAAGATATCTAAAGTTACTCATATATGAGAGTATACACATCTTGTAGATTGCAAATTTGCAGTTACCAGATTATTTCATATTCCCAAGATTAATATACAAATAATACATGACGTTTTCCTTGGTTAACAGAAGTAATGAATCATTAATCTATAACCATTGTGAATTTTTATCTTTCAATAACATAATCATCATAGTGCCGAAACAGAAAAATGTACCACAATATACATACACTTTTACATCATATTTTGAGCATTTATTCTAAAACAGCAAAACTTTAAAATAGTTTTTTGATAATGCTTAAAACATTTAATTAAATGAGAAAAAAGTACATACTGTGTTGTTGCAAAACAATTCAATGTCTCCCTCATTTCCAGCATAGAAAAATACCGGCGATCCGGCTCCTCCCCAGTAATCTTCATTGATCAAATACCTTAGTGGAAAACGGTCTTCATTGGCAAAACCAAAGTGATCAACCTACCAAAAGAAACATATTTTCTCGTAATTTCAATTTTACAAAAAACTTATGTCCTAGTTGACATCAAAGTGATAGCAAAAGATTTACAATCAAATGAACATTATACACCTTTTCATGTAAATGAAAGTATGCTTTTACGTGAAGAAACATTGATTGTGCATTCTTTCAACGAATACTAAACATTGGCATAGTGTTACATAGAAACCTCAAACCCAGTGGGCTTGAAAGGTCTCTCCACACTAGGTGCAGCTTGTCGGTCCGGCACTGACTCAAGTTCAGATATTGCAGCGTTGATTTGGTCTTCGCCTCTTCACATCGGTCATACACAGCAGTCTTTACCAGCTGCTTCCATACCTGCTTAGATGGGGGGCTCTCTAGCAGCGCAGAGGCTTGTGGGAGTTGGTTTTTGGCTAACAGTTTTCTAACATGGCATGTCCAGCTAGATGAGTTTATCCTGTTGACTGCTAAATGATGGGATATCAACTCCTTTATATATCCAACTGGAGGGCAGCTGCTGTCTCCATCGACTATGGTGCGGAAGAGGGAAAGCGTTCTAATACTGTGTATGGCCTCCAAGGGGGCAATACCCATCACCAGGTATATGGCAGGAATGGCAGTGCACTGTGGCAGGTACGTGCTGAATGCACTACAGTATTTTTCTGTGGTAGTCAGCGAGTTGTAGTTCTTTAGCACTCAACACTACAGCCTCAAGCTCAGGCCTCATGCCCATACAGGTAAGTTGGAATTAAGGATGTAAGTATACTCAAGTCTTGCCACCTCCAGGCCTGTGCCATTTAGCCCTCTGAAGCCTGTGTTAAGCTGAAGACTTCGAGTTCTTGCATTTTCCAGCTGTTTATCTATGGTTGCTTGGTTGGTGCCATTAATTACTACTCCTCATATGATCCCAAGATGTGGTTCACAACTTGATGAACCAATTAAGGGGTTTACCATTGAGGGTGAGGTTTATCTCCTCATTAGGAGTGTTTATTGTAATGTACTTGGTCTTGTCTGCATTAAATTTATATTGCTCTCACGATGCATCATGTTGGGTGATAGCTAGACCAACTTGCATGTCACATATATGGATTTAACAGTGTTGGCAAGATCATCTGCTAGATCTACCTTTATTGCTCCACTATTCAGGTGATCAATCTTATTTGACGGCAGAAAATCAAGCCTTTTAAGGAGCGGATTTTTACCAGCTTTGGATTTGTCCGTGCTGGAATTTCCGCGCTGTCAAATACCCAGTCCTTCAGAAAATTCGCTGGACAATGCAAGCTCTAAATTAGGACAAATTTAAAGGTGTTAGATCTATATGGTTATAGATCTACATTCCTAGAGTATAGATGGTGCTAATAACTTAATTGCGCACTGCCAAAAAATAATTGGTCTAGATCTACATTTATTTGTTTTTACTAGATATAGATCTAGACTATACTTTCGTCGAAAGTTTCGGAGATCAACAACCATGTTCACCCCGGGGCCGGGATGTTCACAATGATTCAGTCGTCACTCACCGGGACAGAAAAATATTGCTCTTTATAATTAATTGACACGTTTGAAGCGACTTCTTTGTTACTGATCGTGTCAGTTTTCCTCAACAGACTTGCTTGTACATAACTACATATTTCAACAAGCACAAACAACGATGCAAGAGTGAAAGTTTTCATATTTATATTCCACAAACTTAGACCTATGTTTACAAGTTTCCTGTCATGTGATCGGGCCTCCGAGGATAAGAAAAAGCATGTGATCATGTGATAGAGGAGTCTAAGTGCTGTTTCCGTTGTGATTTTCTCTGATTTTTGCTGTTTGCGTTGTGGTACATCGCGGTATTTTTTTCTTGACCCCCCCCCCCACCCCCCACCCCCACACACACACTTTTTTTTTCAAAATCATGTATCATGTAGATCTAACCTAGACTCCCGGGCCTAGACTGGTGATTTTGTACATCTTGTTAAAAAAATGGAACATGACTACTGAAGAAAACCCCTTGCATTGAATATATTTATTTTAATAGCAAACTGTGATTTCCGAAATTTCCGAGGTTTAGGTCTCATTGGCACTCCAGTTCACATTGAAACAAATAAGCTAGGATGTCAACCCATTTCACGCTCCTATTCATCGAATACCTGTCTCAAAACATGCAGACGGGATTGCGCTTCCATTGGCTGTCATATTCCAGAAGTCGATGGACGAAAATACGGTCCCACAACAATGGAAAGATGCCAAAGTCACACCCATCTTCAAGAAAGGAAGGAAGTCTGAGGCAGGAAACTACAGACCAGTGTCATTAACAAGCATCATATGTAAGACAATGGAATCCATAGTGCGCGATCATCTCATTAGGTACCTCTCATTAGACACATGACCAGCAATGGACTACTTTCAAGCAAGCAGCATGGATTCATCAATGGTCGGTCCTGCACTACCAACCTGTTGGCAGTATTTGATGATTGGACACAGTCACTGGACATAAAGATCCCTGTTGATGCACTGTACCTTGACTTTGCCAAAGCTTTTGACACGGTCCCGCACCAGAGACTCTTGGTGAAACTGCGTGGTTGTGGTGTAGAGGGTAAACTCCTAAAGTGGATTGAAGACTATCTCAAGGGGCGCCGTCAGAAAGTTTCTGTCAATGGCAGCAATTCAAACTGGGCTAGTGTTCACAGCGGAATCCCCCAGGGATCAGTACTTGGGCCAGTACTCTTTGTCATCTATATCAATGACATGCCGGAGGTAACAGGCTCCAACTCACAACTGTTTGCCGATGACACAAAAGTATTTAGACCCGTGCATTCCCCAGATGATAAAAAAACTCTGCAAAAGGATCTGGACAACCTGGTTGAGTGGTCCGAAAATTGGCAACTTCGCTTCAATGCCTCAAAGTGCAAAGTCCTCCACATTGGTAAGAACAATCCACGATATGAATATTCCATGAAAGCAGGTGACAAGAGGCAACAGTTGGAGGAGACACATCTGGAAAAGGACATTGGTGTAAATATTGATCCACTGCTCAAGTTTTCGACTCACATTGAAAGACAGGTGAATAAGGCAAACTCAAACTTAGGATTGATAAGAAGATCATGAGTTCCTTGACGCAGTCTCCATGAAGAGTCTCTTTATAGCACTTGCCATACCTCACCTGGAGGTCTCAAATGTGGCATGGGCACCAAGACTTGAAAGAGATAAGAACCTGCTAGAAAGTGGTCAGAGGAGGGCCACCAAACTGATACCAGAATATAAGGACTTGGAGTATGAAGAAAGTCTCGGACAATTAAATCTATTCAGCCTGAGATATCGCAGAGGACGAGGAGATATGATTGAAGTTTTTAAGTATACACACGGCAAATACACTGTAAATGAAAATCTCCTGTCCATGAACAGTTCAGTCACCAGAGGTCACTCTTACAAGCTCGAGAAGGTTAGATGTAATACATCTCTGAGACAGAATTTTTTCAACTGTAGAGTGGTTGACTCATGGAACTCATTCAGTTGTCACAGCTCCGAGTATTAAAGCCTTTGAAGCTCGACTGAACAAAGTATGGCATCAACACAAATACGCCACCGACGTTAAATTCTCGCTAGCGCTACAGAAAATAAGTACGTGTGAAATCACCAGTGACGATAGTCGTGATCATCTGATAAGCCTTTGATGAAGTGGATAAGTGTAAGTGTAAGTGTGAAGTCAACGAATCTACCAACGAATAAAATAATAAAGATACAAATGTCTGAATCATAGTTACAATGATTATCATATCCTACAATACTTATTTCATAATAATATTTTCATGCATTATAAAGCCATAATAAATATAGTAGAGATCTAGACTATTAATAATAAAAAAAACTTACGATTGAGAATTAACGTATACATTTCGGTCCTTCCAGCTATAAACCATATTGCTAGATCTAACTATTTCATTAAAATGGCTAATATGCAAGTAGAATCTATCACTATAGCAGTACAAAGTTCAAGATCAATGAATGAGACCAAGAGTACCTCAAATGGGGGGAACTGGGGCTACTTCCATGGTCACCCTATACGGTATACGCCACTGATAGGGGGCACCTTTTCTTAACCCCTCAGTTTCACTAAGGGTCTCCTTTTCCACCACTCAGTTTCACTAGGGGTCACTTTTTCCAAACCCTCAGTTTCACTAGGGGTCTCCTTTTCCACCTCTCAGTTTCACTAGGGGTCACTTTTTTCACCACTCAGTTTCACTAAGGGTCATGATTTCAACATTCCAGAGACTTGAGAATAGAATGTAACGTTTTTTAGGAATTTTGCACAATAGTTTCATAGCACTTATATTTAATTTGTAGTAAATCTTGTTGTTTTCATTACCACTGTTCTAGTTCTACTTGATGCGGGCAGGGAGTAAAAGCTCATCGCGCTAGGTGAGTCTTGCTGGTTCAACCCAGCTGCGCAGACAGCTGACTGTTGAAGCTGATTGACGAGTCAGCCTTCACCACGTTGGCGGGAAGAGGGTTCCACTCCTTAACAGTCACATTCAGAAACGACCCAGTTCTTCCGGAGCACTGGCAAAACTTAGGGCAGTGTGATGCATGAGTCCTACTGTCAGCATTAACTAGACTGAGCTGGTCCAGTCTACTGTTGCATTTAGTGTGTGATTACAGTATCACATAGAATAATACCCCTTGGGATAATACCCCATGGTTTTCTTCCGGCGGTTTCACTAGGGGATCATTTTCATAGTTTTCACTGGTTTCACTAAGGGGTATTATTTTGGACCTTAAGTGGCACCTCCCTACCCATTCACCCCTGAAGCACCTTACCCATCCCCAAATACTTGGAAGACTTCCATCAACATCAAACGTGTCCAAAATTATATTTTGTCAGTATACAACCTGCCTTATGCACCATTGAAGCGAACAAAACCAAACAGGAGAACCAAACATTATGTTACTTGTTTTCTAAATATTTCATTTGGGAACGACCTGGTCACGTAACTCGGGAACAACATGAGACATTTTAGGAGAGTGGCAGCGGCAAGATTCATGAAAAATATATATAAATTAGATATGCATTATATTATGACATTTATCATCAAAATAAATTATCAAGCACAATAATACAAAATATTATCACAAAAACAATAATAAAAAATGACCTCTCGTAGAGAGTGTCATTTGGTAACAGAAATATTCATAAAAAATATGTATTTTAACATTTATCATCAAAATAAATTATCAAATACAAGAATACAAAATATTATTCAAAAAGAATAAAATAACCTCTAGTAGGGAATGAGGCTGTCCATATAATCGTCACATAATCCTACAACTATTGTATTGGTGAATTGATTACTAGACAATTCAAATTTAAAGCATCATGAAAAGTGAATGGAAAAAAGTAGCCCCTTCAAACTGAAATCACTTGAACCAAAATTAGCATGTAAAATCTAAAAAAAACAAAAAACAAAAAAAAAACAAAAAAAAAAACAAAAAAAAAACAAAAACGGCCCAGCTAGTAATGTGGTTCTGTAAACAGGAAACACGAAATGATAAGGGAAAAATATTGTCATTACAATATCTAAGACGTGTGACATTAAAAACCATGCATATTTGCACTGGTACAAAGTCTACGAGCTTTCAATGATCAGCTTTGTATACAAAATTCATGTGAATATTGCAGTTTGTTTTTCATTGACGAAAAGAGGTAGGGCTTCTTCATTATTAGAATTGACAGATATGTGTGGTATCTATATGAAACAGTTTTTTACAAGGAATCGAAATCTGTAATTAGATCCCTGATAAAAGCTTTAAAACTCGATGAGTTATCAGGTGGTACATTATATATGTTAAGCAGCAATAATAGTAACAGCAATAGGGTCTAGTGCATTAGCTGATAGAGATGCTGGTACCAGTTGGAGTGAATAATGTTATATTACCATCGTAAAGTTGAATTTCTCTACATTTAATTCAGATCTGCATGATAGCAATGCGAGATGAGTAGCTTATGTGGTGAAATGGGCCTGTTTTCATGGTAACCGTCATAATGTTTCCACAATAAACACAATTTCGTCATAGAATCAAATCAAAACTTGTGAAATAGGTGTCATTCAGAAGATGTTTCATGGTTTCTGGATTTAATATTGATACACTAACAGTTTTTAGGAACACAAAAAACTGTTTATTTACGTTGCTAGGTTTCAAGGTCTTGTCAATGCTGACAGTAGGACTCGTGCGTCACACTGCCATAAGTTTCGTCAGTGCTCCGGAAGAACTGGCTCGTTCCTCAATGTGACAGTAAAGGAGTGGAATATTCTTCCCGCCAATGTGGTGGAGGCTGACTCATCAACCAGCTTCAAGAGTCAGCTGTCTGCGCAGCTGGGTTGAACCAGCACGACTCA
>CM032664.1:29695955-29742629 GCA_019095985.1 Streblospio benedicti | reverse complement strand
ACTGAGTTCTAACCCATTCTGCAGACCCAAAAACGGGGTTCCGACATGTTACCCACATGTGCGTAGGGAGCTAACTTCCGAGCTGTATTGATAATTTTCTTGTCGTAATTATGAGATAGACTGACGTCTCCATGGATTCTAAATACTAGATTTTGGCTGTTAAAGTGAAAGGCCCACTACGTCCTCCTGTACTGATTGTCGTTAAGTTTAGTAGTGTGGTTATATTCCATGTTACATTTTGGTTATATTTGATCTCACATGACATTCCATAGTGCTTGTCTGATCGGGGAATCAAGTGTTGTGTTGTTGTGTGTCCCCGATTTTGTGTACTGATATATGCCCGGTGAATGAAAGCAATAAATGAAATATTATAAAAATGTGGTTGCTTATCAATGCTACTCTATTTATAGTTGTAAATGACACCCATGCATAATTAAGAGTTGAAACATAAAGTCAGAACTTTACCTTGAAGCGGTCCCTAGCAAGAGATTACAGTAATGTAAGTGTACAGCCTTTGGTCTGTACTGGTAGTAATAAATAAGGGATAGGCCGTTGGCCTATGAGCTTAAAGTAATGTAAGTGTACAGCCTTTGGTCTGTACTGGTAGTAATAAATAAGGATAGGCCGTTGGCCTATGAGCTTAAAGTAATGTAAGTGTACAGCCTTTGGTCTGTACTGGTAGTGATAATATAAGGATAGGCCGTTGGCCTATGAGATTACAGTAATGTAAGTGTACAGCCTTTGGTCTGTACTGGTAGTCTTAAAATAAGGATAGGCCGTTGGCCTATGGACTTAACGTAATGTAAGTGTACAGCCTTTGGTCTGTACTGGTAGTAATAAATAAGGATAGGCCGTTGGCCTATGAGCTTAAAGTAATGTAAGTGTACAGCCTTTGGCCTGTACTGGTAGTAATAAAATAGGGATAGGCCGTTGGCCTATGAGATTAAAGTAATGTAAGTGTACAGCCTTTGGTCTGTACTGATAGTAATTAAATAAGGATAGGCCGTTGGCCTATGGACTTAACGTAATGTAAGTGTACAGCCTTTGGCCTGTACTGGTAGTAATAGCATAAGGATAGGCCGTTGGCCTATGAGATTACAGTAATGTAAGTGTACAGCCTTTGGTCTGTACTGGTAGTAATAAAATAAGGATAGGCCGTTGGCCTATGAGCTTAAAGTAATGTAAGTGTACAGCCTTTGGTCTGTACTGGTAGTGATAATATAAGGATAGGCCGTTGGCCTATGAGATTACAGTAATGTAAGTGTACAGCCTTTGGTCTGTACTGGTAGTCTTAAAATAAGGATAGGCCGTTGGCCTATGGACTTAACGTAATGTAAGTGTACAGCCTTTGGCCTGTACTGGTAGTAATAAATAAGGATAGGCCGTTGGCCTATGAGATTAAAGTAATGTAAGTGTACAGCCTTTGGTCTGTACTGGTAGCGAAGTTTAGGTAACCAGGATTATTTTCCCAGTTGAGCACTGGGTGGGGGCTCGAGCCATTTTCGTTAGATAGAAATAGTGTAGAAACAAATAAGGTCTGGAAGGTCTCAATTTCGATGACGCAACTCGGGGAATATCCCCACTGGTAACCTGCCAGTAAATAATGGATTTGGCAACGCGGCGACCCCTAGACATAACGACCCCTAGGCTAAGCTTTTAGGTGGGCCCCCCTTATTGGGAGAAGTTTTAACACGTGTCGCGTTTCAGTTAGTTTGGTGTGTGCTATTAAGTCATGGGTGCTGCCAGGATGGGAAGAATGCTATCAGGACTTGGCGATCGGTGTCAGATTTGGGGCGGAGCTTTTTTAGAACAAGGGTGGGTGCTATCAGGACGATGGGTGGGAGTGGATGGTGTAGACCAGTGGTGAAGACCCGAACTACGTAATATGTATTTGTTGGTAATTAGTTGTCTGGGGATGAGGGGATGTTGGCAGGTACTATCAAGAAGTGGATGGGTGGTGTCACAATGCAAACATTGGCCTTTAGTTTTGGATGGTTGGTGTCTTGACATTCTTTCACCACCAACTGTTGTTATATAGTTCTGAAAACCTCCGCCAATGAATCATACTTGATGCATATGTTTGCTGTGTAGTTACTGTGTTAACATCATTTATGTGATTGTAGTTTGTATTCTTTAAGTAAGAATACTTATAGCCAATGTTAGGGAAAAAATCACAATGCCTTTGATTTTCACTGGCTATTACAGAGGATGGTCACCCTGCAATGTTTACAAGGTCAATAAACTGCCTTTCAATAAATGACGCCGTGGCTTGATCTTGGATGTTGTGTGTAGTGTGTATGGGGGATGCTGTCAGGGTGCTTTCAGGATGGGTGGTGGTGCTGTCAGGATGTGGGCAAGTGTCGTCAGGACAAGAGTGCTTGAAAATAAAATGCCATAAAAATCATATTTATACACTCACCAAATATGTCTTTTATATGCCCATGGAGGGCATTGTGTTCCCATTTACATGGACACTAACATTTCCTCCCTTAGATTTTCATTTTACATGCCATGTCAATATATTTCACCAATGATTTAGTTGGGATCTACTTATGCGATTATGTAACTGGAGTGATTCAATGTGATTCTCAGCATGCCTCTTTGACCACATGGGTATAAGCTAGTACTACATAAATAGGCTTTCTTGCTATTTGTTTGCAATTAATAATGTTAAAATCAGCCCCAATCTGACCGCCCGCCCTCTCCCCCTCAAATGACGGCTCCCTTACGTCATGTATGATTTCCGATTTACTGTGTATATACAATTGCTGGTAAGGCACGAACCATTTGCGGGGGGGGGGGGCAGGAATTTTAGTTTTAGTTAGTCCAACTATTTATTTTCATTTTTTAAGAGAATATTTTTTTTTCTTTGACGTGTAAGGCACAATTATTTCAAGTCATTAGTTTCAAGTCCAACTATTTATTTTCATTTTTTTAAGAGAATATATTTTTTATTCGACGTTTAAGGCACTTTTTTTTTCAAATTCAAGGAGGCATGATTATTTTTTAGATATAAAATAAACATTGTAGTCAAACTTTATTTCTATCTACATCAAATATTGGTTACAGCATACTGTATCGTCCAGAACTACAAAATAAAAAAGTCAGCCAATATTAACTAAAGCCTAAGATACATGTAGGTAATTCCAGGATGGACCAAAACCACAAAATTGAAGTCACAAAATAATTCACGGGTTGAAACCGCGAAATTTAATAACAACAAAATATCCGGGTTATACAGTACATACATCAACACAATATTAGATACAAAGTTTAGTCTCTTGCATATATTGCCATACTCATTTGATATACAACTTTGGCCATGGAAACCAGTTTCTTACAGATTCCAGTGCTGATTGATGGTTAAGTTAACTTTTATTTCTACAATAACAACAAGGTCTATGGTGCAATCATAATAATACAATGCATTTAAAATGAAATGACAGTGAATATTAAAAAAAAAAAACGCTGGTGTTGAAGTAGGGTTCAAACAGTTGGATTGTCTTATAAATGATTTCGCGAGCCCAGCGAGCGATAAATTTTGAGATATATTGATCCTTAATGAGAAAATTCTCGTTAGATCTACCTGTATTCAGGCACAATTCTTTTTAGCATTAGAGCATATATATTTATTTTACTCTTTTCCAAAGATTGAAAATTTTGTTTACATTTTGTTAGGGATAGATTATTTATTTCTCAAAATTGGGGGCGCGATTATTTATTTCAATATTTTGCCTGGCCACCCCCCAGGCATCAAATGGTCCATGCCTAAACACATACATAAATATATAATGAAAATAAAGAAAACTAAATAGAACATCTTAAACATTTTATTATACATGATATACTTAGTACTTATGAAATGTTATAACATTTAAGTCATTTAATAGCTATTCAAACTTTACAATAGTTGATCACATCACTTTCTTTTCAGCCTGAGATTTCAACACTTTCACGCTGCCTTCACCTTTGCTACCTATGTGCCGGGGCTATTATGTAATGGATAATCTCTAGAACCAGATAAGCTAAGCATAAATAAAATATTTGAAGAGGTAAAAATGTACACATACAGATTTTGTTTTCTTAGCTTGGTGACAATGTCTGTCGTGGCTTACTCTATACTAGATACTTTCATATACGGGGCTAGGGGTAAATGGATACTGCAACAAGACAGTACTCTGAGTACCGGTAGTACTCTCATTGAAGAACATTTGCATTATGTGAATGTGAGTGAGGACATTATGACCGAGGATATGTTGTCACGTTTTCGGGCTACGAAGAAGATTTTCTACAACCGAGTGCCTAAATGTGGCAGTACAACAGTGAGGAAGGTAATAAATATTCTCACCATTTCTCTCATTGTAGATCTTCATTTGGAGCAATCTATTTGATAGGTGGTCACTTATTTTTCCAACCATTCTCAGAATCTGCTGGGGAGGGTCACAGAATTTACTAGTACACAAAACTACACACACACAGCCGTCACTCGGTTCTGACTGATCACCCAAAAAATCCAGGTAATATTTGCGTGAGCGGGGCCCATAAAAATGTTTGAATAGATATTGAACTTCAGGTATTGCGCTAATAGTACCATTACAGATATCAGCTAGCAGTCAATCCTTATCCAGATCTATCCATCTTGATCTTGAAACAAAGAAATATACCTATTGTCATAAGATTTGACCGAAAGCTTTAGGTTGGCTTTTGAATAAAAGACAGTGAAGGTAAATACAACATACTATGATGCTGCGCTATCGCAGGTATACAAGTGTGACGATCATGGATCGTCACCAATATTCACGTAAACAAAACGGGCGATATTATAAGAAAACGATACATACAGAACAAAGCAATAATGTAATAAGATTCAAAATAATTACCTAGGTTCAGTATTTGTGATATTTGAACATGATTGTTAAATTTAATGAAATTAACGAGTCTTTAGCAAGAATAAATAAAAGTTTGAGACGTTTTGACAAGCAAAAATAATATGCGACTCCATGACAGCTAGTCCATCAGAAGTGGTAAATTATTGCGCAAGTGATGTGAGCCAAGTTACATAACAGCTAATATCTTAATTAAAGCCAAGAAACACTGATTAATACTAAAAAGAGAATATATCAAATAAAACAGTAAATTATATGTCACATATCTGGCGAACAGACACCTCCTAAAAACCCTGTTCCAATCCGATGTCCTTGGAACTAGTTCCTGGAAGGTGGAAGGATACAGCCAAAGTACCGCTCAAATTTCGGTATAAAAGGAGGGTGAATCGAGCAGTCACCAGCGGGACAGAGCAGCGCAGCGGGTACGAGCCTGCGGCGGAGATGATGGAGGCCAGCCCAGAAGACGAAGGACAAGTCAAGAAGACGAGGGACAAGCCCAGAAGCAGTGGAAAGCCGAAGATAGAAGAGTAGCAGTTTCCAGCCAAGAAGAGGAGCCACAGGAAAGTGGAGCCCGGCTGCAGAAGAAGAGAAGTTCAAGTCCAGAAGAGTAGCAGTTTCCAGCCAAGAAGAGGAGCCACAGGAAAGTGGAGCCCGGCTGCAGAAGAAGAGAAGTTCAAGTCCAGAAGAGTAGCAGTTTCCAGCCAAGAAGAGGAGCCACAGGAAAGTGGAGCCCGGCTGCAGAAGAAGAGAAGTTCAAGTCCAGAAGAGTAGCAGTTTCCAGCCAAGAAGAGGAGCCACAGGAAAGTGGAGCCCGGCTGCAGAAGAAGAGAAGTTCAAGTCCAGAAGAGTAGCAGTTTCCAGCCAAGAAGAGGAGCCACAGGAAAGTGGAGCCCGGCTGCAGAAGAGGACAAGTTCCAGGTGTGAGGAGCAGCTAAAACTGACGCAGAATCCCAGTTCTGAGGAGCAAACTGACGCAGCAAGAACTGACGCAGTTCTGAGGAGCAGCAAGAACTGACGCAGGATCCCAGTTCTGAGGAGCAGCAAGAATTGGCGCAGGATCCCAATTCTTAGGAGCAGCTGGACCAGGAAGAAAGAAGCAAGAAGTCCCAATGCCAGGTTAGGGGGACCTGGAGAAGAAGCAAGAAGTCCTGCACAAGTGCCAGGTCTAGGGGAGACCCAACGAAGAAGCAAGAAGTCCTGCACAAGTGCCAGGTCTAGGGGAGACCCAACGAAGAAGCAAGAAGTCCTGCACAAGTGCCAGGTCTAGGGGAGACCCAACGAAGAAGCAAGAAGTCCTGCACAAGTGCCAGGTCTAGGGGAGACCCAACGAAGAAGCAAGAAGTCCTGCACAAGTGCCAGGTCTAAGTAAGACCCAACGACAAAGATTGCTAGCAGTGTGAAGATTAGAAGCAAGTTGGCATCCCCGCGAAAGCATCAGGTTGAGAGCCGAGGTGTTGTCCACTAGAAGTACTGCCACTGCGGGTGTAGACCTGAACGATCACTGCCAAAGACATTATTCTGTTTAAATATTACAAACAGGACTTTATATTGATTATATGATTTTGCTTTTATTAAGTGTGTTTGCGATTAATAAAATAAATATAAGCAGTTATTGATCTCTTTATTTATTTCCCTAGGTACACACACACATAACAAAAAGGGGATTCGCCACACATGATATAAATTGCAGTCGATGCCCACAAGAACTAATAGTAGTAAGAAAAGTATGACCATATTACCATCATATTTGATCTACATGTTTTATCAATTGTTAGGTAGTGGCATTAGTAAAGATTCAATGACAATGTCTGAAGCAGGGTAAAGATTAGGTGGGAAAGCGCTACTTGTCAGAAGTAACCTGATAACACTTATTTGCATGAAAAATCCACTTGCCCTGCTAAATGTTGACAAATTGTTACTTGTAATACAAGCACACAAAGTTTGTTGGGCATTGGATATTGGACATTGACATTCGCAGTTCAGAATTTTTGTCCTACTGTGGAGCATTCCCATTATTTTGCATTGGGGCGGGGGGGGGCTTATTTCAGTGAACATTCGCTTTTTTAATGGACATTCGTATCAACGTTTTTTCCAACAGAGAAGAACACCCATTTTTGCAAGGGGGGCTTTAGTCTAACTGTGTACACAAGCATTATTTCGCAAGAGGGGGGCGCATGATTTTATGTGGACATTCACCTTTTTATGGACATTCCTATTAACTTTTTCCAATGAGAGTAGGATATCCATTTTCTGTGGGTAGGTGGGCATCCAATGAAATGTTGATGGTGCGAAAATGAATCGCCTTAGCCTAACATACGGGGGTCACAAAGCACTCCGAAGTGGGATGAAAATAAAATAAATGTGAAATTTCACATGTCCTGTGACCTGTGACCCAACATTTGCGGAACAATGGGACTAATATGGGATGGTAAGCATATTATGGTGTAGTGATGGTGCAAAAATTGAATCACCCTAGCCACAGAAATCATGCCCCCCCCCCCACACACACACATTGCAAAATAATAGATGTGCTATACAGTTGGACAAAAGCTCCCCTCTTGAAAAAAATGAATGTCCTACTCTATTGGAAAATTTGTTAATACCAATATCCAACATAAATGCAAAGAAATCGCACACCCCTCGCCCCCGCAAAATAATGGATGTGGTGCATAGTCGTTCCCCCCTCTTTAATGAATGTCAATAAATGGCAAATGACCGCGTGCACAGAAATCATGTGCCTCCCCCTCCTCCAAAATGATTGATGTACTACATAGCTGAAAAAACGTTAGTAAGAATAGTCATAAAATGTAAATACCCACAGAAATCATACCCACCCCCCCTCTTTTGTAAAATAACGGATTTGCTGTACAGTTGGATAAATGCTTCCTCCTTTTGCAAAAAATGGATATGCTACTCGGTTGGAAAATAATAATTTTTATAAATAATGTCAATGAAAAATGCGAATGTTCACAGCTATCATGACCCCCCCCCCGCCCCACTAGCAAAAAAAAATGGAAAAGGTTATCCTACTCTTATTGGAAAAAAGTTTATAGGAAAATCCATAAAAAACTAATATCCACATAAAATCACAGTTAGACTAATGCCCGCCCACCCCCACCCCCCACCCCACCCCCAACAGCCCTTGCAAAAATGGATGTCCTTGTCTATTGTAAAACAAGTTGATATGAATGTCCAATAAAAAGTCAATGTCCACTGAAATAAAAACAATCCCCCCCCCCAAAAAAAAAAAATCCCCTTACAAAATAATGGGTGTGCTACACTGTTGGACAAAAGTTCCGACCCGCGAATGTACCAATAGTAATGTCTGTACTTTTAGCGACATGAGAGTTGTCAATAATAATTTTATAAAGGTCATCATCAGTTAGCTTACTAATGTCATCAGATATGCTCTCTTGTAACTTTTTAAAATTTTGGTTCTAATATCTATGTATAAAGGGCATCTTAGTAGGAAATGGGTCATAATCTCTGGTTCCCCTGAACTACATTAGGAGCAGATAGGTAATTTACTCTTTTCAGAGCATTTGTACCCATTTAGTGGGTACGTGCCTACGATAAGTGGAGCTCGAACTATGGCCATGAGCACCTGCATGGGGTCAGACTCAATGATCTACACAGGGTGCGAGTGGCCCATGCTGCAGGCCTCAAGGTTGAGAAGTCTCATTGTTATGGCCTTGCTTTTGAGTTGATGTTCCCAATGCCCACTTCCGGCTTTGTTGACGACATATCCTTTGTGACTAACTGATGCACGCATATAATATTCTGACGTACCTTGTCTGTGGAATACAGTAATGAACGGTTTTAACATTTTACAATGCACCAGGCCTTAGGCGGGCAGCCGGTCTAAAAGAAGGTACCCGGTTAATGCTCGGCTTGGCCGTCAACTTTCGCAGGCTCTGTAACATTCTGAGTTGGCCTCTATGATAACTGTCCAACATCTACTCTTCCCTATCACTGAGCCGGAGGGATCGCAGGTCACGTGTTAGAGCTGGGTTAACATACATGTTTTTGGTATAATGTGCGGAAATACCATTGATTCCTGACAGACCAGCCACCATGAGTAAGCAGTGCGTCTACCCACCAGAATCCTATCTTTTACTGCCTCCGTTGCTGCGGAGGCTGCAGTTCTACTCAGGCCAATATGAGTCTCCTTTCGGGTTCAAACACTACTTGTCTGGTAAAGAGCTAGTAGAGTCGTCTATAAACATGTGTGAATAAAATTGTGAATGGCAGGTATTGCGATCGATGGCTCACAAGAACAACTACACGTTCAACTCCCGCGAAAAGCACAACTTTACCAACCCACAGTGGAGATTCACATCAGACCACCAGAGGGACACGTTTATGCGCTGGATGAACAAATGCCACGGGCGGTGTCTGCATGTGACCCATCAGGCCTTTCTGGGAGAGGACAGGTGACGTCTTTTGTGTATTCAATCATCCCAGGACCCACCATTGTATAGCCCCGCCAGTAGACACGGACGTTACATAATCTAATTGTCGTGTTGTGGCCTTGAGGAAAAGTCTTAATGAAATCTATGTTATGATCATTGTGAAGGACTGTTGTTGACTGATTATAATCCAATAGCAATAAATGATCCTTAGCAAAGTTTTGAGAATTTCAAAACTTTACTTGGGGATCTGCGTATAGTTGCGTATCCTGCACTTTGAGTTATGGATAGATACCTATGCTTACAGTGGAAACTTTATTCTTGTGGATGCTTACGTATTTGTTATCCGCAAGCGTCCGCATCTACCTTAAAACCCGCGTTACCCCCTATTAGAGTGGACACATCTTCACGCAATATTAGGCGTCCCCACGCCACCCAAGGCAAAAAATTAAAAAAGAAAGAAAATTGCCATGCCTCACGGCGTCAGAAGTCCTGCTGCGGGCAAAAAGTGAGGCGCCGCAACTACCCCCACCCCCTGTATTGAAAAAAAATATAGCTCCAACGGTGCCAGACGGCTTGAAATTCGGTGCCGCGTGCAAAACTTTCATGCATGAAGGAATTTTCAGTGTCACGCTCGGGGTCACTGATGCCGTTTTAGAATCACCGACCACACCGCACCACGCAGCACCAAGCCAAGTGATTAGGAGAAACGCCGCCAGAAGCCTCCACAGACATCGTGAGGCGCCGCCATGTCGCCGTGTGTAATTTTCCCATGTTAAATTCTTTATGTCGCACGCGACGGCACACCGCCGGCGGCATGCCCTTATCTTCCGTTGGGGCGTGGCGCACTCTGCCTCGGACATCGTGCCACACCCTTGCAGAGGTGGGGTAGTCCCAAGCTGTTTTGCGCTCTCCCACAATGCACTGCTGTATATATCGCTCCGTCTGACGTCGTCACACCATTTTTTGGTCTGGCACCGTTGGAGCTGTATTTTTTTAAATACGGGGAGCGTGGGGGTTGGTCACGGCGCTTCATTTTTAGCCCGCAGCGTGACGAGGCATGACATTTTTCTTTCTTTTTTAATTGTTAGCCCTTGTGCGGCGTGGGGACGCCTAATATATTGGCCGGTTAATGGCAATTAAGATATATACTGAAACGATGTATAGGCCTACCTACAATTAAGAACTTTATGAATTTGAGGCAAACACATCAGTATGAATTTACAGCAGTGATCAATATCCAGTGAAACATATTACTCTGTGTGTTGCTATAGTACTATTTCAATAAGAGATAATCAATAACAGTTTCAAACCCAATAATCAATATTACTTAAAGTCACTGTCACATAGAAAAAACGGATGAAACACGTATGTAGGACGTACAAATATTTTGGTGTTTTCTTGATAGCCGGGCTCCTAAAAAAAGACAAAAACCTTAAGCAGATTTAACACGAATGATACACAGACAATACACTTACAAAACACAGATGATACACGGATTATCCACGTACACTCCACATACACTCACGCAAATATGATATTTTGGTTGCAAAGTACTGAGAAAAAAACCCAGCACAGATGAACATCGGATACATAGCGTATTGCGCGGACGTTTTACGGACAGTGTACGTTTGTATCTCGGTAATATCACGCACAGTCCACGTACTATATGAAAATCTCCCCGAAAATCTATCCGCGCAAATACTTTTGAACATTCCAAAATGATTAGCGCGGACATCTCGACCCGTAAAATCTCATGTAATGTAATTCGCCGTATAAAAACGGACGAGGCACTGATGGTCGGCATACAATGTATCTCCACGGATGAACCACGTACGACAAAAATCTATCCGTGGTACATACGTGTTTCGTCCGTTTTTTCTATGTGACCGTGACTTAACACAGTGCAGTCACGGCAGTGATATACATGTATAATAAAAGCAAATAAGTCTTTCATAAGAAATTGCAAATCCCTTACACGTGCTCAAAATCGAATCACTTGTCAACTCATACGTCATAGTTATGTAAAGTTTGAACGTCGTTTTAGCTGGGCGGAGGCCTGCTATATTGTCAGGCAGTTCACTTTCCCGGATGTTGACTGCATTAAGCAATAATTATTGAACCGGCAATCATTACGCAGCCTGCAATCAGTCCCCACCGGCGGCCCTATCCGCGCATTAATATTGGGTGCGTTTCGGCTCGTAGTATTTCCATTTTTTACACAAAAATATACGTCGTTGGAAAGGGCTCATCAAGCCGAACAATTTGCTATTGGTCCCGTTTAAATCCATCAAACGACGGCTGAGGTATGAAGTCTCAAAGTTAAAACCATCTTGAATGTGTTGGGGAAAATCCATGACGTTATGAGAACTGTATACAGGGTGAACAATAAATATATCGTACACTGGAGTTAAAGGAGGCGATGCAGGTTGCATTATGTTATGTGGTGTTGTAAGGGCTGGCAACATGTTTTATTATCATCTTCACCAATTTGGGGTTCTCTTCATCTATCTATAATATATGACAGATGATACATTTCTGTGGCAAGATGTTTATTACAAACAAGAACAGTTTCTATATGACACTATGTATTATCTTATTGTAAGGTAACAGGGGACAAATCAACTACTTCTATTTAAGCTCGGCTTCAGTACTATCAGACAAAAGAAAAGCTAAGTGTCTCCCGCCGAAATAGGAGAAAATTAATCATCGTTGAGTTAAGATTCTCAGTGTGTGCCATCACAAACCATGAGCCTGTTTCAGCTCTAACCACGGTGACCTCGTGTACATCAATGTGGTCCGCGACCCGATAATGCGGCTCGTGTCCTGGTTCTACTACACCCGCTTTAAAGTACCAAGACCCATGGATGAGGGTCGCAGAAACATGGTAAATACTGAGGGGCACAGGAACGGGGTAGGTTCTGATGGGTGGAGGAATGATGTAAACGAAGAGGAGTATTGTAGGAACATGGTAAATACTAAGGTTGGCCTGAATGGGAGAGATAACGAGGATCGCAGGAACATGGTACAATAAACTGGTACTGATAACTTTCAGTCGACAGATATTGATTCTCCACAATGTAGTTGGATCCATTTAACTGGAACTTGACGCCAGTAAATAGTGCATCAAGATCAGACAACCAGGAGGTAATTAAGACAGCCATAGTGCCTGCCTTAACTGCCTCCTAGTCTGTCTAATTGAAGGTGTGTGTGTTGTAGACGTTCGGGGATTGTGTGTCGCGGAGAGACCCAGAGTGCACCGACCCGCGTGTCACGTACACACAGATACCCTTCTTTTGCGGACAGCCAGACTTCTGCAGGTCAGTTAGTACAGTGTACGCATTAAGGTTCTTTTGCAATTGATCACAAATAATTATGAATAAAATGTGCATTTTAATTTGGTTATGATAATTACTCATACTGGTTTTCACATCGCAAATATTTTTATAATTGAGCTTAATTGCGTCGCTTCAGTAGCTGAAGCGAAAGCCTTGTGATCACTTTGTTTCTATGTATCTATGTATGTCTCCGGACAAGCTAGAGCTTTTACCGTTCCACAGATTTCGTTCAAACTTTACACGACTATGAAGTATGAGGCGACACCGAAGTGATTCGATTTTGGGCGCTCTGCCAATCAAATTTTGTTTTCTAGAAGCGCTTTTATTACATTTTTAATGATATTCAATGCACTTAGTATGTTTACAACGTGCGTGTACGTCATACCCGTGTGCGTATAACGTATGACGTAAGTCTACTAGTAACGTTGAACGTAGTACTCAAACGGTCCCAATTAAACTACAATAAATCACAGAATTATTGCATCAAAAAATCATATTAACAAAGCTGTTTCATTTGTCCATATGCATCTTATTCAGCCAGCAAGAAAAAATCAATATTTCAACCAAGCACCAAAATTGAGTATTGGATTTGAAACTGATATTGATCATTATCTTGTTATCCAGTACTATTATACCATATACTATTGTATGGCAACACAAATAGCTTTATGCTGGATATATTGATTCTGATTCATTCTGATGTTTTCTCTTCAAATTCATAGATTTCTTGATTGTAAAAGTATACATTTTTTCAATATATTATCTTAATTGTCCATAAGTCAACGTCGTTCTAGCGACGCAGTGTTCTTTGAACACTTTTGATCTAATTGTTTATAGAGTCTATGGCTCATTCTTCGGGGGATCATGACAAGGATTAGGAATCTTTTTTCCTAAACAACGAACGTAAAACGTAAACGATGAACGGCATTAATTGATTCATTGATTAATTGATTCGCGCTTTATACTGTTTTAGTACACGGGTACACGTGTTCCTAGAATTTAGACTTCAGTACTCGGGTACACGTGTTTCCAGGGCTTGACTCTACTATACTATATGTCTATAGCTTAGAATATTATCAGTTCTGTGGGGGAAAATGGATGCACCTCGTTTCCCGTCGATAGCTTACGGTAGAATTCTCGTAGAAAGCATCGTGGAATATGCCCGAAGTATTAGATATGCGAATCATGATGCTCACCGGCCTAACAACGCAGCAAACCAGCCAGCGGCAACGAACCAGCCGTACCCTTCGCCCGCCATGAATACTGTCCCCACGCACGACAGGAGCTTCAATCAAGCAACTTACCCGTCACATCACCATTCCAACAACGACATGAATCATCACCAACCAGGTAAATGGGCCAGTTGAATGATCCGTTGCATCCATCATATTCCCAAACGAATCCGGATTTTCGGCCTAATTCTTCCCATCCACAGTCACACCCAACGATGAACCAGATGCATGATAGTATGAAAGAATTAAATGATGCCCCTGTGAACCAGCTAGTGTCTCGATCAAATTATTCAATGAATGAGCCTTTAGAAGAAACGAAACCCTTGCTTCAAGCAGATATACCTAGGGAACACCATTCAAATAATGCTCCCTGCCATATGAACCAACCTCTTAAATCTGATGGCGTAGAAAGCCAAGCAACCAGTGTGAAGCCACCAATGAACGAAGTAGGTTCGAACCAATACACAAATCAGTATTATCAGTCCATTACGGACTCAGATGACTACTACATAGACCAAGATCAGGATCGCCTTACCATAGTTGAAATTGAATATGACGAATCGGAGGTGCCATCATATTCCCAAACGAATCCGGATTTTCGGCTTAATTCTTCCCATCCACACCCAACGATGAACCAGATGCATGATAGTATGAAAGAATTGAATGATGCCCCTGTGAACCATTCAAGACATAACCAAATGAATCCACAGATAAAGTCGCCTAACTATTCTACAGACAATTCAAATCAGCTAGTGTCTCGATCAAATTATTCAATGAATGAGCCTTTAGAAGAAACGAAACCATTGCTTCAAGCAGATAAACCTACCTAGGGAACACCATTCAAATAATGCTCCCTGCCATATGAACCAACCTCTTAAATCTGATGGCGTAGAAAGCCAAGCAACCAGTGTGAAGCCACCAATGAACGAAGTAGTTTCAAACCAATACACAAATCAGTATTATCAGTCCATTACTGACTCAGATGACTACTACATAGACCAAGATCAGGATCGCCTTACCATTGTTGAAATTGAATATGACGAATCGGAGGTGCCTATGGTCAGTAATGAGGAAACCGTACCTTTTGAGGAGATTGAATCATCGAATCTCACAACAACCACCAGCTCAATGTCGACCCGCATGTCAGACACACCAGCAGTGCACCTTCCGTACTCACCTCCTGCACCAATTAATTTCCCCATGCCAAACAACCCAGAGAAACCACCTAAACAAGAGAGTTTCCCTACACCAAACAAACCACCGGCTACCCAGTTCACCCGCATGAAGTGTAAAGATGAAAAGCCACCTTGTTACCCTGTTGCTGAGCCATCAGAATTATGTGTCCGCTGTCACCACGTTAAGTGCTTGCCTGACTGCGGTGTAAGTGCTGGTAGCTTATTGGACGTCATGACCCCAGAGACCATGGCCGGCAATAAACGTCAAAACTGCCTCATGTGCGGGTCACAGGTGACTGACCCTGCTGAACTGAAGACACACATTCTAACAAAGTGCGGCAGCCAGCCCTACAAGTGCCACATCTGCTGGCAACACTTCTCCCACGAGAGGCTCAGAGAGAGCCATATGACAAAGGCGCACAGAAGCTTTTCAGACACTGCGAGCGAACATGGGAATTTGAAGCCAGCAACAGCAGCCCATGCCCACGATGATGCGATCGACATGAAAACGCTGCATCAAAACAGCACAATGCTGAGCAATCTACGTCAGCCCAGTGCTGTGAGGAAAAAGCCAGTATGGCAGAGGCGGTCAGCAGACAATATCCGACCGTTCCAATGTGACGTGTGCAACAAGGGCTTCCGAGACCGATACTACCTGCGAGTACACCAGATGATACACTCAGGCAAGAAGCCATACCAGTGTAAGAGCTGTAACAGGAATTTTGTAACACAAAGCCAGTTGAAAGCCCACTCACGAGTGCATTCAGGTGAAAGACCATATCAATTCAATGTCTGCCATAAGCGCTTTGCACAAAAAGGCAACTTGAAGAGCCACCAGAATACCCACTCATGTCCATTTAAGTGCTATCTGTGCCCCTCTAGTTTCTCAGATTCAGCAAGCCTCAATCACCACATGTGTTCCCACCCAGGTAAGGTCACATTCATGTGCATCGCCTGCAACCAACGTTTTGAGGATCAGAAGCTCCTAGAGGAGCATTTACTTGGCCACATTGGACGTGAGACTATTGTCTCGTAGATCACTGCGAGTTAGTAATATGAGGAGGACGAGAACACAGGACAATGATGGATTCATGGACATGTACTTAAAATTTTAATAGAGAACATAGCTGCCATTATACATGGTTTACCAGTAATGTAAACAAAATCTATTATGTTATTCATGGTATTTGATTAACAAATAGACGTAATAGTAACATCACTCAATTTGTGTATTGCTGATGTTGATTATAGCATGCTAGATGTCTAGATGGATATCAAGTAGAACTGAAAAATCATGTTAGCTAGTACTAGTTTAGTAAGTTGTTAATATTCGAAGGTTTTTGTATTGTACAGATTACTGTAAAATCTTTTAAATTTGCAAATTTAAATAGCAGTGGTCAGCTATCAAAGTAGTTTTTAAGACTTTTAAATTCACATTTCCTGCATATTTTTAGGTCAATAGTGTTGTTTTGGATCTTAAAAACAGCATTGAATTAAATTTCACTGCTATTATTAATACTATTCTAACAAGTACAATGTACATCTAACCTAACCTCCCTATGACACTAGCTTCCTTGATTGCTTTTACTTAAAACACCACCGTGACCATAGTAATGACGATTTTCCAACCAATAAAATCCATAAAACACATTGCATGACTTGAACCTCAGGCTACTAATTTGTTATGTATAGTATGTTACATGTATTTACATTTTAGCAGTGACAATTCTATGTTGTAGGGTGGGTTCTCAACTTTTATTTACAGTAACATTGTGGGGGAGAAGGTTGTCCTTTCCCCTACATTTCATTTCCTTTCAATTAAACTGCACCCCTCACTAGTCACCCTCACTATGTCAGCACTTTAGTATTAATAATAGCAGTGAAATTTAATTCAATGCTGTTTTTAAGATCCAAAACAACACTATTGACCTAAAAATATCAATTGTATCTTAGAATAAGTTGCTTTTGTTCGTGTTACTGTGAAAATAAATAGTTTTTCAAAAACAGAGATACTGTGATTATTTGAACACCCATATTCGGTGTTACCGGGTACCTAAATTTTTCATATTTGTCGAACAAGTGAGTCAATCGCACAAAAGAAAAATACTGTAGAACTAGAAATGTTTGTGCATGATTGCCTCGCTTCAGCTCAGCTGCTGATGCAAGCATTGTGTTTCGTTCGTTTGTAACTACCGGTAACTAACTGACTACCGGTAACTAAATATGTTTGTATGTATGTATGTCTCCGGACAGCCTAGAGCTTTAACCGTTAAACCGATTTCGTTCAAACTTTACACGACTATGAGGTATGAGGCGACACCAAAGTGATTCGATTTTGGGCACTCTGCCAATTAAATTTTTCTGTCTAGAAACGCTTTTATGACATTTTTAATGATATTCAATGCACTTCGCCAGCAAGAAAAATCAATATTCCAACCAAGCAGCAAAATTGATTATTGGATTTGAAACTGATATTGATTATCATCTTGTTATTCAGTACTATTGTATGGCAACACAAATATCTTTTTGCTGGATATATTGATTCTGATTCATTCTGATGTTTTCTCCTCAAATTCATAAATTTTTTGATTGTAAACTAAACATTATTTCAGTATATATCTTAATTTTTTTTGCCCATCAGTCAACGTCGTTCTGGCGACGCAGTGTTCTTTGAACACTTTTGATCTAGTTTCAAACTGCTAACACTGCTTTAATGAGTCTTTTTAATAGTATACTACTTCGAAACTTGTACACAAAATACATCTTTATTGAAAAGCAATTGTAAAAGCAATGTATAAACTACTGAGCTGGCTACAGGCAACATTTGGTACCCCAACCAATTTTCAAGGTGCCTCGGGCTACAGGGCTACCACTTATATCAAACCCTGGGCTGACATCCTTTCATATCTGTGATTGTTGCATACATGCTACCACCTATTCCGTCTACAATGTTCTCAGGGAGCCGGGTGAGGCATCCCTGCAGCAGGCTATGAGGAACGTCAAACGGCACTTTGCTGTTGTCGGCTTCAACGAGGACTTGAAGGGATTCTTCACTGCACTCGAATGGACTCTACCAGAGTAAGTTATAATGGACTATTCCCATAGTAAGTAATAATGAACTCTTCCAATTCTTTTTAACATTCTTCCTTGGCCAGAATAGCAGTTGGCACGGAGAGTTGATTATTTCACTTAGATCTAGGTGCTGAGCTACAATATTTTGGTTCAATGGTCATCATTTTCCAAACCTCTCATTACTGTTTCCTACCAAGTTTGAAGGGGTCCGCATCATGTTCTCATTCTCGGTGCAACAATGTTGCTGTTTGATAGACTCCCTCATTCTAATTTCGAATAGACTCTCCCGCACATGGTTAGAATGGACTCTCCCGCAATAAGCTAGAAAGATTCTTCTGAGCAGTAAGCTGTAAGTTAGAATGGATTCCCTTGTAGTAAGTTAGAATAGACTCTTCTACAACAAGTTATAATGCAGACTTCCTCAGCAAGTTAGAATAGACCCTCCCACAGTAAGTTTAAGTCCAGACTCCTGGAGTATTTGAATAGACTCTACCAGAATGGTTAGAATGGACTCTCTCATGGCTAGTTAGAATAGACGCGATAGATTAGAGAATGGACTATCCTACAATAAATTAGAATTCAGACTCCACCAGTAAGTTATAATGGACTTTCCTGCAACAAGTTAGAATGGACTCTCCCTCAGTAGTTAGAATCCAGAGTCCCACAGTAAGTTAGAATGGATTCTGGCTCAGCAAGTAACAGGCATTTTGATAATGGCACTTTTCAACTGATAGGTGGTTTTCGGGTGTGGCCAGTACATTCCGCAAGACAAAAGCCAGGTACGTGACTAAGGAAGCAGACCATCGCATCCCAAGTGCTCAGTACACGTATTTGAGGAGAACCGTGCTCACGGAGGAGTACACCTTCTACTACTTCGTCAGGCAGAGGTTCATGCTACTCATTGCAAAGATCCAACAGCAATACCACAAAAATGGAACATAAATACTATTACTCTCATATTCTTCCTATTCAATTCATTGGGAAAGGAACTCACCAAAGGCACAACATTATCTTGTATTTGTAACTTATCGTCAAGCAGAGGCTCATCCTAATCGTGGGAAGAATCAACCAGCAAAGTGACACAAAAAATGATGCAAATAGTAATGTTCAACCTCTCTGTTAAGACCAGTCAGGCATCAAGTGGTTAAAGTCTTTTTAATAATTATAATGTAAGTAATTTAATGTTCTCATATTGTTAATATCAGTACTTTCAATGAATATTACATTTTTTCTTACTTTCAAAAGGTGCAATGTAAACAAATTGTACAAAGAATAAATATATGAAAATATAAAAAATGAAATGAGTAGTATACAATATATATATATAAAGTTCACTATCCTCCAAGCTGGAGGAACTAAACATTAAGAAGAAGAAACATACACCAGCCTGCGATTAGCTTTCTACAGGTATTTACAGACGGCCGAGTTCTCAAACTAGGTTTTCAAGTTTGGGAAGATCGTTGAACATCTCAACCAGTGAAAGCTTCTCGACTAATTCTCAGCCAATAGAATATAGGAAGGAGATTTTAAAAATCATCTATTGACTGGTTATATAGAAAGGAAAAATCAGTAAACTTGTAAAAAAGTTTTTGTAAAGCTATTTTCTAAATAATGCTATTACTCACTAGAATAATCGTCTCCGTTATTGCTGTTACCGTTGGAACTTAGGGACCATTCAGTATTTATGACAGGGTGGGGTAGGAGGATTTTAGGGTGGGCCATTAACTTTTGTCACAATGTTTGGAGGGGGCCCATCAATTTTTTCACACACTTTTGAGGGGGGGGGCTATCAATTTTTTTCACTGCAACGTACACAAATTTTTGAGAGATTTTGGACTCAAATTTACTTATTGTTATATGATGTTATTGATCAAATAGAATCTGACTTAACTGACAATGATTGTGTTAACTGTTGAGAGCGGGGGGGGGGGTCATCAATTTTTATCACATGAAATCGAGGGGGTCACCAATTTTTTCACAGAGATTCGAGGGGGGGGGCTATTATTTTTTTCACAGCATTTTTGGAAAATCCTCCTACCCCACCCTGTCATAAAAACTGAATTGTCCCTTATTACAGCAAATAAAAGTTCTCAATTTTAAGCAACAACATATACGTGTACCACATTTAACATTGAGATTTACCGGTAATGAGAATTTGTTGCAAATATTTTTATCCCTGGTCTCAGTGGTCTGATAGTATAAAGTTACACACTTCTATACTACCGGTAATATAAAAATAACTTGTTTGATAAAATTTGATTTTCTATCACAATAATTCAGCCTGCACACTATTGCTTCAATAGTTCTACCATTTCATCCAAATAAAAACACTGTATAAAATTTTTAATTCTTCCATTTTTATTGCTATATTATGGCATGTCTTCAGCCTCATTTGGACTGTGTTTGTAGAAACTACTGAATAATTAGGGTGCAATCGCCCAATATATTTAAATCTGTCTTATCATAAAAACATATTTCAAACTGCTGTACAATTGCCGACTATAGACCAGCAGCAGCAGCATGTTTGTATAAACCAAAAACACAATATTTTGCTTTCTTCATTCCATTATTTTCATGCATTTTGTTTTCTTTTGATCAATTGTCATTAAATCCATAGCTAAATATTTGTCAATTCCATCTTGTATTAATTTATCACATTTAAAAAGAAAGTTTGAAAAATACCCGAAAGAAATCCATCAATATACTAAAAGATCAAGACTTTTGACCAGGTTAGACTAGAATATTATGTGATTTTATGTTGTAATCAGCAAAATCTTTAAATGTGTTTTAATGTAGTGTCTGTTTGATACGGATAGAGAACCATCCTAGCATTTATTTCTATGTGATTTCTTTTCATAACTGTTTTTATGAACAAAATATTAAAAAATATATAGGGTTGAACTCAAGTAGTATGTTGGCGAGCCAAGATTTTGTAACTTTTCCTTTTTTTTTTTTTTTTTTTTTTTTTTTTTAGTTCGTGTGGATGATTTTCTTAAGAGGGAAGCGCACTGCATTTTGCCCTTTTTGATAGGCATATGCATATAATTATAGATTATACAGAAGATGGAATGATTTGTTACATCTGTGATATATTTTTATCATCATTTATTTTTATTATGATGGGTTGTATGTCTGAATTAAATAAATAAATAAAAAATATTCTTATGTGCACAAACGAAGAATTACCTGTGGACTCGTCTCAATTTTTTTTCCTGTTCTTGAAAATATTTTGAATTTGTGACTTTTGTAAACTGAAAAGTACAACGTTCGCGTACATATTTCAAAAGTTAAAAAGATAATTATTTCAAAGAAAATGTGTCTTCATCTAATGCTAATTATCTAGGTCGCCACAGCCTTCAAATCTCGAAATTTGATGTCCGACGAAAAAGGTGATTAAGCACTTTTCATGTTGATACGGTTGATAATGCGAGATATTGACAGTGACCTACATTTATCATTCAAGTATATCTAATACATTTTATTGACATCAAACTTGAAAAAAAGTTGAGGGTAGTGTGTGTGTGGGGGGGGGGGGGGCGACTTAGATATATTGTAGTAGATGAAGACTCTTTTTATTTGAAATAGGTATAGTCATCAATTGTGATGTTTTCCTCGTCAATGTTATACAGACAAAAAGACAAAGGTATACTATTAAATATAGGAAGTGTCTCTACCTTTTCACTTATGTAACTTAAGTTTCGTGTCCATTTATATCAAATAATCACATTTAAATATCTTTTTGTAAAAAGTATATTGTAGAGTAGTTCTGAAGTTACCCTGCACTAGTATATATGTGTGCATATGGTGTATGGTGTATATCAGTATGTTTCTCAAACTTTTAGTAAATGGCAATGATCAAAATTAGATGAGCTTCCCCTTTAACCATCAATAAATTATGTATCATTTTGAGTTCTTTCTTTATAAAATATGCCTAAATTCCAAAATTAAAACCATATAATTACTAAATATATCTAAAAATTATTTATTAAACTGTTTTCAACTGTTGTGCTCGTCAGAATACAATAAAAACATAAGTACTTAAAAGACACCCAACAGTTATTACACCCAACAGTTTAATACAATGTTTTTTTAATTTAGTAAAAGCTTCATCTACACTCTCTTGTGTTTCACGAGATGTCTCAATCTCTTCCAGTAATTGGTGCAATGATGCCTGGACCTCATTGCTACCAAGGAAGTCTTGGGGTATATTATCTAGTTTATATTAATTGGCCTGAGGCTTCTGGTAGTCAAGGTTTTCAATGTTCTTGTGAAAGTTAGTTGTGATGCTAAATTTACATTCTATGATTGCGTGGTAAGGCGCCTTACTTCTTTTATGTACCAGAGGACCCAATTTACAGTTTTCTATGATATCAGTAGATGATGTAACCGAGAAACTTTTTACACGCTCAAAGTCAGTTATTCTTGTGGCAATATAGTCAACAACTGATGTTCCTTTAGTGGAAATTGATGTAAAACCATCTAAATCTGGATCAAATCTACCATTAAGAACACACATATTAGCCTCCAGCAGGAAATCTATAAAACATTGACCATGCTGATTCACGACCTGGTCTACAACTGTCCTTGGCTTAATGTCATCAATACCATCAATGTAATCGTTTTTATTCCCTATTCTACTTTTAAAGTCCCCTGCTAGTAATAACATATCAACATTATCTATTTGATAAATCTCTCTTACGATATGGTTGAAGAAACTATTAGGGTCTCCTCCCCATATGCTGTTACATGTATAAGAAAGCACATAAACGCACGGCAAAACGATGGTTTATTGTCAATAATTAGCACAAGACATAACTACATCCAATGCATAGATTTCTTTATTTCTATCATCATCATTATAGCATCATATTAATACACAAAAATCTAGCTTACAATTCGTATTGTTTTGTTACATATAATTACAAGAAAACTATGATGGATAAGATTCGATTAATGTATCGCAATAATGCCTATAACAGTAATCCAGACTAGAAATCATTAACATTAACAATTAAAATGCCAAGTAGTTGTAAGGTAACATCCCCTTCACATTTTAGTTATTGATCCATTACAAGTCTTTACTTAGAAAAAGACTCCGAATCCGGATCCAGATCCAGATCCAGAACCGGAGAAGTCCTCATCCGGCATACATTGTGGGCAGTGCACAGACAAGATGGTCTCATAGCACCAGGCGCTCTCCAGAACATTGTAGTATCCGCGAAGAAGTTGTTGCTTTTCATCCCCTAAGAAAAGAATGCAATTTTTATTTTGCAGAGAGCCTGTGCGTATTGTAGTTCAGTATCATAACATTCATATTTAATCAACTTCTGAATGGAACTTTCATGAAGAGAAATATGCATTTGTTCTCACACAAACAAAAACACATTATTTTTAATAGTTGGTATAAACTCACAGTGGTTTGAGCCACGGAGTTCATGGTTTCCATCACTGTTTATTAAATAGAGGTATATGTTTTATGGCATATGTACTGTTCAAATGTATGTACATGGCCAAATCATATTCCCTAAATCAAATCAGCTTTCAACAGCAGAGTTAGTTTACGGTCATTAAGAAACATCCTCTTACGTTAGTACCACGGATGACTAAAAACAAGACAAGTGTTCATCTCTACAGTAGAACCTTTTTATAAGACCACACCAGGGAGAGATTTTGGTGGTCTCAATTGCAATGGTCTATTTATGTAAGTTCATGGTTGTCTCTTTTCAAAGATTAGGAACGTGATAATTGGCCTTATTATATAGGTGGTCTTAATTGGACGTTCTACTGTATTTACATAAAAAATAAAAGATATGCTGCTCAGTAGAGGATGACTTACATTTCCACACAGCTGGCTTTCCCTGGACTGGCTTCATAAAGTCTTCAAATGGACAGTCTTTGAGGAAGCTCACATCAGTTTTGGTCTTCTCCTCCCAATCTAGTCATGAAAATTTGTTGTCATTACAGAAGAATCTGCCTTGTTATATTGATATTGATTATCTCATATATAGAGAGATTAGATGTTATTTCCCTTCAAACCTATTTTGAACAGATAATAGTTGGTTATCACAGGTATTGGCAACCTCGCACATTTTTCTGTTTGATCTTCACAGACTTACCTGGTTCAAAGTCTTCAACAGTTGGACTAACTTCTTCCCATTCAAATTCCCTCACCAAGTCCTGATTCGCAAGGTTTCTAAACATCATGAGATAATGTTTAAGCATTATTAATATTTGCATATAACTCATACCAACCAGGTAAGATTCACCCCTTTTTTATTTTGAAGGAGCATTACATAATACCATAATTATTGCAATGTTTGGAAATGCAAAATTATAATCAATCTATAAATATATAAATTACATGTAAATTGTCAAAATGCATTTGCATAAATCATTACGTTGATATTTGATCAATTCTCTTCACAGAGTGTTTTATATTATTACCTGAGAGGTGATTCAAAGAGCATTTGAGTCAATCTGACACCTTCATAGCCGTCAGGAATGGTTGGTTCGCAGCGAAGTTCTTTTCCATGTACTTTCAACTTCATCAGTCTACATATTGAAGAGAATTACATTGAAAACGTGACATTGATCGGAATTATATATAATGCATTAGCATAAGCACATGTCATTTCAAGAAGGCATTAACCAATCTGACATCTCAACGGTGAGACCTCAACCTACCTTCATGTCCAACTCCAATCAAGGTGTACACATATGCAATCTAACACACTTTGCATTGAATAGGCAGATAATGTAGGGTAGAATGCGTCTGCCCACATAAAAAATAAATGTATGTACTGCATGAACTACATCAATAAACAACTCACTTATGTTCCGTGTCATTGTACTCCATTTCAACTTCGTCTGTTTTCATCCTCCTGAAGCCGCCAAGTGGACACTCGCCCTTGGAGACAGCCATGAGGGTTTCATTTTTCTTCATTTTGGGTGACAGAATCTCGACTAGTTTGGTTCCTGCACATTCTGTTTTAACATCTGCTAATTCATCACCGTTCAGAAATGCTGAGACGGCGGATTTGCATGATTCTGTGACCAGCTTGGCTTCATCAAGGTTGCGGGAAATGGAGTCACCTTCAGAATCGAGAAAGTCAGAATACGCGGTGCCCCCCTCATTGAAGAAGTCAATGACGGCCTTTAAACGAGCGATGCCTTTGTTCTCCAATGGTCGCTTCACATCAAAATTCCAGGCGGTCAAACCAAAGTGCTGCAGTGATAATGCTAATGGTTAAAAGTGAATTCATTGCAATTATGTATACGTCATTTGGAGCTAACTGATTTTTAATTGCCAACTCACACTGTTGCTATAAACGAGCATTTGAACTATGATTTTAAATGAATACAATAGTGTTTATGATGTTGCTTGTATATTTAATGTTTACTGTGCTTCAAGTAACCAATGGGGATAAAAGCTCACAATGTTACCTCATCCATCTCGAGCAGCATGGGAGGAACTCCCGGCATGCAGGCACGCATGTAAGCTGTTCTCCCGTTGTTCCTATAGAAGGGAATCACATCTCTCCTCGGAAACGGTGCAATACCTGTTTGCCAATCATATTATTCTATAACAGTCAAAATGGCAATGTCAAGTTTGAGCAAATATGAGCATAAAGTAAGTTACCACCACTATTTTATCATATTTAAACCAACCATTTATGGAAAAATCCATTGGATGTTTACTTGAAGCGTCATGAATTTAGAGGGTGGGCTTGCTCATTAGCGTGAATTTGCATTGATATCTATCTCAATAGCGCTGACATACCAAAAAATCATATTTTAAATCATTTGCGGCAGTGGTTTTTCACGTGAACATGAGTCTGTCTGTGGATGTTTAAGGTATGTTATTTTCTAACAATTAAAGTGAAGAAAAGTGACTGATGCAGACATTTTTTTAAAGATTTTTGTATAGAACTACAGGTTTACCTGACGTTTTGCAGTCCATAACAACTTCGAACACCTTGTAACCACCGCAGCCATCAGCCTTTGGAGGCTCTTGGGACAGCCAGTCCCAGACCACCACAATGCTAACGGGGCCTAGAAAACACATGAGGACATTATTGTGATTGGCTTATCTTATATAATAGTTTTTGCCAAACAAGTCAATAATTCTAAACCGTTTGTATATATAAACGAACGTTTATACAAAACAGTGTTTTCAAGAATGAAGCATGGTTAAAGGATTGTAGGTTGTCTTTTTGTGATACCATCACATATAATATTTAAAATGAAGCAAAATTTATACAAATCCATTTCAATGCAAGGCAGTTTAGGAAAGAAAAGCGGTTTTTATCCCACCGTGAGCTCTACTATAGATAGCTATTCACATAATTGCTGTTGTAGTGAACGTTTTAAAGTTTCAATACTGTAAATCATACTTATGCAAATCGAAACACGTAGAACCGCTAACTAAAACTTGAACCTCTACCTGGTCTGTTTTACAAAGCTGCCTTTTAAGCAATATCAATGAGTAAAACCATAGACATGAGTTTGGCAAACAAGAATGTATTTTCATTTCGGCAACCTACCACACATAAGACACTTTTTGCCTGGCTCAGGTCCGAAAGAAATCATTTTGTCGATTGGAAGTTCCACTAGGGCATCCATGGTCAATTCGCCTTCTACGGGTATGGTGGCCAACACCTGCAAACATATTGGTGAATGTGTCTTTGTGGATATAGGTTTAATAATTGTGGATTTATACAAAACTCATTCGTTTGAGAAAGCAGTCTACATAGCACAACGGCAAATTGTAAACATATTGGGAATTTAAACCATATTTCGGAGATCTCATTTTGCAGCCTACATTGCTTACACCATCTCTTACCAAGTGTTTTACTTCCCATATCAGTGCAATAATATCCCCAAACCTTTTAGAAATAGTTGCTTTTCAAATAAACCGTTAAAAGCAAACCAACTATGTTATTGTTTCCTTTCTTTTCTTTTAAGCAATATACAATACGATATTAAATTCTAATGAATCTCACCTCATCCTCGATTGTCAAATCAGCTGCCTTTCTATCACACTGAGGGGGAACGGGTCTCTGGGTCATGTAGATCAACACACCGCGTGGCCAGCGAAGGTTCACTCCCTGGGGCGGCAAGTTCGCGTCCTGTGCTCTTATTTCCAGCTAAACCATAGAACATGATGGATTTTTACTGACAAATCTAGGTTTTTGAAATTGATGCAGCGAGGGAGTAGCTGGGTTTGATAATGACGATCTAATCCGGTATCTATACATCTGCTAGAACATTATTCATCTCCCACAGAATATAATTGTTCACCCATTTGTAGCACCACTCCTGTAATATGTGTGCATTGTAAAAACAAAAACAAAAAACAAAAACAAAAACAACAAAAAACAACCACAACAAAACAAGTCAGTTATAGCATGAAAACATCACACAATTTCTTCAAAGTAAGATAATAACATAAACTAAGAAACATCTATGAACAATCGCTGCTGCATTGGAATTCTATAGACCTTTATATCGTTTTAAAATTGTTACAGTTTCTTTTCTAGTACCTTGGTGAAGATGGAATTTAGGTTCATCGAAGGAGAGACAACAATGGGGTCGAGCTCATCAACAGCAAAAGTGGGCAGGATGCTGATAGTCGCAGCTAAAATTAATGTAAGATAGATGTCAATTTGTTAAGTTAATTCCACAGCAGTAACATTACCAAATATGGCATGTACATATATGGTTGTCCGTAGTTAATATGTATGAATACATGCTATAATTATGATCGAAGGATTCAAACCACAGTATAACTTTGATTGCAGCGCAAGATGTAATAGTTATTTGGTTTAAACACATTCATTTGTTGTACAAAGTGCAATGAAGAGTTAGTTAATAGTGTAAATGTGAAGACTTCAACTTACGATGTCTTTGTTTTGGACATGGTCCGCCAATGGCAAAGCTTTGCTTGTTGATGGCAGTAAATCCACCCCCTTCTTTCTCTTTGTAGAGGACCAAGCATGCTGAATTATACATGCATGATGATAAGAACAATAATAGGTTTATTTCTACCAAATATCCTCCAATTATGATAAACACTGTAATGAGGTATGAATACAAATATTTGAATTTAAATTCCTCAACAAATGACGACAAATATTTATTTATCAAGTAACTGCAACAAGGTATTTGGAACGTAAGATTTGATTTGTAATGTCTCAATTATTTACAAATTTGGGGGTACTTGAAACCGTGTAAGGTGGTTCCTTAATTAAATCCTGGTTCCTTAATTACATAGGCACTTTTACTACCATGATAGGTTTAAGGCATGTAGCTCTTAGATTCTATCATTGTTTACTCAGTGGCCTATTTTCATATTAGAAATGAGAAACTAGATACGCCAAGTGTAACTGCAGTACTACGGTGTACGGTGTACTGTGTCCAATCTTATGGACTTCCGATATGTAACTGCATTGCTAACACATTGTAAAAAGGGTTAAAAAGGGCTGGGGGCGGAGTCACTCGTTTCATTAATCAATTTGCAGTTACGCGTATTTTGGGGTCACCCAATTGTTACTGAATACCCACCCCTCCCCAATAGTCGCAACCCCCACCCCCACCCCCCACCCGGTGGTGTTTGTTACCTGTCGGCTTGTCGCACGTGTCAAACCTGGCGAGCTGTGCGGAGAGCACGTCGAGCTCGGCCACCTTGTCCAAGCGGAACTTCTCGGTGGACACATCAGCGACGAACTGAGCGTCAGCGGCAGCCTGGGCAATCGAACAGAAATGGCATCAATATCAACAGTTCCTATGAATAAACACATTGGGAGGTGGGGGCGGGGGCTGGTTAGAAGCGTAAAGAAATTCCACACTTCTCATTGTTTGTCTTATTTTACCATAAGCTTATTTTTTGTCCACGCCCCACAATTTTGCCAACTATTTTCCACCTCACACTTCCTTGAAATCTCACGTCCTCCTTTCCCACTCGCACATACATGTACACGAACAAAAACGTCATACCATATTTGAAGATTTATAACAAAAATGGCAGCTACTATACAGAGAGAAAGCTAGCAGGTACTGCAGTTATGTTAACAAAAATACATTAAACATAGCACACACAGGGATCTCTCATTAGATCTGGATCATCAGTTCAAGTTCTCACCACTTCCTGGTTGCAGTCCTGCTGGAGATTGACTGCCACTTTCATGTTTGGCAGGGGCGTAGCCGGATCAGCTTCAGGGTCAGGAATCATGATGCCTGCTAACGTCAGCCGTGCGCAGTTCTCCTACACAAATAGTTCAGATTTAAACAGAAACACACAGAAGTACAATGCAACCATTTGATTTACTTCCTTATTGTACAGAACCAAAAACAAAATAGACTTATTTTAGTATTCTTCCTTAAAAGCATTTACTTGTAGGTTTACAATGGAAGCTTTCAACTTGAAGTAGTAAGCGCCAATATCTTTTCAATAGCTTTGGTGTCTTCTACAGCATAGACTATAATTAGAACTCAGGTTTTCCACCCTGATTATTTGCTCAACGGTATACATATTTATTTACATTTGTTTGATGTGGGCTTATTGTTAACCACGACTTCTTCAATATATGATCGCTGTTTGGCACTTAACATAATCATATCTTTATAAAGAAACATGAGTATATATATACAATAGTGTGTGCCCAATATTTTTATATTTAGTTATATGCCATATTCGGTCATGGAAAAAGAATGTGCCAGATTGAAAGTAAGTCTATCTGTTTTAAAAACTGCATTTACTCTGTTCCGAAGATAGCTGAACCACTCTAGTTTATTTTGAGTGCGTGATGAAAAGAAGTTTGATTGTGACTCCCATGTTAGATTCTCCCATGTGTGTCTCCCATGTGAGATTTTACAAGGCGGGGAGAGGTTTTCACGGAGAGACGGGGGAAGGGGCGGTTGGTCCAGGCAACAAGATTTATACCATGACATTCATACGAGAAAATGCAGGTGGCGATTGTAAAGACCAGTCTGGAGTATCGTTTTGGAATAACGCCTCCCAATTTTAAATGGGGACATGGAAAGAGCTGCGATCTTTTTTTTACATTATAGTTAAACACGTGACCGAAACACGTGACTTACGTCGAGTCTTTTGGTGGGATCGAGGCTGCGCACGGGCAGTCCCTTGTCGGAGGCGCACATCAGTCCCACGGCGCGGAGCTCGGGCTCTACAAAGGCAAAGTGGTGGTCAAACAGTCCCGGGCCCGAATGTCCCGCTCACACTGGCGTGGTCTTGGAGACATTGGTAGTGAGCGCATTGAATCGCCACAGGTGCGTTTTGAAAGGCTTGAAAGATTTATTCGTGATAATTTAACTATATTTATCATGTGTTATACATTAAAAAGTTACAATATCATTAGTATCACAAAGTGATTAAACTGTGCTTACGTCTATGACTGGTGGAAATTACGAGCTCACATATAAATTCGAAATTTAGGTCGACTTGATTCTTAATTCAAGTTGTTCCAAGTCAACCGGATCAAACTGCGTACATGCAGTTAGTCCAAACAGATTTACTCGATTTACACATTGCATTACAAATGAAAGGCCATTGCTTACTTGGAGGTTCTACCGCGGCATTACTAGTGGCTATGATCCCCACAAGCAGGGTGAGGAGTTGCAGATTCATCTTTTTCTTGGAGTCAGCTGATCTCAGGTATCTGCAAGTTCAAAACAAAGAAATCATGTAAACGTATATCCAATGTTATAGGCCATATACTCGCTTCCCATCTTTGAACATAAATTAAATTTTATTTTTTTACACTACGAACACTATTTTCTTTTAAAAAATATCGGTAATACGGTCTTCATCATTTCATGACGGGAACGTCAATATCTACTTCAACCATATCTAATATCTAATTGTATAATGAGACTAATTTTTTCTACAACAAGCCTGAAGTATTAATCCGTGCTGATTATGATAAAAAACAATATTTGCAAAAAGCGAACCTGCAACTATGTAGTTATCGTTTGAAGAAGGCCGCATTGAGAAGTGACCACAAGCAGGACGTGAGGAGCTTATATAGGCATGCTGGTCAGCTGATCTTGCTAGGCTCATGGGATACGATGAGCAACAAGTGTAAATACACATGAGTGTACATGTGTTATAGCGACTGGATCTCTATAGACCTGCTTCACTGACTACCCCTGGCGGTTGTCCAATGAAAAGATATAAAGTGGCCTGTTTGACCTATAAATCTTTTCGTCAGATTTGGCAAAGATTGTATATTCGAAGGTTTGCCGCCAAACCGATTAAGCATGTACTTAGTAGGGTTTAGAACTTTGGTACGGACCACACGCTAATGTTGTATTATAATCTTAGAGTGTGACCTTTCGAATTAAGCTCAGAATAACGGGAATAATTGTAATTTTGGTATGTACATTGGTACATTGAGGGGGTGGGGGTTCCGTGGACCCGCCACAGAGATATTATTATATTCAAATGGAGCCGATTATAATTTACGCCCTCCAAAACTGGTTTAGCTGCCTGAAAATGTGACCTACTTAAATTGTAATCACGCCCAGGAATATCACATGTCTTATTCACTGGCGTAGGTTAATGGGACTGTCACTAATAGAAAAAAAAACTTGAAGACTAGATGATTGTTCATGTATCATACTTCTAGATACTATGACAAGTGACCGTTAATGAAGGGCTCAAGTTCGAGTCTCTGCTGTGTCTGTCTTTCGTAGTCTCAGTACGTGAGCTCACCCTAGGCCCAACATTGACGGGGTGTGGTTTAGGTTGGGATGGTAATAGACAAACCATTGTCGTGTCTTTTGAAAGATCTCTACTTGCATCACACGCCTATGATGACGAGAAACGGGTTTGATGCCTCAAGAGCGGGTGGCAGCCGCCCAGTGCATCGTGTGATCGGCTACAATATATCGTGGTCACATTTTACGAAATGCAGACTATTTTAAAAGACCTGATCACAATTTACGTTAACGCAAATTATGGTCGGTCATAATTCATGACTGGTCATATTTTACGGTCTAAGAATACCGTATGGACCTGTGCAACTAGACCCCAATACCACCTTCTAACCTTTACCATAACTAGAGCAAAATTAATTCTATACAATTCTATATCAACATGATTGAATAGAATTCTTGAATGATAGAATACGCTATTTATATAAGCTTGACATTTAAGTGATCTTTACATGACATATGCCTCGAAATTGCGAAATAACCCGGAATGGCCTTGATCCATATTTCCTTATAAGTTCGAAACACATGAATACATGCAATTCTAATGAAAACAATCAATAATGTAGCCGGACTGTCCCATATAGCCTTGTATAAGCCCCCGTGGAAGGACCGCACACAATGCATGCTATACATATTTTAATCGTTTGATGTCCTGCTATAAAGTTGCTGTTGTAACCCTCTAAGCAACGACAAAATATTATGTTCAGTTTATGAGGATTGATTGCCTTTATGCATCTTTAATGTTTGTCTAACAGTAGGAGACATTATGGCCTGTTGCTATTTTTCTAATGACGTCAATTAGTACATGTATGTGGCACCCACTGTCTGTTGCATTGCCACGGGCATAAATGTTGTAAAGTCGGGGAACATAACACATTCATCAGCCGATGTATTGAGAATGCAATTACTGTTTCTTGTATGTCATTGATTTGTCTTAGCTAAATTGTCATTACATATCGTCTGAGTCAAAGCTTTTTAAAACCTCAAGAACGTCATGGAACGCTCGTTTTGAAACGGTGTGCTTAGACAAACTAGATCCACCTCAAAGGGTCCACCCTAAAAACACACGCACAAAAACGAGCATGCAAATTTTTCTTCTTAATTATTATATTATGAATCAGCTCGATTCACTGTGATGATTGTTTATTTTTTGCTCTTCGTGAATTTGTAATGTGTAATTTTAACAAGAAGCTGTTGTGTTCCTACTCAATGAAACTTGAATCATTGTTTTCGAAAACCTATACTGAATAGTTTAGATAGTTGCAGGTTATATTTTATGCATATTAAGTTACATTGCTGGTAAGAAATTAAAAGCATTGCAAATATTTATAATTACAAATCACTTTTAATCATGTTCTCGTCATTCTAAATTCACACTAGGTCATTGGCAGCATTGTGACACTATATATTGCCTTTGTCAAAACTCTGGGGAGCATACAACACTTGCTGCCATTGTGCATGGTGTTCGTCACTCACATCATTGCGCTCGCTCTCCCGACCTGTAACTATCTGACTCGTAGATACATGTACCCACAAAGCAGTGTGCAACCGATTAGGAACTCATTCGCTTGACGCACACCACTACATGTAGGTTCAATTGCGATTCGAATTCACGACATTGGCACCGTGTGGTGTGGCAAAATATGTATGCCCACGAAAAATGTTTGGTTGAGCAAACTTCACTTTATACATTATAATGGCATTATGCAGTGTTATTATTTTTGTTTGATTTACATTGCTTATCACTAGTTACATAATAAAATATAAAATATGTAAGAAAATTAATAACATTTAAAAAAATAGAGAATATATACATGTGTAATGAGAAATCTAAACCGTGTGACAAACAAGGAACACTAAAAAGATATCATATTGTAAAAACGCCAGTACATAATGCACACACCACAAACGCTTTTAGATATCGTCGAGTCATTGCTAACTTCCTACAGATCAATGTTGATAATAATGGCAAAATCATTTAACCATAAAGTCCTAACAGAATAATCCATTGAAGAATAGCTACAAACCCATATTTTTATGAGTTTGAGTAATACTCTTTAAAAATGTTATGCCTTTATGAATATAATGACCATATGATCACCTCATATCTAGCAAAGTCATGGATTGTAACACCATCAAATGATATGCATTAGCAGTAACTATCTTTGTTAGACATACAAACCACTATGAACAAATAGGGAACAGGTAGATCAAGTGGATGGGGACAGGGAGACCACAGCCTCTATATTTACTCTTAATTTCCAGATTGTCTAACACGTTGTCCAGTACTGATGATCAGATCTCTCTTGCAGCATTACTTTCACCTTTCACCCGTATTGCGAATATTTTATGTTGGGGCGTATTCGTTTTGGATTCTCCACCGTGATAGTATAGGGTTTCCATCCCGGGCATCCGTACTTCGCGGACTGGTCAGCCTTATCAGACTTACTCGAAGATGAAGAGTTTGACGTATATCAATCATAATTTGCTTAGTTGAAATAAAGTTGTTAGTAATGTAACTATTCAAATTTAATACAAAAGACAACTTCATCTCAGAAAATAACATTCCACCAAAATTTAGTTTCAAAAACACATTTATTGAACTGAAGGATAGGTTTGCACCAATGTTGATTCCAGGGTACGTTTTGAAGAAAAGTACGATTTGTGATCTACGTCCTGGGCAAGATCGGAAAAGGATGCTGACTAGTGTCACACCAAACCGAGTCACGTTGATTTTGGCTAATAAGGATTATCACGCGGGTTGCTACTCTCCTACGATGAATACGCCTTTTACTTCCATGGTCTGCCAGCGGGTTAGGCTAAAAAGTAAATTTCCACGCTGACTGAACTGATGAAGGCTACATTCGCGATAGATCCGCGAATCATTTGGAAGACACTAGTGTATTTTGTTTGTTTTTGATTTCTTTACCAATGTTAAATTAAAGGGCGGTGGTTCATTTTTGTAAACTTATAAATCGAATGAAAAACTTAAAACTGGATAGTCCTGGCATCATTAGCTAAAATACTCTGCCACACAGCCTGGTCTGGTGCCACCCACCCCCATCCTGCCAAAACAAGCGACATGCGTCATCTATCATATTTGTCAAAGGATAGATGGCTTTCGAGAGGAGCCCTGGAACACAGGAAGATGACCCACTCCCCAAACCAGCCCCTAAATTAATCGGGATCTCATCATTTCGACATCTTGTTTATATCGGGCGTATTATTCTATTCATATCTTATTGAAATTATTGTAATTCAGAATGTGCAGGGTAAGAGAGATTCCCATAGGTCAATCATGGATTTCTAATCCTCACAGCAACTTCCCTCATTTGTAACAATCTGGATCCGTTTGCACTGATCTACCGACTGATCTCAATGCCATAGAAATATATCACTAGAAAGTCTAATTGCTGAAATTGTATATGCAATATAATTTTAATTCCCTATTCTTCAATAAAAATCATTACAGATGAAATGTCAACAAAATGAACTAATGGTCTATCAAATTCTTCTCACCTATGTCCATATGTTTGTAATAATTGCCCAAATGTATTCAGTCTATAGGAGTGCCTAGATATTACAACTGCATCATAATATGTAAATTTGCACTTAAATCAAATGCTCATTCAATAAGTTCATGTTTATGTTTCCCTCAATATATTAAATGTCATGTGTGAACTAATCACATAAAAATAATTGGCAAGAACTATCGATTCCCGAAAGCAAACTTAGCTCGCATTACCATTCAATACCAAGCATGTGCAGCAAATGTATGCCATATGTCCTATACTATTAATTTTCATGTAGAGAGTTTGTCTCAACCAGTCCACACTAGAATTTGCGCACAAATTGTACTTTCAAGTTTGAGTGAATATCTGTGACTGTAAGTCTCTATGATATAACATTATTTAAGTGCTATTTATTAATGTGAATATTTGTGTTACTGTGTTTCGTGAGTATTTTATTTGTCGTACAATTTCCGCTTCAAATGATTTTTTCCACATTTCTTCATGTTCATTTTACACATAAATATATATATAGAGAAAAGACTACAGGCATGGACAACGCTATATTGTTATGACTAATCATACAGAATTGATTGTGTGCACCAGTTTGGATGGTCCATATATTATTTCCAATTTTCCATTATATATCCAGATGGATGGTCAGCTGCTAAGTATTTGCTACTTTGAACATGTCACGTGACTCAAAACATTTGTTATAAAGTGTAAGTGTTATAAAGGAATTCTCGTTTAGCATTAAACTGTACGTTTATAAGGAATTGATGTGGGAAATTTTATGAAGATTTGTTTGTTGGGTGGGGTGGGGGAGGGCTGTCTCCCTCTCCCTCAATATGATTTAGTAACAACAAATCACCGATATGGGGTAAAACCTCCAATAAAAAGATCACCCCCCCCCCTCTGCTATCCATCTCCAGCGGCGCCAATCCTTCATAAGGTGACCAATGTGAACCCTTATAAAGAGACCACCTCTCTATTGAGACCATTCGAGGCCTACCTTAATAGAAATGCTCTAGTGTACTATGCCTTTTGTTTCAGTCAACCATGAAGGCGACTGTGTTGCTAATGCTCCTAGTGCTTCCCCAAGTAGCCATCTGTGGAAGAGGTTATATAAACAAACTTTTGAAACATCTTACCAAACCCCCTCCGGCTCCCCGGTGTCGAGTGATACCATGTGGCCTGGCAGACGAGGCTGGTACCATCGAACAACAAGCATGTCCTACTGACATGCAATGCTCCCTAAAGGTAAGAGGTGATGTTCCCAGTTTCTTGTCACTGTTAGGGCTGGGGTCCTTGTGCAAGAGTTTTGTCGGTAGATGGTAGCCACATTGGTGTGTCTCATATTAAGGAATTTCCTCATAGTGCGCTGTCAGCCATTTCTATAGCAGTATATGGTAACGTTATTACGTATCTGTTGTGTACTATTGTTGTGTTATAAGTAGTCTCACCATCGCAAGTCAGAAAGTATAAGCATGAAATATCACCATGCAAGCCAATTGCAAACGATCCACGTGAGGATCAGTTTTTAAGGTCGGCAAGGACCACGGCGACAAAATGCTCTGCTGCTGCGTGCATCGGTATAAAAAAGTATTAACATGAGCCATGCGACTTTACTTTTGACGCGCAGCAAAACGCGACGCGTGATCACGAAAAGGTCATTTGAGCCTCAAGGTTTATCTCCAAAACGTATGCATTGAATGCCAATGAAATATTTTCATATTTCTTTTATTCATATATCCTTTGTGAAGTTATCATGAAGACCAGACTGGTATATAGTTAACCCTCCCATAAAACATGTAATAACCATCGAGCTCTTTATAGTCGCTTTTATACACATGAAATGTCAGGATTTTACTATAGGGCTGTATGGGAAACTATAAGAAATACGTCCCTACTTTTATGAAACGTTCAGTGGTCAGAGCGGTTTTCACAAGTATTTCACTACCTAATTCTAACCTCAAATTGCATTGAATAGTTTTGGAGATAGTCGTCATTTGCCAATTATGACAGGAATCTGAAACTAAACATAATTTATGGTCCTGGGTCCATCGGGGGCTTGGTGAGCTTGAAAACGTTTAATAAGTTCTAACTTTTAAATCTAATTGAACAATCTAAGAAGTAAGAAAACACAGTCATTCATGAAGCCATGTAACTATATAATGAGACCTAATGCTGTAAACCATTGTGAAATATTGTGTTGTATTCCATCAGTTCATTTCGAATAAAATGCATAGTAAAATATCACAAACAGATTCAATTTTAGTTAAAAACATACTCTATTATTTCTAACACAATTAGATACTGAACTGGGCCTAAATACAGCACGGATAGATGAAAATCCATGAAATGATACAATTATTTAAACTGTGTAGAAACATTGTGTTGTATATTGTAGGTTGACGTCACATTTGCCGGAGAATCTGCTGTCGTTTCTTTCTGCGACGATCTGCAGAATCCTGTCAACAATAGCTCCATTTTCATCAATGCTATGGTATTAAAGAATTACATTATCATTAGTTACTGCTACAATAAGACAATGAGCCGATACATTAAAGGCGAGGCGATCATTATAATGTTATTAACTTTAGAGTATTTGTTTTCAAACCAATCACTCATAGCGAATTCAAAGTACAAAAACGAAGGGGCCGTGCAGTTTATCTTCTTATTCTGTCAGTTTCTTTTATTTGTCCGCTGTGACGCAAGTGCAAATAATATTTGAAATCATTGAGTCATACCGTGAATCTACTGAGTTATACGTGTGTGTTTTTTTTTTGCTATACAGCAATTCAACATTTATAGTGAAACAAACATTGATTTTTTAAAGCCCACAGCCTACATGTGCATGTACATTAACCCAAAAGCAATACGCTGAGTCACTTGTAGATGGTATTAGTGGTTTGAAACATTTCTAAAATATCAACAAGTACGAACGTTTACTAGTAAATTGGTAGAACTATCTAGAATTCTCTCTCTCTTTTCCCCAGACAAGCCCAGCATGCGAGCTCAAGAATGGCACAGCATTGGTATCCAACAGAACGTGCCCGTTCAACACCGAGTGTAAAGTGGGGCCGCTAGTGGTCGCGCAGGGAGGTCACGTGATGTCTGCTAAGTACTGTGAAGCTTCCATACTTCAGGTAACTGGTTGAGTTGGAAGAAAATAGTTACTTGATCTTTGTGCACTATTGTGAAATTCATAGCCCGCATTGAATCACGCGATGTCAAAGGCAGGTCCACAGGGTGCACCTACTCCCACCCCACCCACCCACCCTTTCCGACCATACTACCTTATTTTCACACGTGCTTTTTTGTCAGATTTGCTTTCGATCTTGAACTGCCACTGCAGTTGTGCATGAAAATAAGTAAATATTTTCATTAAAACACTTTCATGAAAATATTGACATAATTATTTTAATGGAAGCCTATCGAATGACCCGATTTTAGAAAGAGTTTGACTCACTAACTTGTTTCCTTTTTTTTCCACATATGAACGCCGAGACCCCGTTCGTCTTAACTACTTCTAATGAATGTGGCGTGCTGAATGCGACAATGTAGCATATTATACACGTAGATTTGTATATGCATTTGCTGTTTCAAATTATAATTTTCAAGATTCTTAAGAGTACTCAGAAACTTATCAAACTTAATAGAATGTTGTAAACACACTACTTAATGGTCTTCTGTAGTGAAAATGTAAAATAGAACCAACACAGCCATTACAAATCCTATTGTATTTATTTGTAGCGTTTTGCTGGTCAGAAATTTGAATCTAGTGAGAGTTCTAGCAGTAAGAGTTCTAGTTCTTCTGGAAAATCTGGTCGTAAAAGAAGAAGGAAAGGGAAGCAATGGTGGAAAAGGGTTGGGTGGAGACGATAGACGACACGATACTGCTCCACATTCTAAAGTTTCATTTAATTAAGAGCAAGCAATTATCAAATTCTGCTGAATATGAAAACAAAGCCAAAATTGTATTTGTTGTGCTACTTTTGAGCTAAATTATATTAGAATACACTTTGCAGTTATTCAGAGGACCAATAATATAATTCAGATGTGTTAATTATACCCATATTTGACAGGACTATATGTGCAGTAATGAACCAATTTGTACTTTACACGTTACGCCCTGCAAACATTTATTTATTTGTATATTGATTGTATGTCTCTTACAAAATAAAACTTCTGAAATATCATTAATAACAGATTATGCAATTCAAATTATACAGTTTATTCGCCCACAATGTTATATTCTCCCCATACATATCTACACTGTTGTGCGGTGAAATAATATACCTCACACTATGATATGTTGGCATGGGACAGTTCAGTTTGGCCTCGTTCCATTGGCGTATTGGAACTGGAAGACAGTGGTAACGCTGTAATGTGATAGATTACAGCCGGGTTCACACCATACATGATTTTTCATATCTATGAAATCTGGGTAATTTTTAGACAAACAAACCAGATCACGTGACTTTTTTACGTGTTTTACAGTGAATTCTGGGGATTTTTTTAGACAACCATTGATAGAGACTAAATCAGTTTCCTCGTCTTCGCCATCACACGGTCTGGTTGATCGAGACTAATCACTTAGCGGCCAAAACAGGTACTACGATCGCACCCTAACATAATGCTAATATTTTCTATTAGCGAACCGGTGTATGACATTGTTGTAACAGACCTCCTTAAAGGAAGGTGGCACAAGCCCTACAATGTTTCCCAAGTAATCATGTTTCCAATAACAGTCTTAATGGTTTCTGATGCTATGACTCAATTTGGTGATATTCTATTCTCACTCTTCTGTCAAGCAAGCTCCTGCCACTGTATTGACATAGCTGAAGAGACATCTTCCATTTTTACTATATCAACAGGCCCTGACGGGACTCGAACTCACGACCCCAAGGTTGTGAGACCAGAATGATTCCATCATCCCAAGCAGCGGGCTGTTTGGGATGATGGTATCATTCTGGTCTCACAACCTTGGGGTCGTGAGTTCGAGTCCCGTTAGGGCCACTTGATATAGTAAAAATGGAAGATGTCTCTTCAGCTATGTCAATACAGTGGCAGGAGCTTGCTTGACAGAAAAGTGAGAATAGAATTGAATTCACAAGCAAGACTTGGGAAAAATATATACAATTATTCATAATTTGGTGATAGAGAACATGATATCATACTACCTGGTGCAATTAAAAAAAATATCAATGTGGCTAGTGCACTTTGAATAAAGTTCACTTTTAGATTAATAAAGGTGTATTGTCATTGTTATGCGGGAAGCTCTAACTTGTTTTAAAACAAGTGCATGAATAGAACCCAGTACCAAAGACAAAAATGAATTGTGTTTCTTTTACTTATTGTAAATCAATTTACATGGGAGGGAACGGTGTACAAGATCAACAAGCGTCTACCATTAGCTCGCTTAATAACTCTTAAACAAAATCCATTAAACTCGAGTGATTAAATATTTGTTGACTTCTGAATCATTCAATAAAGCTGTGGGCAATCAATAAGTATCACTGATATGAGTCATATGGCATATAGATGTCTAAGAGGTACTTTTTTCGTACAAGATGTTGCAAATAGAGGTCCACTGTACGAGAGACTAGACGAGAAAAGAAAAGCCAAAGCTCAGAAAGCCCAAATCTCTACTAACTCAATAAGGAAGAGAAGCATGCATGGTTTATGATGAGAAAATTAAGATGAATGTGGGTTGCGTTCTGTCTTTTCGAAGAAAGACTGTCAATCTGTTCAGCTTTATGTTACTTTTTACTGTTGTACTCTAATGAAATGTATTAGGTTCTGATTTTTTATGTTGTTAAGCTTTGTCTCTTTTTTGTTTTTTGTTTTGTAAGGTCGCCCATCATTCCATTTGATTCATGGGCACTATCATGAATATCAGTGTCCTGCTTAGTTTAAAAAATAATCTGTTCTGAGTATATCCAGTCTTTTCCCAGGTATATACTCTTTGTGTACGCACATGATGTTACGGTGTGCGCGCGCGCGTGTGTGTGTGTGTGGGGGGGGGGGGGGGGTTATAATAAAGTGGGATATGGGAAAAGACTGGAAGATAGGGATATGTGTAAACAAAAGATGTATATTGGTAAACAAAAATACGTATATGGGTTTTCATGTCAAGGATGTGGGAGAAAAGCTTGAAACATTAGCGGGAGGGGTGTACCAAAAGAGGGATGTTGGCTTTCAAGGAAAATGGATGTGGGTGGGGAACGGCTAAAATAGAGGAATCTGCTCCATGTCCTTCGTTTTGTGTTCCCATATCCCTATTTTTCAGTCTTCTCCCATATCCAACTTTATTCTAACTTTTTGGTAAAGCTCAAAAAGTGATAAGTGGTATTTATTGACCACTTGGAAACCCCTTCCCGACCATCCTCCATTAAAATCTTAGCATTGTTGGCAGTGTATCAGGACAACGGTAAATTGTAGAAAAGGTTGTCGTGTTAAACTTTAACTGGATTATCGTTCGGTTAGCAGCAGCAGTGCACTTGTAGACTCTCTAATGGTTTTGTCAATACACAGAAAAGGAGATGTGGACTCTCGGACTGTTCTCTGTAAAACACTGGCAGCAAGGCGTCTACATTGAACTGAGAAGACATTTGCTTTTCTACTTGTGGCTAAATGAAAATTAAAATTCCAAGAGTACATGTGGATGCCAACAGTTTTATGTTGAAGTCATGGGTGAATAGCCAAAATGTATCTGCTGGTTTTGTGATAAGTTAAATGCTGATTGGTTGCTGCATGCTACACTCATTTGTTTGAAGAGGATTTGCAAACAATGATGCTGCATCAAATACACATGTAGCGTATGTTTAGATGGTATATGGATCTGGATCTGGTTGGGATATCAACAAATTAGCCCGCTCCCAGGTACAGGGACTGGCCTCCTCTAATGAGACGAAAATCTCTAGAAAAGAGAGTAAGCTGGTGTTATATAGACGTATGATAAATGAAAATGGCGGTGCAGTTTAAATGCATGCACCATGGAGGAGCATGTCAGTCATTGCAGAATGGCGCTCAAACGTAACTTCTAATGTGGAGGGTTTGTCATGGAAGTATCATCAGAAAGTATTTGCGAAGAACAGCCCAGGGTGGAAAACGTGCCGTGTGAGAGTCACGTGGTTGATGTTGAACACAATGTGCCCAATGATGTTGACGACGAGGACCAGCAGAGGTCGAAGGTCGTTCAAGTGCCAGGAGAAGCAACGCGTACCACCCCAAGGCCTGACGCGTGTACTACAAGGGCGGCGAATCCAGGTAAATTAATGGAGTGTTTGGTCACACTAAGATCTATCTGTAAGAAAGGTTGTCAATAGCGCTATGCACGCGAGGATTTTCACTTTTACAACTTATTACGCAGGTAGAGAGCTTGTCATTTCTCTTCAAAATTCCACTCATGTTTTTATCCTAACACGTAGAAACGTGCGCACATACTTGCTAACGTTTCACAATGTGTCCAGTTGTTTCTTCAGAACAGAAAGGAAAATTCTACTGCTGAACACCAGCTGGAGTTGTGTCTGTATTATCTTTTAATGTTAGCCCATAATTATGGAAGCCACCACACCAAAGGATGGACTATCATTTCTTTTCAATCACTATGTCCAATTTACATTACTAACGTAATAGGACAGTGCACTAAAGTGACCATATATTCGTGATATTTTCTCATAATATGTGTAATTTTCATTCCATGCCATACTAAAACAAACTGAATTTAATTAAACAATTGCAAATCAAGTGTAATCAAATGGCTTACTTTTATGAATGGTACAAAATATAAAACTTTCAGTGAATGATGAGACTGCTGTTGTGATAGACGTGTTAGATGAACCATCCTGTAGTAGTCTCCTTATAGAGTCCTCTCAATTCTTGAAGCACGTGCCACGACGGAGATACGAACAGAGAGGTAAAAATTTCAGTACAATGTACATGTAGATTTGAAAACAATCATCAGATTTTGTGTTTTGTTAAATTATGACATTATCTTTTATTCAAAACTTTACAACAACACTTTACATAAAATATACATTCAATCTCCACCTAAGACTATCCTTACATTGAGGCACCGTCCATAATGAAACCGATTTCTCCCAGGACCAGTTATCCCGGGCACAAGCCTTCAAAAAGAGACCACTTTAACCCTCTATTGATACCACTTAAGGTCAGTTTCCCAGTTGATTATACTGCACTTAATTATAGCACTATCACAGCAAGCAAATCACAGCTTTCACGCCCATGCAGTCGACACATTTCTTAAGCCTGCAACCTTCAACAGCTATCAGCGAACCCGACACATATTTTCAAGGCTGCTGACGGTCTTTTGGGTCGGTACTAAAATGATTATAACCTGTCTGCTAAAATCACCCTTGGCTTGGTCTCGGTGGATATCAATGATGATATGATCTCTTTACAAAGGTCTATAGTGGTCTCTTTCCATGGGATCTCGCAATATGGTCCTATTATAGAGTTGGTTTCTTTATGGTGTTGCTCCTATAACTGGAGGTTGAGATTACTTTGTTCCTCTTTCTGCGCGTGCGCGCAGGAAGAAAGCGAGTGAGCATCATCAACCTGCCTGGAAATGACAATATCCAAGACATGATGTACACGAGCCACGTGACCCGGCACGTGACCAAGGACATCCACGGCCGCTTCAAGAACAAACGCAGCAAATCTCTGGTGCCTAGAAAACACTCGGTGCAGTTCGACTCCACCTTGGTTGACCTTGACGGGGAGGAAGGCGGCGGATTGGTGGATTTTCAACAGGTCTGATGCCTGATATGGTATACTTTTATTCTTTTTTACAAGAAGTTTCAAATTTTCACTGAATAAATTCTGCATCATGTTCCCACGTAGATTGCCCTTTATTATTTTTTGTGCGAATAGTGTACGCACAGCCCCTGATAGTGTACAACAAAACATCCAAATAATATAGTTGTCAAACAAAGAAGGATATATATTTAAAAAAAACATTTTGAACGTGTGTTGGTTTTTATGCTTGGCTTTCTTTTCAACAAAATGTTTCAATGTCAGTTTATCGAAGGCACAAGTTTTACCAAAGGTGAAGAACAACCAGAATACCACTACCTAGTATCCAAAGACTGGACCTGCACCCATTGTTCTGTCCCAGGTGATAACCGGGGGGCGGAGGCGCTCCTCCACCATCATAGGCTCGCCCCACATCACCGGGAGCACCAAGAAGCAGAGACGGAGTCAAAGCGGGACATCCAACCTGCTGAGAGGTGGTTGTTCCAGAGCGCTTCAGGTGATGTTATTGATGTGATTATGGTTTATGCTAACTTTCACATGTGTTACCCAACCAAACAGCGGATTTTGAGAGTGCAGGTATTGTTTACTTTTAAAGCTTTCTATGAATGGGTAGTATTTTCAGATTCAGGCTCTAGTTCACCATAGGTCATTAGGGGTCAAATATAAGGTCAGATATACAAATTCTGGAAAATATGCCATGATTTTTATCTCAATATATTTGTTATTATAATATCATTTTATTTGTATAGAAGACAGTGTTAGGTCATAAGCAGATTCAAGGGTCGCGGGTGCCACACAGCTCTTCTTCCATCCCACCTTACCTTTTTTACCAGTCGCACATACAAAGCCCATGAAATCTGCCAGTGTAGGTGGTCACCTTACCCTTTTTTTAGAAGTAGATAGTTTTTAGAATAATGAGGTGACTTGGGGAATGCCAAGTTTTGATATCTTCTAGGGAGGGGGCAGAAACTCTAATGTGCAAACTAGGTTGTTCTAATTGGCTGCATACACCAGTAACTGTAGGCATTATGTAAGCAGTATGACAGTGGTATTGAATTGACAAATGACAGTGCAATATTCGTGTGTGCATATTTAATTGACTTCTTAGTTACCCCGCCAGTTGCCGCCACCCACCCAAGCATTGTAAACCAACTAAATGGCATTGCAGCATTTCCGCATCTGCGGTAGGCTATTGCGGTAGGGGAAAAGCCTGGGAAAAGGTGTGAATAAAATGCAAAAAGTTAAAGGAGTGTGGTATGTGAAGTTAACATGAGATGAAAAGACCGAATATTACTGAAAATTGGAACATATAAAAAGGTTGGATATGGAGCTCTTGAACCCTGGTAAACCTTCTCATCAATTAGAACTTGTGTATTACAGAATTCAAAGAAAAACAGCTTAGCTCGTTCTAGCCTAACCAGATCCAGCCTAGCAAGGTCTAGCATGTCAAGCAGTTCTTCAAAGGAAAAGTTTGTGGGAAACGTTGTGTATTTGCCGTCTGGGAAAGCAGTCACTCGCAACAAGACTAATGATGCAAACAGGAGAAGAAGGTACGGTTATGTTTACGATTTTTAACGGATAGTCTTTCTACTATGGTCAACTGCCAGGGTACAGAGTCATTATGGTCAATTGTTACGGGTATGGGGTCATTATCATCAACTGGCAGGGTATGGGGTCATTACGATCACCTGGCAGGTGTATGGAGTAATTATGGTTACCTGACAGGGGTACGGGGTTGCATCTTGTGGTATCAGTAAACAGTTACTTTACAAAATATAAATGTAGGTTCCTGTAGTGTCTAAATGACTGCAATATTGCAGTGCGATGTCTAAAGCAAGACTAGATATGCGTTAGGAAACACGCATAAGTTACTCTTAAGATCTAGCTAAAGTCCGTCTTCCTTTCAGTACACCAGTGGACCTGGTGGATTTCTCAGACCAGTACGGAAATCCCAATTCCCTGATGTTTGTGGCTTTCCTCTTTATGATTTCGGGTATGTGGTATCATTTTATAATGACGGTTTTGGTATTACGACTTTTACACATTTTAATGTATTTTTCCTTTAAAAACAAAATTGAACTCTCTCGTACATACAAATTCTTACATTTATAAATCTTAATATTGCTACATTTACAAATGATTTTACATTTAAAATTTACATGCAAAATTCTCTAATGTATACTGATAGTAGCCTACTATATTATTCAGGTATGGTGACTCTCCTCGTAGCGTTCTACATACACGACAAGGCCAAATCCCATAAGACCGGTATCATTGGCTGCTGTTTGCTTATAGTTGGTGGAATCCTCATGGTCTTTGGACTGTGCTGGTTAGTATGCGCTGAAAGTTCACATAGATATTAAGACATCTGGTACTGCTAATTGATAACATCGATCTAAATGAGGCCAAATAAGTCTCTTCTGTTATTTATTAGCCAACAGAAAATGTTAACAAGTTATTCTGAAATCTACAAGTGAAGAGATGAGCAGTTTACATGTGTCTGAAGAGCCAAGTATTATTCGTTTTCATTTGTCA
>CM032664.1:29579933-29689497 GCA_019095985.1 Streblospio benedicti | reverse complement strand
TTAATTTGTCCCTTGTTCAAAAGTTTGCCAAATTGCCTAGTGACACTTTTTATTTGGTTGTCTGATGGGGGTCTGTAGTATGCTCCTACAATCAATCTATGGAGCTCCTCCAGCCTGTTTTAAACGCACAAACACCAGTTCACCAATCCTCACTCGTCTCGCAGTGGTATTTCATCCATGATCAGACCGCCGGACAGCAATTAAGACACCGCCCCATGCAGGTTCTGTCCTTCCGCACAACCGTATAGTTTTTTGGGAGGAACTCAGCCGTGTACACTGTCTTATCTAGCTTGTCTCCGATATGATGACAATGTCTGGGCATGTGTAATCCAAAATATGTTCCAGTTCCGACAGTTTTCCTCACACTATTAGCATTCAGCACCAGGAACCTTAGTTTGTCCTTCTTGTCTCCGGTACTGTTGCACAGAACTGCTGCTATGCTTGCTGGATTTACTGGACCTACTGGGCGTGACGTCAGGTGCGAGTTTGTCCTACGACCCACCACGTGGTGAACTAACCATCCCGGATCGAACTTTTTACACGGGGAACCCACTGATGTGTTGGGAGGGTCAAACACAGAGTTGTCGAGATCACTGAAGCACACTGAATGAGTTCGATGTCGGAGACGTTGTATGCATGATAGCGTGGTGAACTAGCCATCCCCGGATCAAACTCACTACAGGGAACTCACTGATGTGTTGGGAGGGTCAAACACAGAGTTGTCGAGATCACGAAGCATACTGAATGAGTTCGATGTGGACGTTGTATGGCATGATAGCATGAAGTCATGTTCATTGACTTACATCGGAATCGCCACTGACACGTCAGATCCTCCTGCTTGGCCTGTAGGTCTCCTAGCGACATGCTGATGCACGACCTATGGAACCAGATGCTGCAGTTAAAAGCAAATGGCCTCGCGACTCCATCCACATTTAGTCTCACACCATCCACATGGAAACACGTTAGCACCTAGGGGGGGGCCTGGGTTTGGGTGCACAACACCGCTGATTATGAGGAGGAGGAGAATCAAACGTCTATCCAACCTCTGCCTGCTGGGGTGACAGTGCATTTTCTTCAGGATGATGGCAGGTGTATGTGTAGAGGCAGCTTTTCTTGTAGGTTTGACATCAAGTGGCTTGTGTTGGCTGACGTATGCCTTGGGTTAGTGGCATGACAGTATTGAAACAGCAGCAGAGTCATGCTGAACAGTGTGAACAGTGTACATGTAGAATGCAACATGACAGCTTGACTAGGTGTGAGCGATAATGGGTGCTAAACAAATGCAAGCGCTTCCAACTCTCCTAGTGGCTCTGGTAAAAGCAGACTACGCACAGAAGATACATTGTTCGTATCACTATCACTGTACAATTGTTTCCTACTGTTTCCGTATCCCACTGTGGCACTATTAATAGTGTTTATTGCACATTTTTAGACCATTTGCGGCAAACGCGTCCTTTCGCCGCGCATGCGCACCACACTGTTATTCAAACAGTACTATTGTATTGCAACACAAATATCTTTGCCTGGGTATATTGATTCTCATTCATTCTGATGTTTTCTCCTCAAATTATTCATTTCTTGATTGTAAAGTATACATCATTTCAGTATATATCTTAATTGCCCATAAGTCAACGTCTTGTTTATCATTCTTTTTCATGTAATTTCATTGGTTATCATGATCCAGAAGTATCCGACAACCCGGGTAGGGTTATCACCCCTCTTCGAACAGGGGTGATACCATGGTTATCATGCTTGTACTCAGCCGGACTACTTTTTCACTTTTTTAAAAACAGTGTTGTAATTCTTTAGAAAAGAATGATAAATAAAAAACCAGGTTCATTGTGTAACATGAATTATTCTACCAGGATTCGTTCTTGTAGCGCATCAGGCTCGTCCTTCGGGCTCGCCGTGATACGCCAGAAGAACTCACCTGATAACATAATTCATATTACAAACTCACCTGGTTTTGTCTATTTCTCCGAGTCTGTAGTGTAATATCACATGACCACTGCCGGAACATGAAAACTGAAGCACTACAACTGTGGCACCATCATCAACACCCTCAGTTGGGACGGCATAGCCTGCCGAAAGTGAAAGGTGCCGCACAATCTCTACGATGGGGCAGCGTTACTCTAATGATTTTACTGATTCTTGAACAAAAAATCTGTCGCATAGTATGTTAGTTACTAGTATATTGTTAACTTGACGTTTGTATATTTTGATAGTGACGATCTCCTTACACGGGGCCATGGATGAGGATGGTTTGTAGTAGCTATACTAGCTAAGTTATTTTTGACAGAGGTCATTTTCACCCTAGATATCAATCGTAAAGTTTATTTTACACTATAATTTGCTATTCCTTTATTGCTTTGCTCATCATTAATTATTTTGTAAAAATTATTATATATAAAATTCTGTTCTATACTTTTCACAAAATATTAACTTCTATTTGAAGTTTTATTTCTATTTGCAAAAGGACATCAAAATTGCTGAAAAACATGTATGAAGTAATAAAGACTACGATAATGATATACATTCTCCGTAGTGTACCCAATATGTAGTTTTTTATCATCAAACTTTTATGACGAATTTCTGTTCATAGTTGCAATGTCATATGAATAAAATCTTGTAAGCAAGTATATGATTATCTCTATATACAGATCTAAATCAATCCTCCTTATATATAACAAGAAGTTAAACTTCTAGCAATGATTAACGTACAAACTAAATTATTAGCATTAATTGAACTCCACATGGTCGAACACAAATGATGTAAAACTGAAGTGTAGTTATATTTTTTATTAACTGCCACGTTGTCATCTCTATTTTTACAATATCAATTACTGCAGATACTTCCCATTCACATTATGTACATCTCAAAACAACTGCACATATTTCTAGGACTCACAGATAATTATAAAACTGTACATATTTGCTTCACATACATATCATAATCAAGTCTCCCTCAAGTGCCATTATTGAAGAGGTCTGTACAATTGGTAATTACAACATCTGAAACATAAGTCATATAAATAACAAAACACACTAAACCATCAAACAATATGCAAATGTCAAACGTCAATAGGCAAAGAATAATTGATAGCCATAACTTACTATAAACCTTATTTTAGTACATTGACTCAGCTTATTCAACATGTTTGTCTATATATTTTTCAAAACATTTTTTCTTTTTCCCCAACATATGTTGCTGTTTGATTTTTGTCAATATGTAAGCACTTGTAATTTAATTACAAATGTGTAATAGGCAACGATTATTAGGTTAAAGATTATGATTATTGCAATTATGACTTATCAGTATACAGGTGGATATCTCCATATTCAGGGCATAATTAGTAATTAGCACACATAGAACTAGAATACACTTACATCACCTCCTTTGATGCGACAAAATTAGATTCGCATATCTTTCATATTTCTAGAAATCAATAGGATGAGTGGTTGTACTAAAACACATGGAGAAAAAGCAATCGCATATGAAGGTCTGATTTTTGTAAAAATTCAAAAGCAATGTAAATCAATTCCATGCACAAAAATATCACTAGTAAATCTACTCTAATTTGGCACTGTCAATAATCAGTCCCAGGACGAATTCCCCATTTATCACCCACCACATTCTCAGTATCCTGTTGGTATTGTAAGTTTAGCGTTATATGTGTTTTCCAAGCTTGATTGTGCATTCAATTCTAATCCTCTCCTATTTCTCTATAGCAGGCACGTTCCTACTGCTATATTGGCATAGCTAACTAAGATAGCATAACTACACAGCTATGTATTCAGCTATGTCAATATTGTGGTATGGTCACGCTTGTTATAGAGAACTGAGAGCATTAGAATTGAATATATTTAACAAGAATACATTTGTATCAAGTATAAATAATCATATCGTTTCACATTCAGGTATACATAACAGTTATTTGAAATATTATAGTTCCAAAAGCAGATTCCCGCGGTTCAGGGGAGCGCCCAAGCCATTTCCCCCTTGTAAAAATGCAATTGGTGTTAATAGCTTTTTTCACATGTCAGCTACTATTTCATGCATACAAAACACACAAAATCCAAGGGTTTAGCCCCCTTTTCTGAATACTTGAATCTGCTAGTGAGTTTCATTACCCTTCAAACTATCGTCATACTAGAATTACTACACAGGAAACAGGAGAATGCAGTGTTATAAATAGGAAAATCTTCACTGGCTATGAATGTTGTTTTCCACACACTGGTGCATTATATTTACAATTTACACAAGCAATACACAGCAAAACAACAGGCCAACCAATGTTGCCTATAACACACTGGGGTTTCTATATACAAGTTATCTGTATATATACATAATACTATACACTATACCATATCACATCTATAAAACTAACATTTTTAACGCTAACACCCCGTCCTCTTAAAATGTCCACTCTGCCATGCATACATTTTTAACGGATAACCTTAAAAGTAAATCTAAACACAGTCTACAAATAACAATAAGCACCAAGGTGAACTTATACACAGATCTAATTGCTCAAACTTACATCCAGTAAAACAAACAAGAGGGATCATAATTATAGAATGTTATCACGTTCTACATACCACATACCCAATACCAAAAATTACTAGAGTAATATGTTTCAATATTAAATAAGTGCTAACAATGCCACGTTGACCACATATTATTGCATGATATGCTGCAGTACTCAATGCAGTGGAGTGTGACCTCTGTTACTTAAGTACTACATTCACTAATAATACTACATTACAATCGACGTCTGCCTAATACCTAAAATACCCAGTTTATGATTACTAGATATATCATAACCGGAAACTGATCCACCACCAGCCGTACTGTTGTTTGCAGCTACTTGAGAGAATTGAAATTATGGAATTATTTACAAAAGTATTGAATGTATTTAAATGACATTTTGCAATTACAGGCTTTGAAATCTGGTCAGAAAAATCTCAATAATTGGAGAGATATTTAATAGTTTTATTCACAGATATAACTAGATCCGCTTTCTAGACAGATACTGATAAGATGCAATTCAAATACCGGCAATACATCTTGAAGTTAATCCTCTAATTCCGAGTCTACAGTAGCTGAACACAACTATAGTTGAGAGTGCCGACTCTGACAGTCGGACACAAGTTAACAATAATAACACAATTAGTAATAAAAGATCACATAACAATTACGCCTAATTACCTAGTGCAGTGCAACTATTATTATTGTCCGCCATACCCACCACTAGGATGGCCTCCTTGCTGCAAATGCTGAGTAGTGTTTGGTACTCGCTGGCTAAGGCCTACATACTCTGCACCACCACTTTGAAAGTGTTTAGGTTTCCACTCTTCGGCACTAGGGTCTTGGACCCATGTGCCCCCGCCACCACCGCCCCCTCCAGAACCTCCGCCTTGGTAGTCATCAGCCATTGGAGGGGGGTGTGGTTGTTGAGGCTTGGCAAAGGGGTTATGTGGATTTGGAGTGGGATAAACCCCCGCCGCGGGAGGCCCATAGCCATTCTGGCTGCTGCCATAGTTACTATCCCCCATTGGCAGGCCTCCATTGTTGAGCGTTGTTGATTGAGTTGAGCCATACTCTGCGACGCCACCACCGCCCTCGGCCTCCCCCATGAGGCTGTTTTTGGAGACTGAGCGTTGGGGCACCTTCATGGTTTTCATTGTCTGGCCGTCCATATTGTCATATACACCTGTGCAATGTTAAACCACCATTAGATACAATTTGCATGTACATTCATTATCATTGTTGCTTTCACTTTCTTTAAGATATGATTATTTCAAAACTGCTTTTTGAAAAATAGTCACTGAAAATCTCAATTTTAATAATTCATGTTTTCAGTGGCTTTTTAATTAAGGTTTGAAACTAAGCATATGATGAAAGAAACTAAAACGCCAAACATTAATAATGCAATATGCTATCAATCTAATATAACAAGTATTTCGTATTGTATTTATATTACCCATTATTTTGAGTTAGTGTGCTTAACATGATTTGCACCACTTTTTATAATATTAGTCATATATATTTTATTGCAGTAATAATATTCTCCCTTTGGAATTGCTGGAGCTCACAGATATCTACATACTTTGAATTATACAGTCTAGTTAGTAGTTATTAAGATAATAGGTGTAAAAGTACAGCCCTTAATAGCCAGTAAATGTTAATAGTAATCAGCCAATTATTTCATGGACGTACAAGTACAGTCCGGATCAAAAATAAATAGCCAGTACATTTTTTCTTTGAAAACATTAATGCACTTCTAATAGTACACTATAGTAGTTGTAATACTTATGTTAAGCATATCTTTAAAAATAATTATATAAATATAAAATTATTCATTTTTATTATTACTTGTTCAAAGCCTTTGAACAAGAACTATACAATTGAACCTACTACCTCTATAAAGAGACCACATCTATATGAATATAATTTCTTGTAGTCCAAACTCATCAATTACGTGACCAGCATGAACCTGCATTAAAGGACACTACTACCCCTCTATTGAGACCTCTTAGGGACAGTCCATAAATTCCTAGAGGGTTCTAACTTCTAATAGTGAGATTCTACTGTACCTGACTCTAAAACTATTCATATTGATATAACCTTATGTACTGACCTTCTCCTTTAGATCTCCTCCATCTACCCATGGCTGCTATGGCACCAAAAATGAACGCATCAATCACATAAAGGCTTCCAACTACGTAGAACACATCATCATATGACTTACGGAGGTCATATATGGCTCCTGAAACAGATACAAAAGATTTCAATTTATGTTAATAATTATTATGCGGGTGATGATCAAAAAATTTCGTAAACAAATATGTGCATTATATCTATATACAATCAAGTTTGATATATTCGTAGGCAGCTACTTTCTACTGTGCAGTTTGTTCATCAGACTTATTACAACTATCATTCTAAAATGTTTTTTTTTTATTATATCTTATGTTTGAAAATTTAGCAATTCTTTATAGTCATAATATCTGCTGAATATATCATGTACATACATATAAGTGTAATGTTCTGCCTGCTAGTCATAAACAGTGATTATAAAAATATTGACGTGCATGTACACTGTCAGTCATGCACAAAAAGTAAATATATGGAAATTAGTTTACGTAATTAATCATAAACTACAACAACATACCAGAGAAAAATGGACCCATGAGGATTCCAACACCGGACCACAGATTGGTGAATGACCAAGCAATGTCGATGGGGAGTTGAGTGACCTCACCAGAAGCGGCATATGTGTAGACAATTGTGAGACCGAGAAATCCGCCCATTACTGGAAGATATGTAATCTATGCGTGCCGCCCTTCTCTCTCTCCTTCACGGAGAGAAAACACATACATATATATGCATACGTGGTACACTACATTTCAATGAAATATCTTACATTCTTTCTTACATTAAGAAAATAATATGGTATGTTAGAAAATACTGGTGCGATAAAGATTTCAATTATACAGCGATATATTATGGCCATTTTATAAGCGTTATTTGTATTAATCACACAACAGATATTAATATCCTTAAATCACAAAAAATTGTGGTTATTTGGGGTAAACAAAAATCGTTTCGAGTAAAGCTCTGTTTGATTTTGTTGAGTAAAATGATATATCAATACACAACTAGAACTAAAGTCCCACCACTTAATTACCGATAAGAAATTCATACTTTACCTGCAGAGAATGCAATTTGTGCTTCAAATTGCCAGCACTAAATATATCAAATACTTTATACTTTGTAGCACTGCTAGCCTCATGAGCATGTTACTGTGAAGGTTTTCATTATTTCATTATTCAGGGCAACATGCAGATACTATATCTAGCGTATGCATGTTGTACCTATCATGTTACGTTTCTATATGAAGGTATTCAAATTGTGTATTACAATACTCAAGTCTTGTTTTGTAATTTCTTAATATGGGTTGGGCGTTTAAGATAACACCTTGGAAATATTTTAATAACATTATACGTATTTCTCATAATAAGTTATATATTCGTGCCAAGTTGTTTCCAACATGGACAGGTTTTTCAGTATCATACAAATTGTACTTATCACACTGGATCATAGACCTTTAAGGTTAATAAGAACAGGAGGTTTTGAGACTGAACTGTTTACTAATTGGTCTCATGAGCTACATAAGTACAAGGTCATTGATAAGTGATTGACATCCACAATTGGTCAATAGGCCTACATACACTTCCTTTCAATATATATGGCTATGCGTTAGTTTGGGTTATTTTTCTAGAACCGCAATACCTATACTTACATGTACAATGTAAGAAAAATTACCATCTTTCAGTGCTAAGTCTCAAAAAGCCTATAATAATATTTTTCAAGAGAAACTTTGATTTTTACATTTAGAAGCTACCAGCCTGTAAATGTCTGAATTAAAATATGGATGGGTCATTCTATGTTTATTTGAACACATCATTTTCATGGCAAATTTGTCCCGTAATACTCCCAGTGCAAAGAAAGATCCTTGTGGTTTATTATATACAATTGTGCATGCATTTCAACTCAAAGAAAAATGTGATATCACATGTTTGTGGTATTGTGTATAGTGTATGCAAAGTTTGCTAGTGATATACTTGTCATTGTGAAAATATCATTTGTGACTGTCATATTTGCAGCAAATAATTATGTTAAACCACGCGGCCTTCTGTAAAAGTTTGAAAGCAATCACGATACAACATAATCAGTTTACATAATGATAATTTACCATGTAAATGTGCATCATAGAGGAATGGAATCATCACTGATAAATCCAGACAAAGCGATGGACATGTACACTCAGTTTTCAACCCCAAAAAGACGAACGGATTCTGTCATTTTCTCGCAAATTCTTGTTTATACCGAGTATGAAATAATTTCGGGGACTTTTCAACGAGTCAACTCATTATATTCAAGGAGTAATTGTGTCATAACGTTAAAATTTATCTATCTAAAAGTCCAATCCCCCCAACTTTTAGATTTTAAACCATTAAAATATTTCCATGGTAGACTTATGGAGTCATATTCATTACTTTTCAACAAAAAAGACACAAAATTCCAGAAATTTTCAAGGCTGCTGTGAATTCCTACAAGGGACCCGACCGGCGACCCCATTCTAAAAACCTGGATCTGTCAGTGATCGGGAAGCATATACAGAGCTAGATATAATGATGATATCTAATAAGGCATGCGTTCATATGAAGAGAGAAGGTTGTATATTTGTAATAGTTGAAAGAAAAGACAATAGCAAGTAAATATGTAATTAACAAGTTTTGTGATGGAGTAGTGAATGAAACCTTCAAAGTAACAAGCATGGAGTGGCGGCGTCAGACTCAAAGCATAAAGGATCTGCTGTATATGGAGTGCATGCATTGTACGTTTTGCCACTAGGCTAAGAACCACAAATAAGAAGACAGAAAAGATGCAAAGTGAAACACGGGCGCTTTACTGGGGTCTTGTGCTCATCACCATTATAAAAACAATGTTCTTAATAGTTGATTTATTTATTCAGTGAAATGATACTGCCTTAATGATTTTAAGAACGCCATTTGTGTGTATCATTTCTTAATTAATTGGTGGACTGAGACCAAATGGAGGGAAGAAAACTCAACAAGTGAGTTTCCAATAAATATCATCAGGAGATAAATAGTTAATGATTTGTATCTGGTCAATATAGTAAAAGCAGTTTTCCTGGTTATTTAGCATACGACCTTCATACAATGTATCTGAGAGCTAAAGTTGAATCTCACCCAAAAATGGGTTTATTCATTATTACATGAATGTATATATGCACCAGCTCAAGGTGATAAAGGTTTGGTCCCAATAACAACCTATACTTATAATCATATGTCAACATTACTGAGTTTTGCAATTTACAACACACCTCATGTTGATAATGGTATGGGTAAGATGGTATAAACGTATCTTATTTGGGTCGATACGTACGAGAGTGTCAGCCAATAGCAATATTTACTATAGTCAAACCTTCTCAACAATGGGTGGGAAATCACATTACACCGCCACCTTAACACTGTAGAATTGCTATTGAACTCATCCTGTCAAAACGAAGACTTTAAATGAATTCTTTAAATTGCTAATCTAGCACTCCTAAGTACGCATATACAATGTACTCTATGATTACAGAGTATTGCAGCCGACCCCGAGAAAAGCGCCCATGCCGGTGCCAAGTCTTAATGCTTTGCATTCTCACCTATGGCAATAACGCAGATAATACTGTAGCTGACGTCGACGAACGGCCACATGATGCAGATGACGGCAAGGGCGGCGGCGGCCACCACGTTCACGTAGATCAGCTTGCCCTGGAGTGGTAATTTACATCAGGTTTGTCACTTGGAATCCCACTAAAGCCTGATGGCAGACGGTTATGAATGTTGAAGCCGAATCATGATGGTAGCAGAGTAACCATTGTGTATCGACATAGACTTGTCTTTTTTCACGCAGACGCAGCATCCATGTAGATCAGCTTATTCTAAAATTAGTAACATCTTTTATATTGAATAGAAGATGTCCACCGACCGTGGAACCTGTCCACAGTGGACATTTTCGGTAGAAGTTAAACAGTGAACGCATTAGAAGGCAAAGGAGTGTCCACATGGACAGGTGGACAGGTTCCACTGTAACTTGTCTTGTCGACTTTAATTCAAAACTTCCTTAAGCTCTTCATCAAATGGTTAGCATACATGTAAGCTTAGCTTTTGTCTGAAATTAAAACGTTATCAAAACTTTTGCCCAGGGATCGCAAACTCAAATAGCAACAGATTCTATAATTAGCTTCGCCTGGACATGGTAAACTAGTACCGATGCTAAACCTTCCGTTTGATAATAACAGCACAGTATGACAGATGAGATTTCTTCTGAAAAATAGAAGAAGGATTTCTGCACTTTTGGAATAACATGTATACAGTGTGTCAAGTCAGACCTGAAGGACTGTATAGGTTCATGCCATTGCTTACCTTTAGGTAATCTCCAAGAAGGGAGGCAACTATGTAGGTGATGCATTCGGCAAAACTGAGTAGAGTTAGAGACCAAGAGCTCTGCAGGGTGGTGATGCCTTTCAGGTTCATGTAGTACGCCTACAAGATAACAATTCACTAGCAACACAATTGATAATTAAAGTGCCAATCTAGTTAACTATCAATAGGTGAAGACGTTCTATCTTAATATATCAGTATGAAGTTTAATAACAACTGGTAATTACATACAGAAAATGTGGGTACCATTTAATTGAGACGGTTTGTCGCACAGATTTGCAGATCAGTGTCTAAGTAATAGAACGAGATCACAACTTAAAAGATTTGTATTAAAAGTTGTCTTATTTTTTCTTTTATTCTTCATGTTATTAGAATTTATTCACACGAGTGTTCATCATATTATCTATGGTATTTTTTCATAGTTTAAACATCCTTTCCATTTTAGCAACAAATGAATAAAAGGTAAAAAAAAACACTTTACCAGTACACCAACTTATAAACCATAGATTAGATACATGTACATCTAAAGATGATGATATTGTAAGATTAAATGGAAAATATACTGAATATTTACAACCTGAACAATGCGAATTAGACCTAATGAAACACTGTATTTCAGTTTGTCTATTATTAGACTATGGAAGTTGTATTCATGTTATAACTATAGATAGATAATTATAAACTAGACTGAACTGTAAAATGAACTTACGAGATTAAGGAATGGCATGAAGAATCCGAGGTAGCTGAGGCAGTTGGCAATGTACCAAAGAATGATCTCGGGTCTTTTCTTCAGTTCCTCCATGGTGCAGCAGCGGCGGGGCACCTTGGGATCGTCCTCCCAATGGTACGGCTTCTCCGGCGACGGGGGCTAGAACCAAGGTGGGGTGTTTCTTGCTTAGTGCTGCTTTTTCAATTCAATATAGAGTAAAACATCGCTAGTAGATACTGGTGTGGGTAGAGAAAAGTGTCTCACATTATCTTTTCACATTTTTAGTATATTTGTCACATTTTTTGTGAGATATTAGTATATTATGTCACGTTTTGTCAGATATTGGTATATTATGTCACATTTTTTCTCAGATATTGGTATATTGCGGGTCACGTTTTCTAAAAATAGATATATTGGCGGGTACCATTTTCAATCTGTCCATGGCACGTCCGTACCCATTCTCTAACCCATTCATAATGTACAGAAACATCATGTAGTGCATATCATTAAGTACTCATGACGTATGGAAACACTTGTAGTACATATCATAGAGTACTCGCCACGTGATATATATCATGGAGTACTCACGATGACCTCGCCCTCCTCGTTGAGTTTCTCCATATTGGGCGTCTCCTTGGCGGAGAAGTTCCAGCAGCAGCCGAGCCCCGTGACGATGATGAGGAAAGACGACACACGGAAAGCGACTCGCCAGCCGAAGCGCGTCACGAGCGCAGCGTTGATGGGGTTGAATAGCAGGCTGCCTGAAATAAACAAACACCCCAATAAACAACACTTCTATATATGTGTAAGTCTCTAAATACACTTTGATGCGTTATATTTTTCAAGCTCTTATAAAAAAAACAGCATCACTCGTGTTTAACTATGACGAGCATAATGTGACGTAATGACCTAAAGCTCATAGTTTATAACTTATAGAAGAAGCAAAGTCTTGTGTTTGATTCGTTTCTAACTATGTATGTAGACCTATCTATGTACATGTATGTATGACTCCGGACAAGCTAGCGTGTTTACTAATGAACCGATTTTGTTCAAACTTTGCATAACTATGGCGTATGAGGCGCATTATCTTTAATACTTTTTTTTAAACAAAACATTCAAATTTGGTCTAATGGTTACATACCTAGCTGCTATCACATTGTTCAATTTTGGCACTTTCCTAACCTAAGTTTGATTTCTAGAAGACAATTTTAGGTCATTTTTTGTCTTTTTTTTCAAGTTTTAGTACAGCTCGAACCATGAGCCCTAAGTTAGATATACTGCTTACATATATAATGACCATCATAAGTGTTCAATTTTGGCACTTTGGCAATAGAAGTGTTCCTTCCAGAATGCCATTTGTGGTCAATTTTGGTATTTTACATAGTAGTTTCAATACAGCTTGAAACATGACCTCCCTATTTGATTCAATGTTTATGCGAGTGGTGATCATCACGTATGTTGAAGTTTGACCCTTTATCAATTTTTTGAAAAGTGCTCAGAGAGTACAGCATTCCTTGAACAACATTGACTCATACAAACTAAAGATGGTTATTTTAACTTTGTTTACTTTGAAATTATTTTGAAATTACTTTGAAAGTAAAGTATTATACATCGTCGGTTTTCATGGCTTGATCACTCACACTGCCTTTAAGTCCTTGTTCATACCAACTGCGTATATAGTCGTGAGATATGACGATGAGTATTATTTAATTAACTCATATGAAAAGATCTTACATGATGTTTCATATGTTCAAAGCACAGTGCGTTGCTTGAATAACATGTCATTAACGCATGTGCAGTAAAGAAGATTTCTTCACTATGTTTACTTTAGAAATTGAAAATTAAAATATTCTGATAATCACATGGAAATGGATTTACAGCAGGGGTCATCAAGCATAGAAGCTCAAAGAATACTCGTAGGACTTTGGATGGTAGGCGCTTTCAACACAATGTTAAAGTAAATATCTTTACTGCCTATGAGTCAAGTTTTTAAGCTATGCTGTGCTCTTTGGGCACTTAAATCTAGTAGTTTTATGAATATTTTCCCTCTGGGTTCATGATGTCGGCTCTGTGACCTTAGTCCAGTCTTACCACCCTGAAGCTAGAGGCACAACTGGCAGTGCGGCCATTTTGGCGGGGTTTTTTCTATGCACAAGTGATTGCGACATGTATACATATAGGCTCATATTCAAAGGGTGAGTTTTCCATTGATTGCCACCATAGTTGTGTTCTGTGTGTGGGGGGGGGGGGTATGGGGGACGGGACAGTTGACAAGTACTATAATAAAATGGACAAGCTTCACAAAAAACAACGCAAACCACTTGTAAAAGAAATAAAACTCACTCCACAACAGGAGCACCCAACGCAACCGGCCAAGCACCTGCTCAAAATCCACAACGTCCCCGGCTTGTTGTTGTCGGCGGCCATGATTACATCTAATGAATACGTCGTGTGTGCGGCGGCAGGCTAATGGCTCGGCCCGCCTAATGATAGAGGCCGTCCGCCGGCCGGGGCGGGGGCAGCGCTCCCTCGGCTCTTCCCGATGGCAGCAGGCCACTGATCACCATATTATCTCATTATTACCTCCTCTGTTCGTTCGACCCGAGCTCTCCATTTCTTAGTTTTAGTACCAAACGAGATGGCGGCGACGGCGAAAGAGCCGAGTTTTGCTACGTTAATGAGCGGTTTTTGCATGTTTTACGAGCCGCACTTTGTGTCTTTATTCTGTCCTGTTTTTACCTTCTGTTTCTTTTTTTTCTCTTTACGGGTCTGTGCTACATGTTTGTTGCTTTTTATAGCTCGTCCGCGCAATGATGAACTTATGTTGGATTATTGGGCGCGGGTTTGGAGGTGATGGAAATGCACGTGGACTCTCCGGAGACTTCGCTTATCTGTTGTTGCAATGCACGTAGATCACAAGTTTTTAAGGCTACATATGTTGACCTCTTCCCATGTATGCATGCACGTACGCATTCCATGGTACGCAGCATGACGACAATATTCGTAAAATTTAAGATAAAATCCTGACTTTCTTCCTGACTTTCTTAAAAAGGACACACTGTCTGTCGTGTGCTTAGCAGAAATAGATCAACGATTTCTTCCAAGGGGACATTTTTTTCCAAAAAAAGACACGTGTCCTGGTTTAAACGTTACTAGATGACCAGAATGTACGGTGCTTGAAAAACTTGAAGGGTCGCAATATCAGATTATTATTTGGGAAAAAACAGGTGGTAGATCTAGAGTAAAAGTTTAAAACCAAACAAAAAGTCAAGTAAGTCAGTAGACAGCGCTTTATGTTAAAACAGGAAACAGTCCTTAAACATATACACGTTCGTCATAGACATGCATACATTATATTCTGGGTAAACCACACGCATCTCTATAATTAATTTCCATTCATTTTTCAACATATGTTCTAGACCACACAGAATTTAACAAAACTCATTTGCATCATCAGCACCATGGATGGGTGGATACAGTACACTATTGTACTGCTACACCATCATGTATATACATGTAGTAATTCGCTCAGGCTAGCTACAGTTTAATTGTTATGCATATAAAAATCAAGAATTTCCATATAGAGAGAGCAACTTAATTTGCAAACAGATTGACTGTACATAAAGTCGTAACAGATTGTTTCAATACAAGAATTTCGGGGACACAGTACCGACGGGGTATCCACACAACAGGATACTGGTGGCCAGCACGTGGTACTTGTGGTTGTTGTCGAAGTACTCGCCGATGACGAGAGACGACGCCATATAGATGAGACTCGAACCCACGCCGTACAGGATGCTGGAAGCAAGACAGTAAAAACAGCTATGGTGATTGGTCGATCAGAAGAACTCCAGGATAAAGGCAAATATAAGGTAATGTATTAACCTTAACTGCTTTTGAGTATTTCTGTTAGTGATATGTCAACTATATCTACTATTGCTAGAAAGCAGTTGCAAATCTCACTGGCTCTTCAGTATTATACACTTAAATATGATCACTGCCATGGGAGGTTTTGGTTTGAATAAATAACAAGAATCTATTAAATGCAACGTTGGGTGTGGAAAACTTGTTGGGTGTGGGGAAACAGCAAAAGAAATAGGAATGTGGGAAATAAGGCAAAAAACAGGGGCTTGGGATTTCCTGCCCCCCCCTCATAACACCCCCACCCCTAGAGGACTAGTCTCTGAAGACAGGGTCTCGGGTAGAGCGTGCACTGTAGCCTACCTATGCGTGAAGAACATCCACTCGAGGCTGGTGACGAAGCTGGAGCAGAGACAGGAGACCGAGAGGATCACCGTGCCGATGATGCCGCCCAGGCGGTAGCCGCGGTAGCGCAGGGCCCGGATGAACATCACGGAGATGGGAGCCATGGACAGCGAGATGCAGAACGACAGCGTCCCGATCCAGTCTGGAGCAAAACATGGATTGATACTTAATTAAGTGCAGTTTTGGCACTGTTTAATACACGGATCACTGTCAAGTGCAATGAAATACGCTGCCACTGCTTTGTGCCCCCGAAAGCATGGGTATCTCAGTGCATTGTATAAAAAGAATGTAGGGTGATTGTAATATGCAGAATCTAGACTGGGGCGAGTGCAGGATTTTTGTTTAAATGTTTTTAGAACATCGCAACAAGCAAAGTTTTTTTTTTTTTTTTTTTGCTCACGATGGCAGCATTGCTCGTTCATTATTCTACCTGTAAATGGCATATAACCCGACTACTGCTTTTGAAAATTTACCTTCTATGAAAATAATACTGTGCGTATTATAAAACGCCTGCAGGGAGGTGAAGATTGCTAATCATACCATGAATAGAAGCTTGATGATTAATCTCAATTCACATGGCACTTTTACACCAGAACAATTGACAATATAAAACACTACATTTTTTGCGTTGATATATTTCATCCTTTACTATGGGCGGGTTCTAATCATATAAGTAGAGAATGGAGAGGCAATTCGATGGCATGGGCCAATTTGGGTTGAGAAAGAAAAACACTTCAAATTGTTGGTATTCCATCTCTAGAACATCACCATTTTAAAACATCATTGATCTCTATGCACATATATCAGAACATGTCCCAGTGTATTATCATTAGCGTATATCATCTAGAATATACCAAACCTCGATGGCAAGGTTATGGTTATTTTTCTGGCTGCACGCATCGTGCATCCATTAAAGTCCTGATAATCGCATGATCCAATCAAAATTTCATTACTTTTTAGCGGGGCATTCTGTTGATCCCGCTTAATTAGAAATAGCCCCGCGGGTGCGCGCGCAGCCACATGCTCATTACTTCCGGTTGAGAAGTGTCTGCTGCTAACAAGCGACAGCGACAGAAGTGGCTTGATAGCGTCTGTAGCTCATGTGATCACACACATTTCCCACTTAAAGCATTTTCTGTACCTGCAAATATTGCTGTTAGCTGCATGAGAAGGAAAAATGCAGGCTCTGCTTTTGTTTTCTTTCCATGTTTCCCCATTTTCAAGTGTGTCTCACGCAGATGTTTTGTTTAATAGCCGTCAGAGCCAACCAAAGAGTGATAATCATTTCCCTTAAAACTATCAGACTCTCTAATATACATTATACAATCACATGTTTCAAATCCGGTACATCTTAATAATGGTCATCGTTTTCCTCACCAAACTTATAACATGCCAATAGCGATCAAATTGTTACGCACACAACCCCCACCCCTCTCCCAATGGTAATTAATCAGTGACGTCACAGTAGCAGCAGCAGGATTTATACGGGCCTCCACTACACGGCGTAATTGAAGATTTCACGCACTGCTTGCCACGTGCATTCATCCACGAGGCGGTGGGCAGGCGGTTATCTGGCCGCATTACATCCCTGATGGCGCAGTGCGCGGAAACAGTCCGGCGGCGGCGGCGGCGCACCGTGTCTCATTCAATGGAAATCCAGCGTCTGTGGGACGGCAGAATCACAAGTGGCGCCATCCGTCTTGCTTATGACTGCTTATTTCTGCCGTTCTGACGGCGACGGCGACGGAAACAGCTTTGGGCTGCCCTCTCGTGGCCGCCCGGGGAGAGGGGGGACCGGGGGCGTGCTGCGGACGGGGCAACTGGCAGATCCAGGATTTTGGAAATGTGTGTGGGGTGGTGCCACAAGCGCAGTGGATAGAAGCGGACATGTCAAAAACTCATTAAAAATGAAATGTTTGGGCGGGAAAAGGCGCGCCCTCACCTCCACCTGCAACTACCCGTGGTGGGCGAGGGTGGGCTACGACAGACCGCTTGTACGTCACAAGAGTTAGTTTCTAGTGTCGTCTGCTGTGGAGAGGGTGGATTGTCCTGACGTGACTCGGCGTGATCGTATTGAGAACTCTTTATGCAAATGGAGAATAAGTGTGCAGTCTATTTGAGTGCGGGGCGTGTGGGATGAACTGGGTTGTTATGATGATTTGATAGAGTAAAACCTCCAATTAAGATCACCTTTATACATATGTAGTCAGACCATCTTTACTATTTCTGATGATCAATAAATGTGCCAATGACCTGGTGTACATTGTTAAGTCGTTTAAGCAAAACTTGGATCACGACTATAAAATACCTCATTCACATTCTTTATTGAGACCACATAAGGACAGTCTTCAGCAGATGAAGCGGTCCTATTGTATTAATATCACACTTCCCTTGAAAGTGAAGTCTTCTACACGTATCATAAACATACAGTTACCTTCAAAAGCAGTCATAACCATCTTTAAACGCTCACAATGAGCAACTAATCATTTAGGAAGCGCGACATCGATCCGTGCTCAAAAGTACATCCCCTGGATATATCATCCTCAAGCGTGGCCCCTCTTTCCATGATCCCATTTATTTACACAAATCCGCGAGTTTAAGGTCACCGTCCGAAACCGGCCGTTACCACTCACCATGTAAGTATAAACTAATAGTGTGTGTCATCCATGCAACCCAATCACAGGGATATTGTGACATAGAATGAGACTATTACTGTTCTCAGAGTGGGTCATTACGGTCCACTTTCTACGTGAAAATAAATGGTCAACAACATTGGAAATTCGGAATTACAACTTTACTGCGTAAACAGTGTTTGATGGTAGTCCACGATGGAAATGGCCTTCTTGGTTGATGTTAATGGCCATTATTTTTGGCCGAAGGTAACGGCCAGTATCGGACGGTACATGAAGTTGCAAGTGGATACCAACTTCAAACACTGTAGAGGAGTCTGAGCTGCAGCCAACACAATCATGTATGGAAGCGCCTGAATGGAGTCACTGGTCCGAAAGAAGTGGGAGTTGGTAGCTTTAGAATAATGACTAGATGGTGGGCGTATTTGATGGGTTTGAGTTCTGCTAAGTTTCCCATATGAGTAAATGGGTTTGTTTCTAAATATTGTAAATTAAAATAAATAGTGAGTACATAAGCAAAGATTGAATAGTGTAAGATTTGAATAGTGTACACATGTGTAAAATGTATTTTCGTTGAAAAGTCGGTGTGCAAACATGACAGTCAGTCTAAAAAAACACAAAAAAACACACATAAACATAAACAAAAAATAGCCATCACCAAATTTAAAAAATCCCCTCCTAATACGGCCAGCAACTAAAACTCAAGACAATTACTCCTCTAAATACGCGACCAATACCAATACTACCCCACACGACGCGAGCAAGCAAGAACAGTGGCGTGGGCAGCTTAAATACCAATAGCACGGCCCGTCCATTCCCTTCACGGAGAAGGAGCGTAACTAAAGCCCGCTCGTCAAACAAAACAAGCTCTAGAGAGCCGGGAGTCCCATCAACAGTGTTCAAACAGCGCACAGGCGGGCCCGTGACAGATGATCGGACCATTAGGTGTACGGTGGCCCTATAAATTCATTAGGGGTCAGGAAAAAATGCCCTCGCCGGGATCATCGCTCAAGACCGGCGAGGCTGACGAGCGGCTATGCTAAACCAGCCGCTAATCAGCCGCCATCTTGCATAAATGACTTCATCTGCCGCTTCTTGATAGCAGAATTAAGCTGGTCTCTCCCTCTTTTGCTTTGCATTTGTCAGTGGCAAATGGCTTGATTATTATGTGGTTTACGGCGATTTGTCTCTCTTTGGTTTCTACGTGGTGTTTCGTAGGTAAAATTTAGCATAGTTTTCCTTTTTGTGGGGTGCTGGTGGTGGTTTGGGGGATGGGGGTGTGGGGAGCGCGGGTAATAAAAAATATGCTGCTCAGCCTGCGAAAAAGAACACAAGAGGTATGAATTATCTCGACCAAGTGTGTTGTTCTTCTTTGCCTCTTTGAGTTTCAGACTGTTCAAATGAACAAGCTTACAGTGTCAAAAGATGACAGATTGTATTTAACCGACCCGTTATCTACTCCAAGCACTCCTCAGTTTAGCTGTCTCAGCTGAGCCCACCGTTCCTCTTGTTATATTTGCATGTTTGAAAAATCGCCATAGCACAGGATAACATTATACATAATGACAATCCATCCGTTTTTTAGACCAATATTTTTTTCAAAATATTTAAACTTATCTCATATTTGTTTAAAATTCTATCATGCCATAAGAATGCAAAGGGTGTCTGGAAGCATTTCTACTTGGTAACAGCCTAATTTAGAAACACGCTTGTCATTTAAAAGCAATACCCTGTATGATGAAAACAAAACAAACTGTAAAATGTGTTTAATGTGTCTAAATAAGCCGAGCATTCCTCTTAAGTTCACGTCTTTGCGGTCGCCAGTTACGTCAGAAGTGCCATGAACAGAGACAGGCGACACACAACATGTCGCCGTCAGTATATATAAAGCACGTGGCCATGCCTTTCGCTGTCGCCGGTGTTGTTATGGAGTTGAGAGCGGGGCATCCATCAGCCTCTCTCTGATTAGACAATAGGCGGCTGCCTAGTTAGGCACAATGTATCTGTAACACGCTCGTTCCACGTGATGAATGAGGAAGCTGCCAGTGCGCACGCGCAGCCGAGTGAAGGAGCTTCCAGGAAGGCAGTCAGACGACAGGAGCAAAATTGTAGCGTAACGTTATTTTGTAGGACTTGTTTTATGTCATTTAAAATGACATAAACAAGCCCAACAAAAATATTTTAATAATTTAGTCGAGGATCTAGGAGGGATACAATGTTCATGACCACGTCTTAGAGTACCAAAATATCAGTATCAATCCCCACTGAGCTAAACGCAGCAGAACCATTTTACACACTAAGTTACTAAATAAACCAACAACGCTCCAAAAAAGGCATTCAGAAAACAAAAAAGGTCCCTCATCCGAGCCGTGCGCATGATTTACAAGTGCTAGCCGCAGAATTGACAGGTTGTTACAGAGTTGATGCTGGCGCGAGACCGCCCGCCTGTATTCAATTACCCGCCAGCCGTCTATTAAAACGCGCATTCTTATCATCCTCGCAAGGTACTTGCCCATAAATCCCCATAATCCCCTTGCGCAGCCAGGCAGAAAGACGAGATGGCCCAGTGAGTGAGTGAGCGAGGATTGGGAAGACTCGGGGTAGTAGTATCATGTTCAGGGGAGTGTGGTGGAGTGTTCAGAGGAGTTTGGTATATCATACGAGGCAATAAGGTGTTTCTGCTAGGACTAGGTGATTGGCTATGTAGTTTTGTAAAAACAAAATGCACTTTTTGTATTTGTAAGAGAATTATGTATCTAATTAGATGTGATGGTCCCACTTTCTTGAGTGATCTGTACATACGAGACAGAAGCATAACCTACTATTGGTATAATATTGGTATAATCTTACGTGCAGAGATGTAATTTTGTGTCAAACCTAGTACTGACAATAATTTTAACTTAGCATCGCTCTTTTCTCTATTCAGCGACATAGTGAAAGAAAAATTTCCATTTAACAATACCAAATGGCCCTGGTTGGATTTGAACTCACAATCCTGTAACTGTGAGACCAGGATCCTACAATTGTGGTCACAATTGAAAGCCGCGATGTTTCTTTTAAATGACTCCAAAAAGAGTTCTAGTCTTATACATTCAGGCATAGGGGCATTGAGGATATGCTTGGGCTCACCCTTTCAGCTGTAATGGAAGAAGTGTGTGTTCCTTTGTCTTTGTCAACATGAGGAGATAAAGCAATTCGCAGCTTTAGAAAGAAGAGCGGGAAAACATCGTAGGCTATTTAAACAATATTGCTGGATCTTCCAATGCTTTGTAAAAAGAAATCCCTGGCTTTTGATTCAAACGGAAATTAAAGTTTTGAAAAGTTCGCAGGTTTTACCACTCTGAGTATTAAATATCAACAGAACCCTGAAGCGTAACCATTGCTATTTAAAAATGTGACCAACCAGAGGCTTTTAATCCCAGAATTGGAATGACGTCAAGTCATCGATCCGATGAATTCAACCAATCAGGTTGCAGAATTTAAACATATCCAGTATTTTAACAGGTCATATAAAGTGATACATTATGTTAATCCACTCTCAAGTGGGACATTTCAGAGGTCAAGTTGCATGACATCTGATACTCAGAGTGGGTTTTACCAATCCTTGGTTTTACGTGATAAGTTCTAAAGCCTCTCCACAGAAACAGCTCACTAATTAGGACACGTCACAATTAGAGATATGTTTTAATTCTATGGTTGATATACATGTGCAATGTAATTGAATGTGGAACTTAACAGCTTGTAGCCTTGTAGTACGTATCAACCGTCCACCATCGGCTTGTATTGGTCAATTCTAAACAGGGTAACACGTGACAGACACTAATACACTGTGCTATCCATCACAGAGTAATTATGAGTGATCATTAGTATATTAAGTGCAGTACTTTTCTTAAAAGATGCCAGACGAGTACTTCGTTAATTATATACGCTGCTCTAATGAAGTGACGTGCCATATTCACAAACCAGCTCATTGGCAAATATTTCAGAGAATATTTTACATACTCAATATCCCCAAGACTTGAACTTTTGAAATAAGAGAGTCCATTTTCTGAGAGCCACCGTGAATGAAAGAGAACCTGTATACTTAAAATGTTGAAAACTGTGTACACCATTAAAATGTCAAATGTTGACCCATTTGAAAATTGGGAGTCTGGGTCTTTAAATAACTACCCAGACAACTCTTAATGAGATACTCATTTGGGACTCACAACAATATCTCTTAAATATCGTGCAAAATGCAGTACACTAATTGGGCTGACCTTTAATCCTGTGGACTTTAGCGAGGCTCTAACGTATAACAAGCACAGTTTAGGGCTGACACCCTGTGACTTAAGCTGGTGTTGGGGAAGTATATTATAACACCCACTCTCAGGATGAGCAGTGGTTTGTAATACGTGCTATATGTACGTGTATTTTTTGTACGTTATGTTGTTAATGTTTTCATTTTCCATGGGCATATCTAGAAGGCACGGCGGGGCTTGGGTGGCAAATTTCTCATCTTTTTGTTACAGTGTCGATCCACGGCGAGTTGGGTTCTGAAGTGGGTGTGGGGTGTTTAGAAATACTGGATCAGCCACTGTTTTCATGGTGGAGGAGATGGAAGAATGTCCCAAAGTGTAAGACACGAAATATATCTTTGGCTCAAATTTATCTCTATATGAATTGTGGACTGCCTGTGTGCAAGTGTGTGAAATGTGATGCAACCTATCATTAGTGAATTGTGATGATTATGCTCATTACAAGGGCCGTGATCGGTGTTTTGCCCTGAATATTGAGTGTGAATTGTGAACTGTCTGTATTTAAGTGTGTGAAATGGGGATGTAACCTATTCAATTACAATTCCCGGTGATTGGTGAAAGACAATGAAATGTATTGATGACTGTCGATTTAGGAAAAAGGAAAATGAGACCATCGTAAACCTCCGTAGAGACCGCCTTTGTACTGGGATCACTTGCGACCGGCCTACCAGGTGGTCTAAATAGGCAAATTCTACTGCATCCGTCATAATAAGCAACAGTGGTAGGAGTAAAGTGCAAAATAAAATAAAAACTATAAAGAGTGTCCCTGTCATAAAGCATCTGCACTCTCACGTCTGCATTCCATACATCATCCAGACCATTAATGATGCAAGGAGAGATGTAGCAAAGCGTAATGATATATCTTGATGTAAGTTGACCGCTCGAGCTCATGCTTCGACACTGGTCTTTACCCTCACAACAATCATGGCTTGTACTTTTCCATTGTCTCCTTCGTACTTTTAAATACTAAAACATATTTCCTATCCACGCAAATGATTTGATATTCCACAAAAGTTTTAAAGACAATCCACAGGTGTTGCCAGTGATTGTCTTCAACTGGATTGGCAATTTGGTCTTTTTCCTCTATCTGAACAATAATGCTTTTCAACGTGAACAATGCGCGGTGATATGTGCCTGGTTGACATTGCTTTGGTGGCGTTGCTAGTGAACATCACTACTCTTTCAGTAATTGCAATCTTTATTAGCAGGTTGTCAACCTGTTTTCAGCAACCCACGTTGGCAAATTCACTTTTCTAGAAAGGTACGCCCAGCTGAGAAATTCCATAAGATTCGTATGCACCATTCGGCGCCAGGATCATGAAAGGAGGAGGGTGCTGCACATTATATTTGATTTACAAATACTGTATCATAGATCTCTATGCCATATGGTAATGTGTATGGTATATCAAATGCAGTATACGTAACTCTCCCCCTCTCTTACGATGCTGGGCCTTATGATGTGCATGACGATGCTGAAAACATATCTAGGGTGTCATTATTTTCTGTGGGTTAGACGCGACCTTTTCGCCATCTTAGCTAGCATTCAGAATCTGCCAGTGATATATCTTACCAAATCCTGTAGGGTGTAACAAGGTATAAATGGCGATTATACACAAGTTTCAAAAGCATGGGCCCCAGTATCATGTGAGTGGGGAGGGGGTATGTTTACTATAGTTGACTTACAAATCAATATAGCAAACGACCCCTCCCCACTAGCATGTTTCTTGGAAAACATAAATTTCAAGTCAAGTCAGGGTGATATTTGTGGTCGTGGTGTATAGGAAACTTATGTCACAACCTGACGACAATAACAGTGAGCTTGGTAGTTGAATGAACCTGCTGATTGGACACTTTACCACAACAATGAAAAGTGCAACAATAAGCTGCTGTTAATCATGACAACAATCAATTAGTGACCACCAGACAAATCAATTATTGGGACCGTCCTAATTGGGTGCAAACCTTACTGTGCCACTTGCTGCAGTTTGGTGAAATCCAACAGCTATTAACATAATGAGCAGGTGACCTGGGGACTAACCACTTATGACGTGCTATTATAAAAGGGACGAGTACACTCACCTTTCAAATCACACATATGTTGTTAAGTTGGCTTGCTTCTTTTCAATGGCACCAATAATTGTGTCCATTTTGACTGTGGCGTTGATGCATGCCCACCCCCAGTAGACTTAGATGTGAAATTTGAAACCAAAATAACCCTTTTAAATGCCTTGATCGTGTAAAAAGAGACTCCAACAAAGCCAGGTGTTCTATATGTGGACGTTACATTAAAATAGCTTGTGCCTGGTACACATAATATTAAAACGTGACACACGTCTTATTTTGCGACCCCGTGAAGGGGCATAAATCCGTCTATCTTGGGCTAATCTTGGCGTTGCGTGCCTTTCTGTGCTCTGAATGAGGGAGGTGAAATTAGCGAGCCCGGCAAAACCATGTTGCATAAATGATGAAGGGACAGATAATTATCCCGGCCTCTTATTATTGTTATGGCTTGATTTCTTGACAGCTTTATCATTAGCACTGCCCGTGTGTGTGCTGGGATTTGGAATGGTTGTGGTGGCGGCTTATGTAGTGTGTTTAGTTGGATGGGTCCATGAACGTAATGGGGGTTTATACTTTTATTTATAGTGTGTTCATCGTTGTTTTCTAGCAATCACAGAAAAAGAAACGCTAATATTGTGTTTGACCATGTTAGATTCGTCCAATTACGGTGATTTTCATAGGTTTTTACGCTATATATGCGTTTCTTTTCCAGCATGAGTTAGTACTAGCACTGAGTCAACTAAAGAAGCAACAGTTAATGCTCTACTGTTAAACCAAAGACCTTGATATAACTATGTACCTATACTTATCTATTCATAGAGTGTTCCCACATTACTGCCTCAGTCCGTTTCAGAACCCATTCGTTCCTAAAATGGGGCAGCGAAACCTTTATATATTAGCTTAAGTATTGAACTGCGCAACTGTCTCAACCTACAATTGACAAATCTTGCCAATAACTACAATCAGCAATATTCTGTCCCAAAAGCTGGACTCAAAACGCTTTAAAACTCCAGCGAATGCGCGCCGACACCGCTCCCCGAGTCCCCACGTGTGAGAATCCATTCCATGCGGGTGTTTGCCGACGCTTTACGGTGACATATTTACAGGCCTGGGGCGACCCCGTGCAGGCTGGCTCCCCCTGATAACCCCCGGCCACCCCCGTCCCGCCCGGGGCAGGCGCACAATAGCTGCTCCCCTCGCCGTGATGGATCAGGCCCGGGCCCGACTGCTCGAATAATGGTGGCCGCCTCTGATAGATGGCGCTCCTCAATGCCTGTCTAATAATACACGCGCTTTTACGGGCCGGATTATTCCGCCGAACCGATCACTGTCACGGCGCACAAGAAAAGAGTCCCCCTTGCTGCATATTATTTGTGAGAGTTTTTTAAGCTTGAAGTTTTCTTCTCCATGCTATATAGTGTAGGCTCAATTGTAATTTTGTGTGCATTGTTTGTTAAGCGCAACAACTTGTTCGATTCTGATAGAAAAGATATAAGGGTTAATTTTTTTCGGGCACTCAAAAGATCTATGATTCAAGATGGCATCTAAAATGGCTGCTATTCGGTAAAGATATCTATTATATCTTTATCATTTCTTTATCTATTTTTTGTTGTTGGTATTTTTAACTTATCTATTTCTTACCAGGTAATAAAAACTAGGAGATCATAAATACAACCAAACATGAAATTCATTAATTTACATTAAACAGATAATCATTTGGGCGTAAGAATTACACTCATGGCAGACTACTCGCATATCTAAGCAATACCATGCCTTTTTCACAGGAATTGCATTTAATGTTCACTCTGTACACTTCAATTGCAATAATTAAACTTGAAAAGTATTAGTTCTATTATAAATCGTGGCTTGTGTCCAGGTAATATGATTGATTAGGTAATATGGGTACCAATAGTATCACAAATCAAAACCAACACATATTAATATAGGTCGAGGAGATCTATCACCTAGTACTCATTACATCAATACAAGACACACCTAGAACTGATAGATTTATAGGATGATCACTGTCACATATTGTGACATCTTCAATGTATGACTGTAAACACTGCATGGTTGTGTGCAAGATTGAATATTAGTAATATGTTCCCTTCACGTTTGTTATCTGGCAATCAAACATCCTGGCACTGTCATATGTTTATTTTGATAGTTCATTATTGGGTGTCTATAGAAGTTAGAGAATCAATAGAAATTGGGCAAAGATATGAAATCTATTTATCATGTATATAGTTAAGGGCATGGTATGACGTTTGTGTGATGTACAGAGATTTTGAAATGAGGATTAAATACGTTATATGGAGTCGGATTTTGCTTTGAGATTTGCAGAAATTAGGGATTCTTAGGGGTTTGGCTGCCAACAAATAGGGGGTCTTAGATATTTTGTCATCTCAAAATCGGTGGTCTTTCTGCTGAACATGTATACCCAGCCACCTGGATCCTTCATGATTGATCCGTCAATATCAGACTTATTATTTTCATATAGAGAAGCAACAAACCCACTCAGATGCGCTTCTTTCCGTCATATTCAAGCATGTTTTGGAGGACATTCCTCTTGATTCATGCATCGGTGGCAGATAAATGACGTTGATGAATATTACCCAAAGACTAGGTCCGTTTATTCTCTAAATATAATGAATTCAGCTGCTAAGAAATTCTTACTAAATGAGACTTACTTTGCTCGGCGAGTGACGCGCCGTACGTGCTCTCCAGCTTGACCACGAACATGCCGAAGCTGTAGGTGATGCCCGACCTGACGATGGTGATGAGCAGCACACAGCCGCATATGGACCAGCCCTACAAACAGGGCGCACATCATTGTTGGGTTGCAAAGTATTAAATTGTTTAGAGTGGAATAATGGAGGTGGGTGTGTGCATAACAATGAAGTGGAGTTTAGCTCGGGCGGTGTTCTTACCCTCCAAAAGAATGGAACGCGTGTGCCACTGGGGGTATGAAATCAGTACCTAAAAACATATTGCCACCACCGAAGATATCAAACCAAAAGATATAATGAAGCTCTGAACTAGTACCCAAAAATATAATGTCATAAGCAATATTTATTTTTGATAATGCTCAGCCATAACATTACTTATGGATGATTAAAGCAATGAAAATGTTATCACAGAATAATATTTGCATGAAAATGATATACGGAATTTTGAAAAATTATGACCCTAATGTAATATAGATGGGAAAATTATAATCCCAAAATATAATGGATGGGGAAATTATGAGTATAATGGCGCAAAAAGGTACCCCTCTCCAGTGGCACGCCCAGGACTGCCCAACCTATTTAAAACCACCCCCCTCCGCGTTTGGGTTAAAAGGTTTATGGGTGTTGGGGGGTATTATGGGGCCATTTATTTAAGATATTTCTATACTTTTAAGAAACCTTGTTGTGAAATCAGAATGTTTTAAAATCAAACGGTCAAACAATGATGTGTCCGTTTGGAGGAGACTGACAGGTGTGACGTCACTTTTTACTTAACCAGGCTCAAAACATAAAAAATTGAGACAATTTAAATTTGCTGATGTTTGTATCTGGAGAAATTATATGAAATTGCAAACTAAAAGCAAATAAATAAAAAGAGTTTTCAGTAATTTGATGCCCTCTCAAAATAGTACTTATAAGGTACTGAAAAACAGGTGTGATATTTTTCTTTTCAATTTGGAAGTTCATTCCAGTTGGTATGATGCAAATATCAAAATATAAGTGATATTCGTAAATTTCATCCATAAACTTTATATATTGTAAGACGTATATTGGGTAATATTACTACAATATTGTGGACTAAATGCAAAGTGGGCTTAGTAATTATTGGGTCAATGTCAGAATTGGTGTACTTGGCTCAGTTGCCGTGAAAAACATGATCAATAACTACACGGGATTACAGAAAGCCAATATTGATAATTAGATATTAAGAAGGCAGGCTAGAAGAAGTGAGTTATATGAATAAGTTTAAAGGTATAACCAATGATTATCGTACTGAATATATTCCTACATCGCATACTTGTACCTCTAAAGGTAGAATTGAATCATGTATGCTTTGTAACTTCTCCTTATCGGCAGATATTGTGGGCAAAGGGTTTATAATAACACCACCCCATCCGTTGTTGTTGTTGTTGTTTTTATTCTGTGAGTTTTGGGCCTATCCGTGAGCTTTTGTGCTAACCAAACCCATGAACTCCACTGGTTAAGTCCGCTTTTCCCATTTTCCCAAAAATCCTGCATCTGCTACCTAGTGTAGTGTCCCTTGTAAATAATTGAGTATCACATCGTAATAATTGCCGTTAGGCAACGATCATAAATAACGATACCGGGGGGTCGTCCATTTTTTGAGACTCGAAGAAAAAGTTAACCGACCCCCCCCCCATCAACATTCTAAAATGTTGAGTGACTCCCCACCCACCCCCACCCCCACCCACCCACTAAAGAAAAAGTCCTCTATGTAGTCATTGCATTGCTAATATAAAATATTTGAAAAAATATACTGTAGCGTGATAAAAAAAAGTTCAGCGACCCCCTCCCCCTAAAAAAAATGAATCAGAAAAGTTGGATGCCCCCCCCCCACACACACACACACGCACACGCACGCACCTTTTTCGATGACCCCCCCGGTTTCATTATTTATGATCGTTCCCTTACGAGAATACGATATCCGTGGTTCACTGCATGGCTATAAACTTTTGAGAATGCCTCTATATATGATTGCTACCTTCATGTTTGAATGTGGGGAAGTTCTGTTTTGGGAAGCCCAAGAAACTACAATCTACTATTTGTTTTACAGTGATTGTTCTAGATACCAATCCCGAGTTCATGACTCATTATGTTTCAAGAGAATGTAGAAAGTTAAAATTTGTGTATCCCACGGGACACATAAGATATTCATAGTTTGTTATGGTTATGTATGCCAAAACTTATTGTATTGGCCCTTTGTTTCAAAATATTAAAGTCCTTGGGGACTCATTGAAGCCAATTTCTAAATTAATTACTGCTGTTTACCAAAGTTTTTCGGAGATACTCATGACATTTTGATTTGATTGCTTTGTTAAATGTGTTGCAAAGTAGCTATATCGTCATTGCATTAAGGCATACGCAGATATTAAATTTACTACCTGCCTTCACAAAGCAACATGGACGCCTCACTTCAAAACTATTTATTGGAATTGTAGCCAATATACAATTTATCACAAGAAAATATTTGTCAATTATCAGTAATATCTTAATAAAGGTAGATTTCTGTTGAATGATTCTAGTAAGGTAGTATCTAACGTTATGGAATCTACTTATATTCGAATTGAACACAGCTTAACTCCTAATAGATACCACCTCTATTAAGAGACCATCTCTTTAATAAGTACTTTATGTCTCTTAAAGAGACCACTTCTTACCTCTAAAAGGGACTTTCTATCGAGACCACTTGGAGCCATTTGCTGAGTGGTGTTTGAGTGGTCTTATTAAGATGTTATACTATTAACTTACTATCTTCCTCTGCTTTAGCAGAAAGATTGTTAATGTTGACAATACATACCCGTGGCAAAATTAGAATGCCCGGAGTGAGGGTTGGGTGCACCCTAAACATGCACACCCTTCGATTCGCCAGCCCACAGACCCAGTGGCTCGCCCACTCCATAGAAATCTGCCTAGTACAGTTTCCTGTAGTTATATAGCAGTAAGACTACTCAGTGTAAGATCGAGAAAATACAAACAAGGAGCCCATATGTCTCTGTGCCCACAATACAGGATCATCACAAGTGCCTCGGGACGGATCTTATCCAAGAAATGGAAGGCGTGTTTGGTTGTGCGATGTGGGTGGTGCTGGCTGGGTGGTGCTGGGGGTATAATGCCACAAGATTTTTGTATGGGTAGAAGACAAAACAAACAGAAACTAGAAAAAAGTCTAAACATGGAAAATTATTAACTTTATAAAAATCTTGATATCTAGAGTGTAGGGACGCATGTAAAAATGTAGGAACTCCGATGAAGACCACCTCTAAACCATTCTACTACCTCTTTAACAAGACAATTTCTCAACTCCCAAGCCAAGACAGACACCCGCTTCCATAAAGATACTACATATCTATAGAGATCTCTTGACCCCTCGGTTGTTCTAATATAAATAGAGTGGTTCTATAGTCTTGTCACCAATACATGTCCACATGATTAATTCTTTGCCTATAAAAACATTGTAAAGCCGCCGGCTTCGAAATGTGCCCTCTTACCCGTTTTGCCACAATTTTGCGCAATTGAATCATCTAAATAGATGCCATAGGACATCTGAAAACAGTCACTGAAACAATGTTTTAGAGGGGTGCATATGGATCTACATTGTGACTAGACTATTATGTACTGCATGTACTGCAATATTTATACTTCTTACATTATCTTTCTGTCCCTTGTATGGCATATGCTACCTTTTAGTCACCTGTATGCCACATGATTACCTTGTTGTCACCCTGTATGGTACATGCTTACCTTTTTGTCACCCTGTATGGCAATCTTGAGAGCGGCAAACCACGCGGCTATTCTGGCATACAATGCCGCAGCCTTCATCAGCAGCGGATGATTCTCTATGTTCAGGATCATTCTGCTGTTTGTTATATCCACCCGATTCACAGTCTGATTTCAATATCAAGCTATATAGTGTGAATACCAAGATATCCTACACTTGAAACAACTCTTCACTGTAAATCCAGGTATCCTTTAAGAGCAAACGATGAGGCAGCATTCACGAGGATCAAAACTACCAACTTGATGGCCGCCCATGTGAGTGCACTGTATAAGGAACACTTGTAGCCAGCTTGATGGGTATCCAAATATCAGAGGGCGTTCATCTTGGTGCACATTGGAGGTACATACTCCAACTGTAGGTAGAGTAGGCTCGTACCCCACAATTTAGGCCTCCGCTTTGGTGTTGTTTTAGGTTGCCATTGTGTGTCTCAGAAGTCTGAAAGTGAAAGAAAGATACATATTATAATTTAATGAAACGTGTAAATGTCCATTTTGCAATGTTAAAGGGCTATTTTGCAACCCCTACAACTGCTGACGTAATCATAGCATAGCTTAATTACAAAATTAGCGTAATTAGAGTGCAATATAACCCGCGGATTACAACTACAACTGGAGATATACGCTCATGCCATCCAGTTTGTGAGCTTCTGGATATTCGCTTTTATTCAGGCATATGATTAAGGGTATATTTTTATACCTTCTCTCTCTCTCTCTCACACACGTCTTTTTAGCAAGCATATTTCTACCAACGATAGATATAGCTGAAGACAGGTTTTACAACCCTAAGCTTCCATTTAACTATATCAAGTGGTGGCCCTGGCGGGACTCGAACTCACGTGTGTGTGAGAGAGAGAGAAGTATAAAAATATATCCGCAAGCACTGGGAAACACATATATATGATTAAGGGTATGTGCGAGAAAGTGTATAAAACAGTTTGGCTGCAGATCCAAAATTTACCTGGAATAGGGGAAGCCGGAGCTGGTCTGATAAAGAATTAAAATTAGACCAGAATCACGGGGCTCTCCCACCCTGATACCCTTATGACCTGGATCCGCCGCTGTCTATAAATTCCGTGTGAGCGAATAAGGGGACTGCAGGTTGAAGGACAATCTTCTCACTCGCAAATCCAGTCTTTTGTTAAAAAGAGGGTGCACAATCAGTGCATGGATTTTGTATTCGCGAAGCTCACGGCAATGTAAAAACAAAGTCAAAATGTCAAACGCAAATTCAATATTATAATGGTTACAGATTGGACAATGGCCGTCCAAACTCCTGGACCTACCCATGACTTCCAGCTAAGGGGTTTGAGTCCATGACCAGTAAATCAGACACTCCACGAGCCTCAGTTTATCTTCTGTGGAACTTCTGATTAAGAACATCTCTATATAGAGAGCAGCCTTATAATGCCACTATAATCCGATTCCCAACCCTTCATAAAAAGAAAACACGACACTCCACGCGGATTCCGTCTCTTTATTGAGACCACTTGAGGAGCCCATGTGTGGGGTTAAAAGAGGTGTTCTTCTGTACGTGGCGATTCATTTCAGCCTGGCCGGTGGTATATCATTGCCAATTAGTTCGGGCTTGTTAGAGAGGGGCGGCTATTCTTGCTCTGTGATTAGTTGTCAGGGTGTGTGGAGGATCGTAAAATGTCAGTGAGAACTTTAAGCGTTTAACTACAGTTGTAAGAACACCCACGCATGAACATCTTATCCCTTTATTCACCCTCAAACACACTCGCAATTGGCATGAACTTCCCCAGGTCAATTCCTGCTGAATATCCAACACTTGTTGACATGGCTTAGACTATTGTGCCAATGGCTCGGGTGCACCTTCTTGATTTACGTGTAGGTACCGTGGTGTACTAGGCAGTTAAAAAGTAGTTTAATCAGCACACAAATCTGGCTTCGGTAGAGACTCGTACAGCTTACCTTCTAGTCATGAGCTTGAGCGCTAAACCACTGGGCTATGGAACTACACATACTGAAGCTGTAAAAGCCTGTTTTCTAATGTAAAATAATCCTGTACGATCGAAGTACCAGATATAGCCGCCACGTAGCATATGACAATGACATTACAAAGGTGCATCAAAATAGTTACTAACATCGGCAGATCCAGGGGGCACCAAAATACTTCATTTTCATAGGGTTTTTCATGAAATCCCAACGTGGCTCGGCAGGTGGCATGCATATGTGGTAGTCTCGATCAACCAGATCCCGTGATACCAAAGCATAGCATGAGGAAATGATAATGACTGATTACTGTTTGCCTAAAATACTCCCAGAATGCAATTGTTTGTAGCCACCTGGTGGCTAAATATGGCACTACGACAGCCGTAGTCGTGAATGGCGCCAGCTATTATAAGGGTTGTGCTATCATACCTCCTCTACTAAAGGATAGGACTAAAGATATTCGTATACCAGCTAATCACCGTGTAATAGCTGTAACCCCAGCTATGTATAAACTATTCTGTTGCATTCTGAACAACAGGCTTACTAAATTCATGCATTCCAATAATCTTATAGTTAACGAACAAGATGGCTTCCAAAAGGGTCGAAGTACTGTAGATCACTTAGCGACATTAACAAATATTATTGAAACTCGCAAAGTCTAAAACAAGGTGAACATATGCCGCATTCATTGATTTCTCAAAAGCCTACGACAGAGTAAATAGGGATTTCCTATGGACAAAATTAGAAAGAATGGGAGTGAGTGGTAAGATGTTAAATTGTGTTAAAGGTATATATGCCAATGTGAAAAGTAGTGTGAAATTGAGCTCTTTTGTAGCAACCGACTGGTTTCCACTAGGGGTTGGGTTGCGGCAAGGGTGCATTATGTCCCCGTTACTCTTCAATGTCTACGTTAATGATTTGGCTAAGGCTATTAAAGGTATGGATAAGGGTGTTGATATGGGGAATGAAATATGCTAGTATGTCTATTGTTGTATGCGGACGATGTAGTCCTATTAAGTGACAATGCTGAGGACCTGCAGCAAATGCTTGACGTTGTAATTAGATGGCGTAAACAATGGAATATGGTGGTAAATACTGATAAATCTAAAATTATACATTCTAGACCCACTAATACTAGGAGGACTGATTTCAAGTTTAAACTGGATGATACTGATCTTGAAATTGTGAATAGATATAGATACCTGGGTTTAACTATAGATTGTAATTTGGATTATAGAGTAACTGCAGAGGAGGTAGCAAAAGCAGCAAATAGAGCCCTAGGTCTTCTGATCTCTAAGTCAAAATCTAACAATTGCTTCAGTAAGCTTTATGGGTCATGTGTAATTCCAGTTATAAGATATGGTGCATCAATTTGGGGTCACAAAAGTTTTTCATGTATTGATGCAGTTCACAACAGAATGTGTAGGCATTTCCTAGGGGTGGCAAAATTTACACCTAAAGCAGCATTACAAGGAGACATGGGTCTGTGGGTACCGGTCCAGCATCAAAGACTTGAGGTACTTCGGCAGTGGTGCAGGTTCATCAATATGAACCACAATAGGTTAAATTATAAAGTATTCAAATGGTCACACGGTATCAATGTAAAGAATGGATGTTATAAGGTGGTTCAAATGCTCATAGGCATGGATAAGAGGTACTATATAGATGCAGAGGAAATACATAAGAAATCCTTTTTAGATGAAATTAGAGAAGTGCTAGAGAGGGAAAATGAACACCAATGGTTTGAAATTGTGCAAAGAAAAGACAATAAAGTTAAAAAAAATGTGGTAATAAGCTGCGGACTTATAGTACCTTTAAATCTAAGTTTCTGAGTGACTGTTGTGTGTACACATCAATGCCTAAAAGCCGCGTCCCACTGCTTCCAGCGCACTGGGAACTTACTGGGAACTTACGTTCAGCTGATAAAAATCCGTCGGACAGCTAGATTTTTTTCAGCTACGTTAAGCATCTGCCGACTACGCCGACCCTACGTCGACCTGACGTTCGTTTTACGCTGCACGTGCGTGTGACCCCCGTTTGACCCACGCTGCCGTACGCCGGCTCAATATTTCTAGGAAGATTATCGATTAGTCCATTCTTTTACGCTCTCAATACTTTGGGCTGCTCAAAACATCGAAAGCGTATACGGCATACGCCGATCGATAATCCATTGATTTTTTTTACGTCGACCATACGCCAAACATATGTCAAACTTACGTCAAACATGCGCGTTATCTATCAGCAGATGCTGGACGTATGAAATTTGCCTGGACCTTGCTAAATTGGCGTACAATCACCATTCAAAAACGTTGGCGTAAGCAGTGGAACGCCATCACTGGGAGATATGTCGATTTGGTAGAGGACATACTTGTGTCAGCGTTTTTCTTACAAGATGAGATCCAGGTTACTGTTAGGTGTAATATTTGCGTACACAGTGATGTTCAGGCCCCAGGTTTTTTGTGCGATATTGTTAAGTTGACGTGGGGGAAAAAGAATTATTTTAATGCCAAAAGGGGTTATCTATCCCTGGACGTATGTTATGCGTAAAATGTTTGAACCTGTGCTTGTACATGTATAGATGTCTAATGAGCATACATGTATATATGTATATGTTTTAATATGAAAAACGTAATAGTCTCTAAATGGGTCAGCTTCCACTGGATTATGTGCAATAATTTTATTAATGTTTTAAGATGTAATGTGGTGTGAAACATAAATAAACACTTTCTTAGTCTTAGTCTTAGTTTTATAAAGATTGTATTTATGATACACACGTGACTGCCATTTTTTGTCAACGTTTTGTATCCAAGTGTTTTGCGGCTTCATAATCATACAAACTGCAACATGGCAATCAAACTTTTGCCATTTGAGGGTTTGAAAAGTATGTTGACAAAAGTGAATATTTATTTGACATAGGCAGATCCCGAGGGGGTCCAGGGTTCGGGGCCGCGGGCATGAAACCCGACAAATCTTTGTACGAAAACCTGAACCTGTCAGTGTTACATGCAAGGTCAGTTAAGCAACTTGTTAATCTTATTTCCAGTCTATTACCCTGAGCATGTCTCTGAATCCTGCCTCCAGATTATGCAGTACTTATTTGGATAATTAATAATCTATGGCATTGATTTATCTCTTATTATAAGCGCCTTAATCCAAGAAGCCGTCCAAATTCATGTAATATGCACGCGTGGTAAAGTGGCTAATATCCAATAGTGATTTAATAGTCTGGCTAAAAGGTTGAGTATCGGCTTGTAGTCCTAATGCTAGTTCAACCATTGTGTTTCAAATGATATGAATTAATGCAAGCTGTCAAATGTGTGAATCTAAAATAAAGAAACTCTTCTTCACGTTCTGAAACATTTTACAAAAGAGCTTAATATATATACGTGGAGACATAATAGGGTTTTAAATGCAATTGTTAAGATGAGCAACCCTGTTTTGCCAAATGACTATTAACTGTATGCTGATTTGCCACATTTGCTTAAAGGAAATACCACAAAACCTCATGATGTATACATAACCAAACTGAAACCTGACATTGTTTTGATTAATCGTTCCACATGTGATATCATTGTTGAATTGACTGTGCCATTTGAAAGTAAGATAGAAGATGCCCATGACAGAAACATTGCAACATATTCTGATCTAGTCAGTGAATTGCAAAGAGTTGGACACAAAGTCCATTCATTTTGTATTGAAATTGGATCCCGTGGGCAGATTTATAGCAAGGATAACATTAAGAACATTAAAAACTGACTTCACTGTTTAGGTGGCAAGATATCTGTTCAGACGATTTGTTTAACATTGTGCAAAATTGCTTTTGTATGCAACACCATGGAATTTAACTTTAAGACTGAAATTCACCTTGTCATATTGTAAAAGTTTCCTTTAAAAGGGCAAGAAATTCTCGGTGTGTTTCTGCTATTTTTCTTCTCTCTAAACAAGGCAGACGTGAATTTAATGATGGTGCTGTGTTTCACTGACAATACCTCCATCTCAGCTTGCTCATTAACAATGGTGGTAAAAAGGAGATCCTTGTTACCAAGCAACCACTTAGAGCATGATAAAGAGGCAATGAAAGGAGCGTGTTCTTTGTCAGTGCTTCTTGAGATTTTAATTGAATCTTTGATTGGAAGCTTGACGAGCTTGCTGCTTACAAAGCATTAACTCTTCAGTAAAATTCTGGAGGAAAAAAATCTTGGGCTTTTACCATTTTTATGGGTATGTGTGCCAATGGCCGGCACAGGTTTCCATTACGTAATAAAAAGCTAAATTTCTATTCCATAACTTTGTTTTGCTCAAAGTGCTGAGCAGTAAAAAGAAATGAGAAATTGGCAAAACTGCAGCACTGTGTGTTACTCCCATTACAACCTCGTCACATGAGACCCTCTCGAGGTGAGACAACCATGTGCTTTACAATGATTACCGCATAATCATGGCCTCACGTCACAACAACCATAATCCCGGGCTCACATGACATAATCACCACCCGATACTGTATCGATTTCTTCTTATTGCGCCATACTTCTCACTTTCACTCTCAATCAACGTCTGCTTCTTCTGCTGCTTACAATAGGGCGCGTTTTTGGCGAGTCTCAGTGCAACAAACCGACAGGGCGCCAACAGTTATTGTTACTTCCGGTGACAAGATTATGACGCATTATACCCTTCCAAAATTGCCATATTTTATTGTATATCCATGGTCTTCAATCATCTCTTCATACGATACGGTATACATTTGCTGATCTCTGGCCACATCTTAACATTTTTATCTGTTTATAAACATCTGATAATATAATTTCCTTAAGTATTGACAAGGTAATGATTCTTAATATTGTCACCGGAAGCGTGCTTCTTGTTTTTTTACACCCGGTAGAAACTCCCTGGTAGCCCTTACACGACTGTGCCTCTGTAGCGCTAGCTGCCTGTGTTCATCATTGCACCTCTCGCGAGACCTTGGCAAAGGCTTCGTCACTAACGGGATTACACGGGATTATGGCCAACTTTACATTGCATCATGGCTAACTAAGTGGCAACATCCCATCAGCGAGGTGAGACTCTTTTAATGGACTGGAATAATATAGAAAAATGAAGAAATTGGCCGAAGGTTTCGTGCCTTTATTTCGGGCTTCACCTATTTGGTAATCGCATAGAATTGTTGCTTTTTATAGATCAACATAATTAATGTTTCTTGCATCATGTGGAGTCAGATGTCTTATCTGCATATGCCATTAGTGGCAGATCCAGAATTCCTGGAACCGGAGTGCTCCTCTTCCAAACGCTGGAAACTGATCTGAAATGTCTGCCACGGACATCTCTGCTCAGTTTTAATGTCAGTGCGACTCATCTGCACCGTATACGTCCATGTGGTCGTCATATTTAATGTTGCCTTTCTGCCCGAACAATCCCATCAAACTGCACGGGCTGTCACACGTCAAATCCGCGCAGTGAACGCAAACTCAAGCAGCAATAGCTACACAAAAGTGCGGCTCGTTAGTTTCCAGTTGGCCTAACTCGCGTTGGTTACTAACGACTCTGGCACGACCTCCTACTCATAAAAACTCTGAGACGCTGGTGCCGCCGCCGACATTACGGCACGTCTGTTTGTTCCCGTAATGACAAACGGAGCGTTTCGCAAACTCATTTGTCCGCCTCCGCCCCGGCTCCAAACGGACAAGCCAAACTACAATATAAGGAAATCCCCAGGGAATCCCCGGATTAGTTGCCTCGCTTCTATCTTGTTTCCAAGTGCCTCGTGTTGGCGAGCTGGTAGGTAGTTTCTTCCTGCTGCTATGTTTATAACTTTTGGGTCGTTTTAACGTGTAACATTTCGAAGTCTAACTGTAGAATTTTGTAACTTTCTAATTTTAGGATTGGAAATTAAGAAGCCGGCTGCTATATGATATGGCCATGTGAAAAGATGACACCATTTTGTCATGATTTTCGTATAGCTCAACCCTGCATGGCAACCTACTTCCAAACCCTAAACTAATTTTAACATTTTAGCCCAACCTCACCCCCACTACCACCAAAATCAGGGTGTTCATAAATCCATCTCCACTCCCCTTTACCCCCAAGTCGTGATAAATACTAGCCCCCCGTTCGGGACGTATAACTTTAACATAAAAAAAAACAATGCTATTTATAACGTCGCCTGTACAAGCATTACATGAAAGCACGTTGAATAATCTGACATATACATATATTTCAGACAAAACTAATATAAGTTGCTAATGTGAAACTCTGTACAACGTTAATGACTTGGTATTTTTTTCTGTTCTCCGTCCAAACAGCTTCAATTCGTGCAGCTAAATATAGACAGGAAACGTTAACGTCAATTACGCTTGTGCCCCAACCGGATGTGTCGTCATCATATTTCGGCGCAGGCGCGCTGCGTTTGTTGGCCTCATGTCAAATGTCTCTTTGGTACGTTAACGTCCAATTATAGGATGGTATACTATTTTTCCCCACAATTTTTGCTCCTTGTTAAAAGCTATGGTCATTCGGTATCGAATATCGGAACCGAAATAGTGGTCGTTACGTAGGCGTTGTCATTTGGCAGCCTGTCTCTCACAGACGTGGTTTTAAAAGATAGAGGCGTCTCTGACTCCCCACCATTGTCTTTGGAACATTACAATAAGTTCCATAAAGGACTTTCAGTTGGATGCTTAGAGGTTTCGTGGTACACATGTTTAAATAGATGGTTTTCACATGTTTATATGTGGTTTGGAATGATATATATACTACATGTATGTGCTTCCCATGGCTCGCGGATACGTAGAAATATGCTTGCTAAAGAGATGTGAGAGGGAGAGAGAGAAGTTTAAAAACTGTTATGACCTGTGATGTGGTGTTTAACATATATGAGTGTAGCAATGCATTGGATCTCTTCTGTCATGTGCCAAGATAATCTTTTCAAATTATGGAGCTTCAATAGAATAATAGATTCACACTATAGAGTATACATTATATGGATAATGCGGTATGACAAATAGATAAATAATTGTAAAACTATATATTTGTGAACTTTGAAGCAAACTGAACAATGGTAATGTTTAAAATTCTCATTTATTATATGCATGGTCTTCTCAATATCAGCACAGAGGCTTTCAGCAACCTTTATATATACGAGACGTTTAAAAGGAGCTGGTCATGTTCGTGATATGTGATATATTATTTGCACAAGATGCAGTTAGTCCCATTTATCTCAACAGAGTACTCTGTTGAGTAGAATTAACAGATAACTCGAGCAACTAACCATTTCCCTTCATGATACTTTACATAAATTAAAAAAATAATAATAGTTCGAGTAACTCGAAATTAGATGTAACTCGAAACTTCGTATACCTGGGAATGTTCTTTCATTTCCCTCAAGATCCATTAAAAAATCTCCAACTGAATATGAGAAATCTGCATGTAACATTCCTAAATCATGATCCAAGATATACACACATGCAACACATTGCAGTCTTTAGATAACCCCTTCTAATTTGAATCTGAATATGTGATGACAACCAGCAGCTTATAATTTGTTATACATCACTAGCAGATCCAGGTTTTTAAAGTGTGGGGGTGCAGTTTAGGGATCTCAGTGGTTTTATACGTGCGGCGATATCCGGTTTGCCAAACGCCCATAAATATGAAATATCAAAATTTCGGATAATTGGAAAGGTCCATGTATTTCCCTCAGGTTCCACACCAACGTGTCCAACTGAATATGAGGAACCTGCGTGTAACAGTCCTAAATTATGATCCAATATATACACACATGCAACACATTCTTTGGGAGTTTGGGTATGCCAAAATGGGTATGCCAAAATATTTTTAATCTAGCCCCCTCGTGGATCTGTCCATGTTAATCGAGTCTGTTGCATGAAAATGGCCTAAACCCTCATAACATCCTTGCTTTCTTACATGTCCATCTCTACACGCCAGCGGAGATGCCTGCCTTTTGGAACGTACGTGCGCCGCAGTTTAAGAATTCTTGCAAGTGACTCCAGCTCTAAGACCCAAAACGCTGTGAATCCAGTCACAAATGGACACTAATGTATTTTCTCCATTAACGGTAAAGTTAGACGGACTAGGCCATTACAGGTAATTGTAACGTTTTAAACGTCTGCTTTTCACCCCGTCTCATCTCCATTTTGGGGCATCTTTCTATCAAGCCTTGGCGCGAATTCTCGCGTGTTGTATGCAATGCGCTGCTGTATTGATATTGGCCGGTGCAAAGTTACGTAAGTATGATACTGTTTTATTTTTCAACCACAATGAAGCTACGATAGTGCATAATTTATGCCAATCAAGAAGACACTGCATCGCTTAACAATATACGTGATATATATATATAAGGTAGTTCACATGCTATAGATGGTAGTACTTCGTATTATATTAGATGAAATACGATTAGTTACACACACCTATACCTTGTGATATAAATATACAAAATATAACCCAGAAACCAATATCAGTAGCCTACATATACATGTCACTAAAATGGAAGGCAAAAAAGTTCATTTAGCTGTTAGTCCTGTAGCCCGGAGTGGCAAATCTAAGGCCATGGCCGTGGATTTTTTTCCATTTTGAGGCGCATACTGCACAAGCAGATAGTTCCGGCTGGCTGCGCGCGCAAATAACTCTCGCCGCAAACGACATTTTAGAAAACGCTGCCCATTATCGTCTATTTGGGGCACTTTTCCCGCCCTGGAATATTGGCCGGCAAAACGTATAGGGCCTATATATGTACGTGCAGAACGAACTGATGATATTTACAACTATATCAAGCGGGAAGTATTGTCTGCGATGTGCCCTTAAATATACTTACAAATAGCGAGATATCCATTGGTTTTTATCCACACTTGTAACATTCACCATTCGAGGATCACGTCCTAGGTAAACATACATTTCAAACCAATCGCAGTATCATCACCATCCTATCTTAAAAGCAGTCCCATTTCTCAAACACATACACGACAAATGTCCATACAACTCCCCCAACATTCGCTGTTTAAAAAAACCTCCCTCGTACACCAACCAAAACTCCTCCTCGCACCACCACACCATGAAATACACCCTTCTAAACACACCTCTCCACCCTATAAATCGCCCGCCGCCGCCGCACAGGCGCGTGCGCGTACATACCTGTCACCCTGCAGCCACGTACACCGCGGCGGCGCGTACACGTCGAGAAAGCCGTCGTCTACGTGGTGGCGGCTGTCGACCTCGGGGCGTCGGGCTGATGTCGTCTGGTCTCCTCTCCTACAGACGCCGCGGCGGTGGTGGCGGCGGCGGCGGCGATGGCGGCCGGGTAACCGCCGCCGCCGCCGTCGCTCCTTATTGGCCCGCCCTGCTCGATTCGGGGTCCAAAACGGTGCTGACGTCACTGTCTGCGCGGCGGCTCCTCACAACCCCGCGCATACATTACTCGGGGAAGCTGCTGCGAGGAAGGGACGGCGGGGGACTACTTCTGGCGCTGGAACGAACGGGGAATAGCACGTCTGCGGATTGTTCCTTGAAACACACCTTACAATTCAGTATTCTGTATACGTAACGCACGTTGATTCGGCGCTGGACGTAGAACTGCTGACGAGGAAGTGTTAGTTCCGCGTGGAGATTCTGAGCCCAACCTCCTGGCGTATACTGCAGAGAAGAAGGAGGACCGCAGTAACAGCTTGATACGCAGGTAAGAGACCAATTAGTCACGTTCTGTCATCTTCATAACTGTCGTTGAGTGGCCAGGTGCTTGTGTGGGGCTATAAATATTGGCACGTTCATGTTTAAGGGAGGTACTGTCCGGTTGGATGTTGCAATATAGTGTGCATTGGTGTTGTTATTGGTATGTGTGCGGGTGTGAGTGCGTAGGGCTAGCAACATTGAGGGGGAAATGGGTGTTAATCCTGGATAATAACTACACAACTGTAAAGTGCTAGTTATGTCTATATTGTTACCATTTGCGTTATCCCCGTAGTATGGTTGGACCCACAGTATCTGTATTTTTGGTACACAGCGTTTACATGCATCGGCGTTGATAATTTTGTGACGCTCTGTACGGTTATTTTATTGAGAACCCGGCTGTGAGTATACAAACCATAAAGAGAGAGACAGCCATTTTAGACTCAGACATATAATGCTAACATTTCACGAAACTGGGCCCACTTTCACCAACCGATTCGCGACTGCTTTTGCATCGCATATTCCCTTAATCGCTTGCAAGAAAATTCTGTCTCAAATTTCGGTTTCACAAACAAATAATTCTCCCCGTTCTATTGCAAATCACATCATATCGGTACGACGAAAAAAAAGGGTTGTCGCTAGTGGGGCCGCAAACGAGATTTGCTTTCATATCAGTATTGGGTAATGGATATTTGTGTGTTTTAATGTGTAATTCAAGTATGAAGTTGAGCTTTGTCGTGTGGGTCATACCAGTGTTGTTATAGGTATGTGATTAAAACTCTTAGTTTCACGCAGCAGTCCACAACCATCTAAATGCTAGTCATTATGTGAGATGTAAAATCCTATTCTAGTGCTAGGGTTGCCAATTTCTTCTTGCCACTTTGTCGTTTGTGAGTGACTACAACCCCCATGGACTTTCAAATGAGTGTTACTTACTTATAATTACAAGTGGCTATGCCATAAAAACCATAACCACACAATGGCAGACTATAGACTTCTCTGAGCTTTGGCTGGTACTTACATTGCGGTTTTATGAATTTGTCATGAATGTCTTCCTCAAAACAGAATTTAGCATTTATGGGAATGTAGAGGGTAGCTGATTGCTGTTGATTCCTACCTCTCATATGCTGATCCTTCTCGACAAATGAGTATTAAAAACCTTAAACACTGGTAATGTGGTTATACCTTGAATGGCTTTACTACGTGATATCTAATTTCCTTCTATCAAAGAGTTAGGTTACCATGATTAACTGGCGATATTATGAAGATGAGGATTTCTCCCAAGTTCACCCGACAGTGGTCATCCTCATTTATTCTAGGCGTATAGTCAATACGCATAATATTGAAAATAGATATTGTAAAATTGCTCATGGGCAATGTAAAGTAGATTCTCGTGAACTGAAGATCGTCCTGACCAAACTAATCCAAGTTATGTAAACACCAAACCCATTGGCTGGTGCACACTATTTGCACGTGTCACTCGGATTTCGCCTGCGTCTTCGATCATCGCCCATAATGGCGGTAATTTTCCTGTTTTTGACGTACTAATTTCCCCAAACGACATTTCATCATTATCGCTTGTTTAAGAACCGGAAGTGAGCTCGTGGAGCTGGAGCTTTTATCTGGATGTGCACGTCATAAGCAATGGGCTTTCCCATGGAATTCCCTCCGCAGGTTATAGAGTAAATGAGCACTGTGTATGAGTTTGTTTTATTGAAGCCTCAACCAATGCTTATAATCACGGTGTAACTGAATGCAGCTGTTAGTAAAGCCTTTGTAAGACAGTCACGAATATTCATCTCCATTTTATAGTACTATTCCACCGGGGTAAAGATTAGTCTGCCAGTAAAAGGCTTTTATGTGAAGGTGAAGAGCAATGTGAGAATTAGCCATGCCTACAATACTTTAGTTGTTTCGGGCTTCAATATTTGGGATTGTCTGAAACCTAACTGTAGTTTTGCATTCACATCCTTGATCACATAATGCCGATGAGAATACCACGCAAGTCTAAAGCTGAATGATATAGGCTAATGCTTCGTTGTTGCTGTGTAAAGCTGCTATCCAGGCTCAGCTAAAAATGATGCAGTAACAGATCCAGGATTTCACGGACCATGCGCCCCCCCCCTCCATGCCAGCAAATTTCATACAAAGGGTCAAAATGGCGAACAAAGGCATATCAATGTCAAACTAAGTACGTTTGCATCGTGTTTATACCTATACACCTAGCTGCCATGCATACAAATGTCATCACAACACATCGGGTCATTGATTCTAGCAAGAAGTGATGACTCCTGCTGCCCAAAAATGGCTAATGAAAATCACGTCACCTCGATAATTGAGACCATATTTACCAACACAATAGACGCGCACTCGGCCATCGATCTCTTCCAAGAGCTATCACTTATGCATATTTTAGAAGACATTTCGGCATATAGAAGAATCCCTGCGTGCGCCCAAAACTACCCGCGAAAGTGGTAGTTTGCTTACAGTGACAGTATTTATGCTACACCTAGCAGAGCACTTCGTGTTTATTTGTTGTAGTCTTTTTTGTTCTTTGTATATTGTATTTTGAGTGTCTATATATAAAACACCAGCTAAAATACATGATATTCCTAAATATGATAAGGAAATTGTAGTTTTGAATACCTTCTGTATTTCAGTCTTCAAAATATCTGAAAGCAGTATTAGCACAAGTAGATTGTGTTTGTTAAGACGAATCTCTCTTTAAATTCCTTTTTCATTTATTTTATTTATTTACTTATTTATTTGCTTTTGAAAGAATAAGACTTAGTGTATAAATACGTTGAATTTAAAAAAAAGTATAAGTTACATTTTTGAGGACGGTAAAATATTGCACCCCGCAACCTCCCTTCTAAACGACCATTTGATATAGTAGATCATAGTGCATAGTAACACGACAAAGTAGAAAGTAGTAATGTATGCTGAATTTGAAACTAAAAGAAACTTGGCTAAATTAGGTTAACTATCTTTACCCTGTGCATAGTATTACCCCATATGGTGCACTTTTTTATACAGCCTCCATGTTTTGATGAAATTCCCAGGTGGATGATGTGTATTACTTCTGGTTGAGCTTAATTACATTGTGTAATCTTATTACCCACTCTGATGATCAGGCCAATGAGTTCGTTATTGTAAGATTATCAGCAGGCGGGGGTGCATCGCTGCTCATAATGGTAATCAAGTATTGATTTAATGTCATGCTTCACAAATGAGCTACTCAAAGTTGTCATTTGTCAAGACGTCTTACTAAGGACCTGTTGCACTTTAGGAACTCACCGAAGATAATCTATAGATATCCATCTCTAGATACACAATAATAGACATGGTTATGTTTCCCATTTTTCTGTCACAAATTGTGTAATCAATAGTTTATTTATCATGATTCATATTTTAAGGTATTTACCTGCTCGTCTTCATGAACATAACTTTCAAGTAAATGTACTTTATCGATATCGGACCATACAAGTTCCTTTTCAAAATTCGACAATATGTTGTTGAATTTTAACCATGTCTATTAGTGTGTGTCTAGAGATATATGTGAATAAACAACATGTTGTTTAATTTTTGGAAAGGACCTGTATGGTTCGAAATCCATAAATTTATTTGAGATTTGATTTCAAATGTTTTATAAGATGAGCAGGTAAATAACTTAAAGTGATTGAAACATGAGACCCACTGCTTTATATACCACATAACAAAAATCAAATGGACAGGTTTATTTATCATATAAGCTTAATCAAAGCTGATCTAAGCTCAACTATACCAAAATGAAAGTATTGACGCCCGTCTTTGGTAAAGTAAGCTAATGTCTGCAGGCTTTACAATTCTAACCTACGATAGAGGTGACCAGTGACTACTACCCTGCCAGTAAAGCGTAACTATGAGCTACAGGAGGGTGATTATCCTGACCCTCGCCTGCAGCCAATTACTGTGATGTTGTCATCACTCACGTGTCTGTCACGTGCTCTGTCACCTCCGCCATTGTCACGTGTGTCGTTAACAACAAAGACGATTGATTTCCTGTCACGTGGTGCCTTTGCGCAGGCGCAGTTATGTACGTGAGTGTCGTTTGAAACAAGAGTGCAGTAGCATGAGTTCTCAGCAAACCTTTTTGAGAAATCACCATAATGGTAGTTAGAAAATCATATGATACTGTACTGGTATAAAATGAAGTACCTTACAATATTCGCAACACTGTTGCAACTGTGGCTTTTTGAACGCTCAGCATGCAATGTGCAATTTTGTGCGTTGCTATTTAAAAGGTCTGGTTATCCGAGTACAGTGGAACCTCAAATTAATACCAACTCTCTATCGAGCCATATCTGTAATGAAACCAAGTTACTAGAATACTTTATATGTAATGAGACCACTTCTCGTGATCCTAAGCCTTGACAACAAGATCGAAATGAACCTTCATAGAGACACCAGCTCTCTCCTCATGCCCAACCAAAGGGTTGCCATATCTAGGACGAAGAAAACACAGTTCAATTATATCATATCAACTCGTGGTCGTCAATGGCATTTTTTCTCCAGCTGCTCTACATGAACAATACTTCAACGACGAATCATAAAATCTCAATTTTTTAAAATGCTCTTTTAAACAGCCAGCTTCCCTGTGAAAATTTGCTTCATCTTTATGAAGAGTCTATTTGTTAATGTAGAACGACCAGTTGCTGATCCTGCCAGGTCACTCCCGTGATTTATTCTGCCGGACACGGCTCGTCGCTTGTTAGGGAGAGAGGAGGCCGGGAGCTCCGCGAACCCCACTTTGTCATTGACGTTACTCGTGTGTATTCTTGGAAGCATTGAAGCTTTCAGTTGCTTCCATTTTTACGTGCGTTGGGCGTTTAGTATTGATATGTGACGGATTAGATAAACTTTTTTGTGTTGTTATTTTATTGCAATGTATAAAATGAATTAGATTACAACATATTGAAAAGACATTTCAGAAAGGATAAAGCATAGTTATGAGTGTTTTCTTTCTGTGAGTGCACGGTCCATACTGCGTAACCTCAGAAAATGAAAAGAGGCTCGTCATTTGGCTCGTCATTTGAACCATGGTGGTTTGTGCGTTAGCTTTTCTATGATGAACTTTCTAATAAAGACAAACCAAGTACGTTAACGCAAACCTAAATGAAAATCAAAGTATACCCTCACCACTCGCTCGTCTCTTGCACACACTTACAACATCATCTCCAATAAATCCCAACACAAACACGCCCCCCCCTTCCCCCGACCCCCCTCCTCCACACATCATCATCCACCACAAATAAAGCAATCTCTTTACAGTGATTCCACATTAAGTCTCATAATTACGCTCGTGTACACGCTGGATTTGCCGCGGAAATTGAATCACGTGACCGCAGCAGACGACTGGGGATCTGTCCTAAATACCCGGATCAAAGCTCCCATAATCCTCGGCGTGCACGCCTGGCTGGCGCGATTGACGGCCGGCCCGACAGTCGGCGACGGCTGCAGCCGACTGTGACAATTGCGACCGCCGCCGTCCCTATTTTAGGCCCGCGGCTGCGATTGTATACGCGCTTGGGGGCGTTGTGAAGGGGAAAGCGGATACGCTCGGGTAAACGGCCCATTTCCGGTAGGAATGGACGCAATCGGACGACTTTGACATTTGAGCTATAGCTGTAGTTTGTGGCTGTCGTTTTGTATATTTGAGACGGTCTTCTCAGGCGTGGTTATGGGCTTTGTATGAGGGGTGGGGGGGTAGTATGAAAATGGGAAGTGTCTTCAAGTTTGTTGTGTGATGAAGCATTTGACAGGTTTTTCCGGTGATACCTGGCCCGTGGGGATGACACCCATATATCCCACTCCTCACTCACCTGTGATACCATATTTCCCCCTGATAAAAAAGATTATATGTTAAATTATTTTCTGGGACACCTTACAAAGTTGTCCATGTGAAGATTGCCCGCGAGTACAAAAACTGACCCCCCCCCCCTCTTTTATATGAATTAAAAGAATAATGAACAAAGTATCCCAGTAAAAGCCTATAAAACAAGAATAGCTTCCCTAGAACTCACACGTGCTCTATAAACATGCAAACACCCTCAGTTGACCCAGATGTGGAGTTAAACCACCAAAACAAAAGCGGATTTTATGTGACGTGCCACGTGACGTGAAAAATCCGGAAGCTGATAAATTGCCGTTTGGTGGATTTTTGACAGGGGGCGCCTTAAAGAAGGATTGTAAACGTCTTGTTTGAGGACGAATTACGATTGAGATTGAAGCCCATCTTGGGAGAACACAATACTCGATAAATCATCGCCACTTGACACATTTCCGAGTTGAATTTCCGGCTGTGTTTATGAATAGAATATAACCAGAGGGAGCATTACAGCTCCATGATGGGATGTATCCGTGCAGAAATGTGATTCCTGGACATGGCATGTACCGGGTGTACTTGGCGCAGCAGATTTTCACATGCTAATTGATTATGAAATCGCCGGTTTCTATTAGATTGAATTACTCAGTTTATGCAATTTTCACTGGCTGTGGGGCTTTGATTGGTCACAATTCAAAATCACCAATTGATCAAAAACAATAATCTTTTAATATGCTAGATGCTTGTGAAACCACTATTTTCTATTGAGCATACTGTGTAAATAAGTCACGGTTTTGCCATTCCACTGGCAGTGGTGCTTTTGCTTAGAACAATTCAAACTCGCCACTTAAAAACGTATTTATTAAGATAGAGTCTTCTGTGAACTTGCACGTGAACTGTGAACTTTACGTGAGAAATATGACCCATCTCTGTAACATATACTACAGTTATTTGGGCTGTAAAACAACTCTACTTTCTTTAATCTTATGCTATGAATACAAATGTAACTACAATGCACTGTACATCCACATCTAAAAATGCGTGTATTTTTGGAATAGTAGCCTACAAATTGCAGTCTCCATTCATTGTGCATGCACAAACAACAGCTACAAATACACGCTAATCAATCTAGATTTCGTATGATCTATCAGCAGAACGCACATATATCGTTGCATGTCACAATCAAATAAATTCCGCCCGCGTTGCGTTCCGACGTTTAACACCTCTGGCAGGTCCGAGACTCTGTTACCGTTACAACAATGCGTGCGTCCGACGTGGGCATTACGTGTATGACAAACGTATTAACGTGATCTATGGACGTAGTTACAGGAACCGGAAGTGGCTATTAATCAGTGCGCGGGATTATGGGGGATTTTTACGCCAAGGCCGCTCTACACAGAACTGGTGAACCAATTAAAAGGGAGGCATTAGCATTACAATGCAGCAGTAGTGTACGGTTGGATATGGTAAACTCGAACTTGAAGGGAGTGGACACCTAACAAAATCGAGTTATCCGAAATGTCGATATATCAGATGGGTTCATAATGTGTAGTGGCGTGCAGGGACATGCCTATTTGCTCGAGTTATCCATGACTTCCACTTATCAGAGTTCGAGACACGCGGAAGCCACCACACATACCATACGAAAGAAAAGCGCACACTCTACTTTGTAATTTATCCATTTAGTTAGCCCACCACTGTTCGTTTGACAAGCTACACGTGTTGTTTAGTGTAGTAATCACTCGCATATAAGTTTGCATATATTTAGTTTTCTGTTTTTCCGCGATCTTTTGGGCCTACAAAACCCATAACCCTCTGACCCACTGTTTGTCCAAGGTCGTGTCGCTAGTGGGTAGGCCATGACGACAGGGGACCAGCCCTTACTATTTATTTTTGTAGATATGTGTAACCAGCTTTACCCGGCCACGTATTGCAGTAATATAACACGTGGCTTTCAGATTTGATATAAAATGAAACTGTAAATAATATGTTAATATGTCTAAGTCTAGTTTTATAAGGTTAAAGTGTAAAGTAGTGTATTGAATGAAACACACGAGTTGACTGTCCACACGAACTCCCATTGCAATAATTCATATATTCTGTATTTTTTGTTCAATTTCATAACTAAAATACAAGGCACTGCTCAAAATAAATACAAGGCACCACTTATTTCAAAGGACTCACCACTCTTTGGACGCTAAATCTATGGTCAGTCGCTGATAAATATTGAAGCTGAATCATGTGTGTGACTGTTAACTGGCACACGTTCTTTCCAAGTGCATATTTTCAAAAGTTAGCCAATTTTCGTTCTGATTCACTGCACAGTAGCGATTCAGAACTGAACATTCGTGACTGTGAGACTGGGGCTTAAAGACTCTCCTGTCAGGTTAACTCAACAGCAAGAACATAATGCGCACGTGCATAGTTATAACATGCAATTTTACAAACAAAAACCTGTACCAGTAATGTCCATTGTAGATCGTGATACACCTAGAATTCACACATGCCTTGTGGAAACATAAGCATATACCGTAAGAATAAAGAATCATTTACAGTATAAAATATCACTAAGTATAGGCCTTCAGGGGGATCACGTGTACAATAAAACAGCCTTTGTTGTCCAAAAAAGCTTGTTACCAATAAGCACTAATATATAAAATGTGAACACACCTGGCTAGCCTCCAATCCTCGGGAAAATCTCTATTGAGGTAATATGTCATTTATTTATTTATTCATATTATTTTTCAATTGTTCAAGTTTTATTTGATTACTTCTGTTCAAACTATTTACAGAGACTAATTTTTTCAACAAAAGCACACCTAGCTGCTAATATTCTTCACTCACTATTTAGTTTAGATAATAAAAGTCAACACAACATAATGACCGGATAAGTAAATTAGATAACTAGATGACCACACTTCAAAAGACAAATGCCAGTGTAGTAAGGTGATTAAATAGATAACTAGAAGACCCCTGGTAAACACAAGCTAATAGAGCAGACAGAATTTATTTTTAAAGTATATGCTGTGGCCCTACAAGTTGACTATATGCTTGAACAGAACCAATGTGTGTTTTGTGTGACCTGAAGGTCATTTAAACTTCTATTAGGATATCTAGAGCAATCTAAATGCCACACAATAAAGAAAACACCAAACCAACCAACCAATCAATCAACCACCAAACCAATCGCCCACCCACACACTTACCCAACCACAAACAAACACACACACACACACCGCACACACACACTCACACACTCACTCACACACTCACTCACACACTCACTCACACACTCACTCAAATTGGTATGCCAATCACTTAATGCAAATCACGGTGAAGATCCCACCCACCCACACAGCCCTCAAACCATAAAACGTAGCAAGATTTGCATGGCCTGTCTTAATCCTTGAGGCGGCCATTACTCACTGGCCTGATGGCAGGGGAGAGACCGGCCTCAGTGCCGCACGGCGAGCCGGGACTGCCTTCAAGTGACAGGGGGAGGCCGACTTGAGGCCGACTTGATAGGCTTTTAAGAGCCCGATCCGTCTCCTCAGGAGACGTGCTCAATACGTATGTCTGGTGTTGCTACGTCGTGTTGTTAGAGTCTTGTGAACATTAATTGTACTAGGTCTGCAGATAGATTTCGTTTTAACAGCTAGGTGGGGCAATGATGGGTCGGTGTGCTAGTTGTTTATAGAGGTTATCTGTGTATGTATTCGACTTTGCGTCTCTCATTATTTCATTTTTTTATTTCTATTTTGTATTTTATTCTATTTTGTTTCTTTTTTATCTTTTTTCCTCTTTTTTTTTTTGGGGGGGGGGGGAGTAAGAGGGAGCGGGAGCGTTAAAGAGTCAGTATAAACATTGTGTGTGGTACTACTTGCATGTATTCACGGTTTGATTTTTTTGTGAATACCATATCAAGGAGAACGTCATAAATGTAAATTTATTGTGCTTGTTTTCCCCTTTATTACGGAAAACCTCTAATTATCACTAGTGTGCGAAGCGATAAAGAATTCTTTCTTCAATTCCATGGTGCTATATCAAAACCACTGTCGGGACTCGAACCCACGACCGCTACCACTGCGGTACCTATTCATCGAGCACCTCATCACATCTAGCAGTTCATCGAGCTATCCTGACAGCTCTCCACAATTGCAGAAAGACTCCTGAACATTGAATCAAAGGAAAATTTCTGCATTGACCGCGCACGTACTTTACCAGCCTCCCTTTCAAACCCTCGTCATAACGTCGTGTCCACTACCAGTACAACATCATCCCATTGTCCCCGCCGCTGCTAACTCGGCGTAATCCCTGCACTAATCCCCGCACTAATCCCTCTCCCAAGTACTGTTGCGTGTGAGCTGATACAATATCAATTATCGCGTGTGTTTTGCGCGGCGCACCCCGCACCCCGCTCTAACGAAGTTAATTTGTTCGCCTTTACGTGACTCGCAGAATGATAGATGCACCGCTGTTAATAAAGCAAGTCGTGTTTTTAATGTCGTCCACAATGCGCTTCGTGCAGGAGAGTGACTTGAAGCGCCCACTCGTGTCACGGGGCCTTTTCTTCTGGCAGACGCTATTGTGTTTGCGCTGGATGGATTTGCCATGGCATTGGGTGTGGAGGGGGTCTGAAGATGGAGCTGTTTGCGGAGTAGTGGGGTGCTACCTTGCTTTGACAGTTAGCACGAGCAATAGAGCACACTGACACGCACCTCCTTACGCACTCGTGCACACGCGTATGTGTGTGACAAATCGTTTGTGACTCTGTATACACGTGTACAAAAGTCCGCGCACGGGGGACACTTCCATCACTGCAGTTAGAAATTTACGTGGGCTGAGTTCAACCCTAGTAAATGTTAGAACTTGTTTGTGGATAGTATAAGTATGATTTAATGTACGTCTCTCAAGGTCTTTGGTTAAAATTGTGATATCATTCTGGTTTCACAACCACGAGGTTGTGAGTTCGAGTCCGGTCATGGGCACGTAGAATATATAGTAAAATAGAAGACTGTCGTGAACGATGTCCATATACAAATTGTAGTGATGTAAATTTGTTTGCTGGACAGAACTGAGACATTGTTTTAACTGGTGAATAATAATTGTCTATTCCATTGTAGACTGTGACGATGAGCGCGGAGAACCAGACCCGCGTCATCCTGTGGGCCGTACCCAGGAGCATCTCCACGGCCTTCTTCAGGGCCATGATGAACAAGTCAAACACAAAGGTGAGGTGGGCAAATACAAATAGTAGTGAATTTCTAGCTGATGGGAAAGTCTATGGTACGTTGTCAACAGATGTAGGTCAATAACAACGCCTAATTATCGCCAGGCCAATATGAAAAGATGAAAATAAAACACACAAAGGCTATAGATTCTTGAAAATACAGTAAACCCCTAAACACTTATCTCCAATTCCAATGACTCGAATCTATGTGTGGGTTGAGCAAATAATCCTCTCCCTTAATCATGTTACTCTACTGGTTCTTAAGTTCGAGTAAAACGAGCCCACCTGTGGTAAAATTTCTAGCTTTTGATATGTCAGATTCAATGGCTGTAATTTGTGATGTCATATATTTTATAGAGAGGTGTGCTGCAATGACTATATTCACAAGTGTTGGTGCACGCTATGAACTATACTCTATATGATTATAAAAGGATCTCTGAACGTTCATTTACTACTTGTAAAATCGCACATACCATCATTATCTTCTTTAGTAGTGTTTATAAAGTATCAAACTACATTCTGCGCTAACTGATGTGAAAGTTGGCCAGCAGAGAAGTGAAACACGCCACACATCCATCCACTCGAGCCCGATATAACGATGTAATTGACCTTATTCGTGTCTCCGGGTCGTGTGAGTAAATTCCAACTTGTTTGAACCTCGTGCTCCTAAGTGTTTTATTAGCGAAAATCACTGCTATTCGCCCGTTCAGCCTTATTGATAGTGATGCATGTCGTATACTTGGGGGCTGTGCTGAAAGGGCTGGTAATTATGATTAATGTCTCCGTCGGGATCACGGTTCTTGTTTCTTTTCCGCGGCCATCATTTCGTTTGCTCATTTGCCAACTTCCGAAATTACTAGGCCGGCTGGCATGAAAGTAGTTCCCTAGCGCCGGTCTAAATATGCGTGTAGTGCATTGTAACTCAGTCGACGGCTGACACGTGAAGCCTTTGAATGGACGCCTGATGCATTTATATACGCGCTCAGAAAGTGGCGGCTGCCATTTTGAGAGACATTAAAAGTGCTTCTTTACACAAGATGGCGGAGGCTTATCACTGCGCGGCAGGCGTGATCCGTCTTGCCGCGCGCATTAATTGTCCTTTATCGTCTGCGTCCACAGACAGCCACCAGCGCTTCCCCTTTTGTCAAGAAGCCCGCGAACTCCGCACAGTAAATATCGAACTCGCCACTTGGACCTGCTGACAGGGGCAGGGGAACAATCCGGACGCGCATCTTTTTCTTCTTGGTATAAATCTAGGCTGATATTTGATATGTGGGGTGAGGGTGGGGTGGGCGGAGATGCATGTATGATTGATTGAGTTTGTTCAGGAATTAATGTTCCTAGGATAGCACATGAAAGCGTACATATATGTATTGCTTATTTCCTATGTGGTCCTGTTTTGTTTGACAGGTTTGGTAACCAACTGAGCCAATGGTGTTTGGAGGGATCACACTAGCTATTGTTTTCAGACTATGTGAGTTCTTTTGCGTGCAGAGTGGTGGCTCTCCTGTACACGGGACACGCCTTTTAACGAGGCTTCCGAACATGGGGATTTATACACATTTATATACACTTCAGATATACACTTATATAAAATTTTATATATGTAATTGCTACATTTGTTCTAAACATATTGTATAGTGGGTTTGTTTGTTCGGCAAGCACATAATAGCAAAAAATAACAAAAAAAGAATCAGCGAAGTATTTTTGTGTAGGTGACACAATATGTAATACATAACCTTTTACGTATATACCATTCTGCAACGAATGTGTAGAACATGCAGCATTTCACATTCATATACTGGTTCAACAGAACTGGTCGAATGTACAGTAACCAGAAAACTCGGTATTTCTTGCACTTGCCCATAAATGGTGACGCACTCAGTCCCATATTGATGCAAAATCCTTATGTAAGAAAAGACTTCTAATTGCTATGTGTTGGGTATGATCATGTACAATACTGGAATGCATTATCCTATGTATAAGTCAGTTAATGCTCCTTATAGTTCTCATATCTTTATTCTATATATGTATACGGATAACTGAGATGATGCACGGTGGTCTAATTAAAATTAAAGTTTGAGTTTGAATTTGATTTGAGTTCTGCCACGCGAGTTCCATTTTAGCACAAATACAGCATGATAACATTTTCCGTGTGTTTTAAACTTCAAGAGGCAATGACATGTGGCATATACAAGATTGTAACGCTTACCTTGAGATATCTCACCCCTTTTATTATTATTTATTGAAGATATCTCGCTGCTCTTACACCATCTTACCTTTCTGGACTCTTGTTACTATATTCAGCGCCTATTCGGCGATACTCCCTTAACCTATTGCTGAGAGAATTTAAAACCAAAACCAACTTCAATGTTACCCCCATTGCTTTACCCCGGTGATACATAGCAACATTTATTGTCTCATTTCTTGATACTTCTAACAAGTAGCAAGACAGAAATACAGCTGTGTGCCTTTCTATGTCTACACGAATTACATATATTTCTTTCTAAAGGTCCTCTCTACAGCAAAGGTTTTGTTTGCTGAGCTTTTTGTTTTCTATTGTTATCTTCTCCAATCCCGTTTGTGTCTATTGCCACGTAATATGTTTTATAGTGTTCAGTTTCTATAAAAATAATTTGACTTAAACAAACCTTGGTTTAATGATATCTGGGTGTCTACTAACGTCAGAATGACACATCTAGGTAGGCTTCCAGTCATTGAAATCGTCTTTTAAAAGATGAGTAAATATGAATACATCTACAAGACCAATGATTGAAGGCGCCATTTGAGAATCAAGGACAGGGTAGTACCTGGAGTAAAACCTCCCTATTTGTAGCACCAGAGCCTGCAGTAGAGTCCTCCTGTTTGCAGGTGGTCCTGGAGCCGTACTCGCGGCCGTACTACTGGGGGCCGGACCGCATCAGCACGCGCTACGCGGACGAGCCCATCCACAACGAGTACAGCTTTAAGCACATCAAGGCCGAGCTGGAGGGTCCGCACGACGGTGAGCATGCAATCTTCAATGGCAGGTCCAGGTTTTTGGAAAGGGGTGGGAGTGCACTCACAGAATTTCATGGGTTTTGTACAAACCAAACAAATCCCTGCACCCGACACCCCTTCCACCACCGGAATAGTTAAGATTGGTACCAGTAGATTTAGTTGGATATCCACAGCTGTGTGTGTGTTTTCGGAGACACAACTACCAACATAGCGCATACAATTGTCATTAAAAGAGTGACTTACATTCTTCTTATATAGGGAAAATTGGAAATCTGAATAAGCAAAGCATCTGTGCACAAGACAGAAGTTCTTCAAAGCGATGTTATCGCTTGAACACCTTCCAGTAATGTTGTATCTCCGAAGTATAATAATTTTTCATCTTCTGATTTACATCTACCATCAAGTTTATACAAACACCTATCTTGCAAATAAAGTCATTCAAACCAACATGGGTTGTAAAAACTCCATCATCAATTGCAGACTTGAAGTATGATAATTTTTCACATTCTGATTTACATCTACTACCAAGTTTATGCAAATACCTATCTTGCATATCAAGTCATTCAAACCAACATGGGTTGTATATTGTAAAAAAAAATCCATCATCAATTGCAGGCTATGAGACGGTTTTCGTGAAGGACATGGCCTACTACCTGGTGAACCGGATAAGCTCCGTGGACCTGCTACCCGAGGGCTACATCCACACCTTCCTGCTCCGCGACCCGCACAAGTCCGTCTACTCCCTCTACAAAATGTCCCTCAACAAGGACCTCACAGGTGAGACGCCTGTAGAGCAGGTATTTTGGTGTGTGCAAACCTTCGAATCTGCACATTTAATCATATCTAATGTGGTGGGTTTTTTTCATGATGCCAAGTCCTCTTCTTTATCCCGTTCATGCCGTTAAGTCTGTGGTCAATACTCTGTATATGTGTGATATCTATGTGTGATACCCTTTTTCTGACACTATTTTTCTTCTTTCCTCCCTCCACAGAGAGGTCTGATTATTGAATAAGCTGTGCGATTCTTATTTATTGTTGGATAAGAAATTATGAACTTAGCATTACTCCTACAGCTAAATACTGTATAATCATTTGAAATAAGAGAAAACGCGTTTATCTTTTTCTTCATCCATGCACCATCTTGTTTGGGTAACTCCCGGAGGTACTCACAATTCAGGCTTTTTTAACCCCAGTGATAATGACGAGAAACAAGGCGTACAACTTAACCCATGGGGAGATATTGTAACACTTGACATGTGTAGGTACATTGTTTACCGCCGATGCATCTGCATTTACCTCTTTAAACGAAATCTACCGACCGCACCCCCCACCAACCCACCAACCCAACCCACCCCACCCCACCCCACCCCACCCCACCCCCTCGTTATGGCGTCTGCTGTAAGAGCTTCCACCGTCTATCCATTTGCCGTGTGTCGGAACTACGTGAGTAATAGCGGCTTGTTGCTGTGACGGCCCCAAATGACAATGTAAAACACGCTGATACATAGCTGCTACCGAGGCTGCGTCGAGAGCCCGGTTAGGTAGCTCATGTGTTTTGTTATATATATATAGTATATGTTCAAAAGCGTTTTAGAGGTTTGAACTCGATTAGGAGACTGGCGTGGTTGTTTTCTTATGTGTGTGTGTTTTGTTTGTTTGTTTGTTTGTTTGTTTGTTTGTTTTTGTTTTTGTTTTGGGTGTTGTTTTTTGTTTGTTTGTTTTTGCTGTTGGTTTCCCAAGTGCTACAGAGTGGGTTTTTTAAGTTTTGGATCTGGTGCATGGTGCGATGGTATTAATTAATCTGTGTACATTATTAGACATTGTAACCATCTATTGCTGGTACCAGCACCAAGTTGTCTTTTCTGCTTTATAAAGCGATGTCATTAAGATTATAATGTCTGTCAACTTTGATTACACGTCCTGTATCTTAACATGCGTGCCTTTGGAACAACCAACTTAACTTGTGCTCACATATTACAATTACCAATCAACCCGCAAACAGAACACGTGAAGGAACCTGCCATAAGCCGTTGCTTTCCACAGATACACGTAATACTAGTTTCTCCTTAAATACCAATAGTTGCTGCAAACGATGCACTAGGTTTTAGCTGTTGCTCGTTAACCCCAAAACAGATGCTTGTGTGAGTCCGGGCATGGTTCCCATGGTGCGCCTAATGGGAGCGGAAAGCGGAAACGCTTCTACAACGGGCCGAATCACATCAATCGGCCACGTTTTTCTGCTTCCGCTACCTCGTAAAATAGTCCGCTGTATATGAGGCTACCGAAGTGAAGGCTTCAAAAAGTGCGTGTGGGGCTACCGACTTTTTATTGCGTCGCTTCAGTAGCTGAAGCAAAGCCTTGTGCTCACTTCATTTGTATGTCACTATGTATATATGTATGTATGTATATATGCCCGTAGACAAGCTAGAGCATTTACCTATAAAGTGATTTTGTTTACTTTACACAGCTATGTGGTATGACGTGACACCAAAGTGATTCGATTTTGGGCACTTTGCCAATTAAAGTGTGCTCTTCACAGGGCTATTTCGGTCCATTTTCAACATTTTCTTAAATAGCTTTTCTCATGTAAGAAAACATGCAAATTTGGTACAATGCTTTACATGCCTACTGAGCATCAACTATGTTCAATTTTGGCACTTTGCCAATTAAAGTTTACCCTGCAGTGAGCCATTTTGATTTTCTTTCCACTATAGTTTCAATACTGTTTGAAACATGACCATCAAATCGGTATAATGATTAGATAAGTGGTCAGAGAGCTCGGCATCACTATATTAATTAATGTCAACTCCTGGGCAATGAATATTTACATTAGCCATGTTTACAAAGCACCTGCAATCCAATGCCAAAAACATAGATAGGGTGAATTTCAGACATGATATTGCAGATGACAATTTTGTGGTTCATGTGTTAAAATATCTACCGCATTGAAAAGTACTCAAAGGCCCGTTAATGAAACAAAAATTTGTGAAAGGTCACTCCGATCACCAAGGCGGTAGTTACATTTACAATCACATAGCTCTGAAGCCAAAATTACACTGTCATTATACACAAAGAATATACTCTTGTCCAAACCCTTATCCTATAAACTACCACAGTAGTGATCAGTATTAGTTATCTCAATCTATAATCATAGAAATCAAAAAGTGTTTTTGTGCAAGAGAATCAAAATCTCCGAAGCCTATATTTCAATCTCATTTCATTGTGATTATATTTCATATTCATTTCATCTTTCATTGAATATTTTGAAAAAGACAGGAGTCGAAAAACAGTAAAATAAACGAACAAATAATGAAATATTATTTTGGTAAACATTCTGGAACTAGTAGGCACGCTTAAAAAGAACACGCCTACCCCAATATTTCAGCAGTCTCTCTGATGTGATTTTTACTCTACAACACTGCCCCTGTTTCAGGCTGGGATCACTTCGACGCTTCCGAGGTTGGTTTCAAAGAACTCTTCCAGATGTACGAGCTAGTGACCAAGGAACTGGGGCAGGAGGCCATTATCCTGGATGCTGATGATCTGCTGAAAAACCCAGGTACGTGATTTTATCTTGCTGTAGATTCTCACTTTCACATGTGTGCAACATTCAAGAGGAGACCGTGGTCTTAAACTTGTCTAGCCTATACATGCATATATAGTTTCAACATGTTTGCGTCAATGACTAGGAAACTAGCAGACAAATTAGAATCGCGTGTTTTCACATACTTCTGCAAGCAGTGTCGACCTTGATGCTAAAATGAGTTATAATATGTAATAAGCTATTGTTACAGTTGGTATCAAAAAAACATGAATCATTGGTAGCAAGTCATCTACAAGATGTATTGTTGATCTGCTTAGCTCAATGTAATGATTTTGTTAGTTATTTGTCACAGACAACCAACCAAGCAAACAACCATACAACCATACAAACAAAAAAACAAACACAACCCTTCCCATTAGCCACCAGAAGTCTTCCATTCACGGCAATACAGCTATACATCCCCTGTTAAGAATGACAGGGAAGCAATAACTTCATCCCCACATCAGACAAACAGCGCATCCTGCAAAAGACATTGAAGTCGCTAGCCTTTCTCAGCAGCAGCAGCAGCAGCAGCAGCAGCACCAGCACCAGCAGCACCAGCAGCAGCAGCAGCACCAGCAGCAGCAGCAGCAGCAGCAGCAGCCTGGCCTCCTCCTCCACCTCCTCGGCTCAGCCAAGCAAGCCCCGCCGGGCGTGCCGTGGGTGAAAGCCTCGGGCTCCGCGGGCGGTGATTAATTTCCTGGGTCGCCTCGCAGGCCATACTTTGTTGGATTATGGCGTCAATTATACTGCTGTTTTCGCTTGTATACGGCCTGCTCACGATGAACCGGCGTTAGGAGCGGCCAGTCTTAAGCACGCTGGTGCGAGGCAATGGCAATGGGAGGCAAATATGCGGGAATTTACACGCACAAACAGCAAAATCATGGTGGTTTATGAAAGCTTTTGCGTGGGATGTGATGTCGCTTGGTTGAGTTACGGTGTGCTCTACGTCTGTGCTGGTTACAATTGATTGCTGTCTGGTGAAAAGGGGGGAAAGGCTGTGTTTAGTTTCATAAAGGGGGAGCGCAAGCCCCAACCATGCAAGCGTCTCGGTGTTGTTGTATTTTCTTGCGTGTGCTGTTCATGTCACAGTAGTATTTTGAACATTGCACTTCTTAGAGTTTAAAATTAGCAAACTTCTGAATGTGAATAATGTGGAAAGTTATCACAAACGTATTTTGAAAATTCGGTCATTTTATTCAACATATGGCTTACTGTCACGTCCCTTTTCCTGCTAGATTTGGATCTAAAATAGTGTCGCTTAGCCTACAAACAGTAAACATTACTGGAAAGCTATGTCACCTATATTTAAAATCTGTATAGATACAGTAAACGATGATCAAATCATTAAATAAGTTCGCCAAATCAATTGAATATCAATCATTCCAAAATCGTCTGTATCCGCCATATTTTCACGGTCTCGCTCTCTCGAGAATCGGTAGGATCTATCATCGTTACGTCACAGATTGCTGCTTCCGTGTCAGAATCAATTCCCAGGGTGATACATTTTGAACAGGGCTAGACTCAATCGTATTTCCAATTATAGCATTTTTATTGGCTTGAAATCTATTTGTGGTTTGTTTCAACTTTATTTTACCAGCATTTACTTATGATTATGCAACCATGGTTCTGTCCTCACTGTTTGAATGCAGTGAAAATTCACCCCAAGCTCTCTTGAAACTGGGTTGAATGTGATTTTCTGGTAGTGTACAATGTTTAGTAGGTTGACTTCTGGGTCCTAGGCAAAGGGTAAAACTATTTTTAGTTACTAGTACTCGTCGTCGTCTTCAAATAGTTGAGATGAAATATGAATTGCTTGCCAAAGAAGAATTCTATGGAAGTTTATCCTTGACACACAGTCGATTGAGTAATGAACTTAGCCATACTGCTGTGCTGACTACCGTACCGAGCATTATCATCACGATTATGCCACCCGATAATTATAGGAACATAAAACGTGCCCCATCATGCTTATCAACAAGATCCGTCTCTAAACATACGCCACAACACTGGTAGAAATAATTCCTTTGCACTCACCCATCTGCACTTGGGGAATTTCAATTCCCGGAAGTACTTTCATGGCGCGTCGCACCACCAGAATGAGCATTCTACAGTCGGTTCGCCTTACTCGCGAGAGCCGTATTTATTTCACGTGCGACAAACACTCTTTGTTGCCTTTTATGCGGCTGCATTCCAAAGAAGCGACACCCAAGCTCTGAAATGTGCTGGCAGAAAAGTCATGTGAGAATTTAGATAACGTATGGAATGTCATTGCAAAAAAAATACACTTTTGGTAGACAAAGAGAGAGGGGGAGAGATGGTATCAATCTATTTCTTTGCTGAGTCTCGGTGCTCTTTAGTGAGAATGGGATCTTTCATTATATCCGGCCAGGTCCTTATCTGAGTGATTTATGTACTGTGGTGGAGAATGGAGCCGTCAAGAAGATGATTTGTTGTCGTAATTAATTGATTTTGCTGTTGTTTTTGCTCTCTTAGCTATATAGACACTGCGCGTGTCTCGTGTTGCTATTTATAGATATGCTTCTACAGAATCACCCATTCAGATAGCTTATAGTAAGATCATCTCTGTCATAAAACAATGCGAACTGGCATATTAGCACAGTAGCATCGGAGAGCGGAATGCATAAAGCTAGAGGATTGATATAAAAGTCGAAAATGTGTGAAGTGCAATGACCTGGTGTAAATGGTAAAATGGTTGCAAGAAGATTGTTTCCCACACACATTTCAGTGTAAAATGTATAATTTATACAAATAATTTTCACCAGACAAATGCTCAATCAACAAAATATATGCCTACAAAAAGTACGTTCCAATTTTGTTGATGAGGGGAATATATTGAGATAAATGATTTAAATCATAACAGCCACACGTTGGTATTGAAACCAATTTTGAGCCACATTTCGTTCTCAAACACAGTCCTTATACTCAAGTGTGACTCCATCTTATCAATTACTTCTTCATAATCTCCAATCAAAGGGATTTAAACCAAAACACAACAAAGTGCAAGTTAGATAGCCCAGACAGCACCGGCACACAGTCATTTCGCCACCGTCCCTGCTAAACATCAATGAAGACCGACAGGCGCACCCCACGGGACATGGAAAACCCATTGGCACAAATAAAGAGTTATTGACCCTGGCTGCCCCCGCCCGCCCCACGCTTGTCCTTTGCGTGTCCACTCCGATGCGCTGGCATGTTGCGGGGGCCCATTATTTAATGGTGGAGGCTCGTGTTATTGCTTTATTGGCTAAATGCTTCTGTAGCGGTCGTGTGAAGCTATCTAGAATTAATGATGAGTCGCCCTGCGTGTGTCGTAAAGAAGGGAAACTGACGCCCTCTCTGTTTCCCTGTAGTTTTGCTAACGTTCCTTCGTACGGAATTAGCAGACGAACTTAGCAATGATTCTCACTGAGTGGAATAAAAGGCTGTTGTTGTTGTTGTTGTTGTTGTTGTTGTTGTTGTTGTTGTTGTTGTTGTTGTTGTTGTTGTTGTTGTTGTTGTTGTTGTTGTTGTTGTTGTTGTTGTTGTTGTTGTTGTTGTTGTTGTTGTTGTTGTTGTTGTTGTTGTTGTTGTTGTTGTTGTTGTTGTTGTTGTTGTTGTTGTTGTTGTTGTTGTTGTTGTTGTTGTTGTTGTTGTTGTTGTTGTTGTTGTTGTTGTTGTTGTTGTTGTTGTTGTTGTTGTTGTTGTTGTTGTTTTTTGATTCTATTTATTTTTGCTTTATTTTTTGTACATTCATTTCTGTAAAGTTTAGGAGGGTGGTATGTGAGTAAAGAAACATTATATTCTTATGACATACTATTATATCATGATATTGCTATTACCATCATAGACCTATCAAATCAACTTATATATCACCTAATAATTCGGACGTTGAAGACAATAAGATAAGCTATTATGCATTATGAACATTAGTAACAAAGTAGGCCCTACTACAAATGACTATTCAATGAAATAAATAGACCAAATTAACTTAAGGCTGTAAAACAATGATCACATTCTTCAGTTCCCAATTGCGCGGGACGTGTTGCGCAGTAGAATTAATCCAAACCAAACAGTCCATTGACTACTTCCGGTCGCTCGCGTCATTGTAAACTAACACGACTTTAAATATTCTAAGGTAATTTTCAGCTATCACTTATCCTATGTCATTCATGTAAAGTACTTTCCTAATAGAATTTTGAGTGAGGATTATGAATCTGTAATCGGATTTTAGTTAACATTGAAATTGACGAAGATATGGGCAGAATACCAGTCTTCGTGAAAAAAATGCAGACGACCTGTGTAGTTTGTGCATGATACAAACGTTTTAACTTCACTATTATGAAGAATGCATGCCTCAAATAGCGTTTCTTGTAGTATTTTTCATGAGGATTACGAATATGTAATCGGATTTTAGTTAGCATAAAAAATGACGAAGTTATGAGCAAATGCCGGTACTTGGTCAAATTTGCAGACAGCCAGTGAAGAAAAAAGTTGACAACTTCACTATATTGAAGAATGCACGCTTCAAATAGATGTACTTACTTAATTTTCCAACGTCTATCAGTGTAACAGCCATCAATGTTGTGTAGAATACACACTTTGAATGATATAGCATTAAATGCGATTTCAAATGGGCTTATAACATATACCGGAAGTACCCATGGACTTTTGTGTCTCAAATGTTTATAAAATATGACGAGTGCGCAAAATTTTCTGCGCAATTGGGAACTGAAGAATAACTGTGTCCGTTCGTTGATTCCACAGTGATATAAAATAGTTTTAACCGCTGCGGCCTCATCACTTGAATTATTACACCTTCATTATTTCAATGGAGATAATGCGGCAGTGCCGATAACCATACCGAATGTTCTACATCTCTCTTTTTCTGTCGTTTGTAACAATAACGTTCTATTGATGTAATACAGCAGTGCGTGTACAAGACTACGGCGCAATAATCAACAGGAAATAGTTCGTCAACGTTAAATGTCACCTGCGTAAACCGCCGCGTCCGTCAGTGACATATTTCCGCACGCGAGACGTCCCCGACGGTCGGCGAACACGCCAACATGTCGTTGTTAACTTCCTCCTCTACGTCATAAGCGAACGTTTCCCGCCCACGGCTCCGAAGGGATGACGGGGTTGATGTTGCTGACGGTCGGTCCAGGCCTGTGATGTTCCTGTTCAGCAATCAGGCTCTGTAGGCGCAGGTTTGTGAGTCCGTCTATGGATTCCCTGATTGGAAGTTTAAAACCAGTTTACGCACACATGGAAACTTTTTGTTTGCGACTTTTGATGGTGGAAATATACTTAGGTTCATATAAACGACGAGAAACGTTTTTTTTTTTTTGTTTTTTTTTTGTTTGTTTTTTTTAAATGGATGAGGCAATGGGTGTTTTCATTTTGAAAAAAAACGCTTCAATATATTAGAACCTCACGTATAGCCTTAATGACGCTATGATTTCTTATTCTTTACAACTGCTGTTATACATTATATTAAGAAATCACAAATCTCGGCCATAATCCTCAATACAGAAACGATAGGGACTAAACGCCAGACCGAATCCATCTTGAATCCCAAACGAGTTTAATTACTTAGCATATGCCAAGGTGCGCACAAACTGTATATACAATTACCTGAGTTTCCTTCACGCCACACACTGACCTTCTTTTGTTTCGGTAGGGCCTACTAACCACTGTATTAAAGCACAGGAAGGTTGTAAATTTACAACCCGCCGTCACAGGGGGCCCCCACAGGGCAAGATGGATCCCGGACTTTAAGAATATGTGTGTTGGAATTGTGGACAACAAATTTTGTGCGTGTATTACTTAGATTGGTGTCATCTATATAGAGAGACAAAATCAATAAGTTGCCTTTTTCCAGTTCCAAAACGGCAAAAAGTGTCTGCTCCAAACATCCCAAAAGAGACTACTTCTCTACTGAGACCACTGTCTTCTGACCATATTTTTAGGGGTGTTATCAATACAGGGCCGTCGCATGCACCTTAAGGGTGGTCCGACAAAATGCGCACCGTAGGCATGAAAGCAATTGTATGCAGTTTCCGTAAGGCTAGGGGGTCGGGGGCATGAATAGAATTTCAACACAAATGATGCAATTTGAGAGCTATTTTTCTTTCAAACAAATTACTTTGCTATGACCACTCCCACATGGGCGATAATGGAGGCATCCTACGTTTTTTCGTGCCTTTCGGCTTTTATAAATGATAAATAATACTACCTGTGTATCAAATTAAAATCCATCTTGCCTTCAAATTCATTAATGCATTATTTTAGACATTTTGAGCCTAAACAAGAACATATTTGAACTTTAATATTTATAAACTATGATTTAGTTTTGTTCTGTAAGTGAAACGAAACTTGCTCGTGTCAGACATTCCGTGCATATTATCAAATGAACCCACATATGCCCTGTTACAAAGAAAGCTTTCTCACGTGACCATAATAACAGACAGCAAAGACTGGTCATTTAAGGGCACTGATCACTTAGTCAAACTATATATAAGTCTCTGGAAGTTACGCAGCTGCGCTAAATTGCAGAACGGTTAGTCTGTTTAGTATTATTATTACGTAATTACGTTATTACGCAATAAACTCTTGAAAAATAGTGGTCCGACAAATGTCGGAGTGTCGGAGCGGGTGCGACGTCCCTGCAATAGATTATTATATGAATGTACTAACTTCCTGCACTTTAGCACAGTGCTTACGTTACACTTCAAAAACGTTTTTCCTGTAATGGGGGCACAACCTCATACGTTAAAAAAGTTCGTGGCGTTGAACAATCACCCTGTTGACAGACAGAAGTCCACGGTATATGATGGGCGTCTCCTGAAGGTTTTCAACGCGTCATACATCATCATCTAACAGCCCCTTACTCTCTCATCCTTGTAGTAACAAGGTCAATAAGTCTGTGTTTGGACTGGCGAGTATACCAACTCTTAGGAGACTACGTGGGAGCACTTTTCATCTACGTCCTCATTTGCAAGAATGCTTGAGACACGCCGTCACTGCTGCAGTGGTTCGTGAATCATCTCTGATGCATTTTGGCAAACATTATGGGTGATGTAAGCAGCTTTCAGCATGTGTGTGATGCTCTTTCATGTTTATTTGCGGCTACACATTTGATTACCTATCGCCTGCCTAAGCATGAGCGATAGGGTTATGATGAGGACGTGTCTCTCAGCCTTTTGGACGCTAACAGTGGACGCAGTGGGGTCTTTACCGGCTACATGAATGAGGTTTATTCAAATTCTATAATCTCTGATGGTGCTTCGCGTGTTTGCATGCACAGTACGTTATGTTGACGTTTCATTATCGCAGTCGACTGCTCATGGTGGTGATCTTTGGAATGTGTATTGTTCCTGTACACTGTAAAGTACTGGTCCTTCAATAGCGTACATTCTTTTATACATGTATATATGCAACACCTCAGGAGTAGGTGAATGTAACTAAGACAATCCAAGAAGAACACTAGCCCGCAAATGCAACTAATGAACATTCTGGTACAATGATATCCTTAATAGATTATCACGTTTAATTCACTCAATATCAGCTATAATGAAATAAACAACATGCGTGCAGCATCTCTTCAAAATATAAGGTTAATACGAAGTATATCAGCATTTACCTCAAGTTCTTAATCTAGAAGGCTGGATAGATAAGAAATATTCTGAAAATAAAATGAAAAAATATCAGCATCTCAATTTACTTTTGGGTTATATACCAACACGTACCAAACGCACGCACAAGAGCTCCTGGTACACAAAAAAAGCGACTTGATCAAAAGACAAAATCTTCAACACTAGGTTCGTGTGAACTGCACATAAGGTTAGAAGGATATCAACTGCACTGATGAGTGTGGTAATGAGGCCATCTCGGCTACAGCCCCAACTCACGTGAAATATGGGGATAGTGGGGGGGGGGGGGCGTGGTGCCTCCATTAGGCATTAGCATTCAGTGCCGCGCTCTTTGGTCGGCTGCCGACTTAGCCCCGCTATCTCGTCGTGTACAGTCCATTAAACAGGAGACGCAGGGCCCAGAGAACGCCACACGTGCGCAGACTTTTACCACAATTAACTAAGAGCCTCTTCTGTATTATACGAAGTACGGCATACGACACTTGGTAGTTTGTATAAATTGTATGCGCGTAAATTTGAGACTATGTTTGAGTGTTTTGGTACGGATGGTGATGAAATGATTTGAGTAATGTTGTGCTGAATGTGCTGTCTTTTAAAATGGTCTTTGCATCAATGTAATGTATTATGCTGCATAAAACCTGATATTTTGACACACGAGATAGTTGGCAGTATTGTGCATGCAAAAACATTAGACCCACAAAAATGTGGAATATCAGAAAGTGTACTGAACCTGCACCCTAAGTGGAACACTGTTCCACTGTTTTCGAGTGCGACAAAATGTACATCGGATCATCCCTTAGTGAATAACGTTAATAAAAACGGTAGGTCAATAACTGCAGCACTGCGAATAATTTACGTCTATCAACAATTTCAGTGCACAGCACTTGGTCTCTATATATCCCAGGCCAGTCTACAGCCTATGAAAGGTTACTCCTAATTGATAGATTAGATTTACAAACTGTTTAATACCCAAGAACAATATGAACATGTTGTTTTTAAAAAATGGCTTGGAGTGAGGGGGGATTGACCAGCCTGTGCTGAGCTTTGTGAAAGGTTAGGTTCTCATCATATTTATGAGCCCTGAGGACATCTGTATCCGTATCTGTATATTTTTTTCCGAAAACTCCAGATTGGATATCGTGCGGAATTGACATCACACTAGTTGTGGGCTGAGTAGTCCATGTCAGGGTGTATGGACTTGCCGTCGATGAGGTAGGCTGGATGACCGCCTCAGCTGGAAACTGATTCCACTGAGGAATATTGTTCTTGGGGAAAACGATTATATGTAGTCTTCTGTATTGATTTGAATGTGCCGAAATTTATACTGATGGTTTTAACGCTTACGATTGACATCACACTCCACACAGACCCTCAAACATTTTTTCTAACCCCACTGATAAATATCCATAATGTCTCCATGCTCTTCTGTAATCTCTACTGTGACGTGTTGTTTCTATCTCTTTTTCAATCATTTCGTGAAACAAATGCAAATGTAACGTAAGTCATAAAAGTATTATTATATACACATGGGGAGGAACTTGATAAGTAATCCACTTCTTTCATCCCCAGTCATTTATACTACTACTTATATGTGATTTTAAATGTTTTATTTAATATTTTTATACATATTGGCAAATAAATTATGCCGTAAATAATGTTTCTGTTCTTGCAATCTTCAACAATAAATGTTTCGCCATTCTGTTAATTTGATTTGATTTGATATTAGAAACTGCCGGACAGTCAAAGCTTTTTTGTTTGCTTTATGTTTCTTGTTCTTGCATTATCTTCCAGGACAGGGATCACACTAGCTATAGTTGTAAATGGTTTGGCTCTCGTCATTCTGAGTGAACATTACGATTTCACAGCAATTTACAGTACAGCTTGTGCTAATCAAACATAAACATATTGAATATTTCCAAACATAAACAAATTCCATTCAGAGCAGATTTCAACATTAACTTTATTACATTTTTAAAATTTCAGAAACGATGTTGAAACTGTACTGTGATAAAGTTGGTATCCAATACGAGGACTCAATGGTCAACTGGGATGACACGCCAAAAGACCTGTCCATATTCCAGGAGTGGATGCCATGGTTTGAAGGCGTCCTCACAACCACTAGTTTTCAGCCATCTGCAACGAAACCCAAAAGTCCGCAGGTTGGTTGCTTATAAATGCTAAATGCTATGTGATTCTGTTTGTGTTGTTCTGTATGTGTGGTATTGTTGTTTTTTGTTTTGTTTTGTTTTTTTGTTTTTTTGTTTTGTTTTTTGGAGGGGGGGTATATATATTTTTTTTTTTTTTTTTTTTTTTAATCTAACAACTCCTACTAGCTATGTGGACTTAATAATGAAGGTCTCGAAGTTGCTGGCCTTGCGAGCAGTGAGTAAATTTTCGGGCGTTTTATGTCCTGTTCTTGTAACATAAGCTTGGCATTCATTAATTGTTTATTTATCTTTGCTATTTTAGGTTTTGCCAGAACTACCAAGACATGTCATGAGAGCAATAGAAGATAACATGAAATACTACAAATTGATGCACGACAATCGCTTGCGTCCAAACCTGTTGCATGTTCACTAACTCAATACCAAGTTTCACCAGCAGATGTTGAGAGAGTGAGAGAGAGAGAAAGAGACACTTGCAAGCGTCAATTCTTAAAAATCTATAACAATAACAAATATGACATTAAAATGGTATGTCACAAATAATTACATAATTTGGTGTATGTCATATTCACCATTTCAATCTTGCTGCTTAAATTCCTCGTAAAATTTAGAACATTTTTCTACCAGCAATCAAATTTAAATTAAATTCCATCCATTTGTATTAGGTTTTCTGTAGCAGTAAAATGAAAATGTGCATTTAGGGTAAATATTCTGATGTATACAATTCTCTCAATCGTGGTTATTTAAGTTGCGTGTTGTTGATACAAAATAGCAATTCTTAAATTAAAAAATAAACTAAAAAGTAGCTGTTAAAGCTAGATAAAGGTGTAGCAATTATGCACCAAAATAGTTTACATAAATCTTTATTGCTGGCATTGTGAGTTATCTTGTTTCAACATACCATGTTAAGAGAATAGGGCCATGTGATGTGGACCATTTGAGCAGAATATGGTCACATGTAATCTTATTATGTTTTACAAACATCGATCAAAGAGCCCATGTTCATGTAAAGGCCTACATAAATTAATTATAGATTCGTTAACAGACTAAATGACAAAATGAACAAGATAATTTTTCAATCTAAAAGATTATGGCACTGGGATGGTCATATACAGGTAAACATATCTAGTTTTGTAGTTTTAGAATTATGTACGCACGATATCATATTTAACACTCCACTATATATCCAAATATAGTACAGCTAGAAAGTAATACATAATGCATAAAAAATTTGATGTTATAAAAATTTCGAACTATCAGAATGTTTTTGAATTGATGAGGGGAAGTCACAACTTGCTCAAATTATCCATAAATTTGACTTATATTATCAGTCGTCGAGACAAACAGGTTGAACTATGTCTGTCTTGCTGCACACCAGAGCCTGTGCGCAGAGCCTGCAAGTTTGCGGCCTCAGTTGTTGCTTTTATTGCGGGTTTAATTTTTTGGTTAAAATGGGGGTGCGGACTTCAATACTCTAAATGTGTGGGGGCGGGTAAAAACTTATCACGCAAGGCTCTGCTGCAGTGTTTGTGTGAAAAATAAAATTGCAAATTCTACTTAGGGAACGATCATAAATAATGATGCTGGGAGGTTCGTCCAAAAAGGTGGGGGGTGGGGGTCCAACTTTTCTGATTCCATTTTGGGGGGTAGCTGATCTTTATCACGCTACAGTATATTTTTCAGATATTTTCTATTAGCAATTGTCCAAAAATGCAATGATTATGTAGAGGACTTTTCTTTAGCTGGGGGGTGGGGGGGTCACTCAAATTTTTAAAATGTTGATAGGGTGTTAACTTTTTCTTCAAGCCCCAAAAAATGGATGACCCCCCCCCTCCCCCCGGTACTGTTATTTATGATCATTCCTAATTATGATGTATTCAATAACAACATATGGAGTATATTGCTTCCTGTGGAGATATTTTCACATAGATTGTCAAACACTGTTGCGTGCAGCGTGTTGTTGGTAGTTTGCTCAAATACAAAAACAAAGCAAATGTTATTGCTTTTTGTCAAGTGAATTAGGTACTTATTAGGTACTGTAAAACTAGAAATGTTTGCGCACAATTTAATTTGCGAATTTCGTGTATAGGTGCAAAAAACACAAACTTAAATAATCAGTACTGTACCGTAAATATGTAAAAAAATACAAACTTAAATAATCAGTACTGTAAATATGTATAGCCTATATAAAGTAGATCCAGGCTGGACCAAAATCGCAAAATTAAATAGTCACAAAATAATTTATAGATGAAAATCGCAAAATTCAATAACCAAGAAATATTCTAGTTTTACAGTAGTTTTTTTAATGTAAGTTTTGATATAGCTACTTGAAATGACTTTTCTGTTTACCGGTATCCTCTTTATGATATGTAATCTTTCAAGATAGATGTCAAACTGGAAAGATCATTAAAAAAAATCCTCATTGGTCTTGGAATCAAGAGTACATTCACTGTATAAAATGTAATTGATAAACACCATTCACAGAATTTTATTTAGGCCTACATTTATACTTTCAATGGAAAGCTACAATATTGTTCAATAAACATTGCATTTCAGTAGAAATGTTAAGCATATTCCAATGTTAAACACCAAGTTATTCTACAAAACGTGTTTTCTGTTATTTGTGGCTAATATTTAGCCATTTGTTCATTAGAATGTTATCACTGAAGTTTGTTATACAAATAGATTTGTACATAATTGCAAACGTACTTGAAGTTTAGTAGATAAAGTACTTTTTGCGTCTAAACACCATACATATGTATACAATGCCTATTTTTTTGTAATAACTGATCTTTGTATTAGCCTGTCTGTTTAGAAATTATGGCACTAAATGCAGTTTCTCAAATATATTATAAAAATTTGTTGGAAAACTAGAAAATTTCGCATTTACATTATTAGTTACACCAGTGAAAATATTACATTTTTGTACATTGCATAAGTATCTATTGCACATTTTAAAAGTAATTTGGTAAAAAATGGCTATTGCAATCGTTAGTCTAACATTGTCTAAATTATTTTTTGCAATTTAGATAGCATATGCATATTCAAATATAAATTAGACAAAGCCATGTGATATGTGTATTTTTTTCTGCCTTCCACATTTTTCTAGTTCTGTGTACAATAAATAGCACTATTTTGTAAATTTAGGGAAGGCTTTTATTTCTCGGCTGGTTGAAAAGGAACAATCTTAAATGTACCATAGATATAGCTTTGTAATAAAAAAAATAAAAAATAAAGTAGTTTTGTCCAGGTCCTTTAGTCTTTAACCATGTAGGCCTACATTTTTCTTCTGTTCTTCCCTGGAGTACATACATACACTACCTTTACATAACTAAACTATATCAACTATCTAACAATTACTGTAACACTTTCAAATTTGTGACATTAAATGTTCAATTAGCTGCCTACAAATATTTGTTGACTTTTATACAGCCACATGATCTGATATACAAACGTCTTTTTATCTTTATGCAGACTATTATTAGTACATGTAGTAGGAATATCCATAGAGGCTAGTAATAAGTTACTCTACCACTCACAATTCAACACACATTGACGTTGCGGCTTCCATCACGGAGCCATTGACCGAAGTGACAAATCTGGTGTAGTGACGTCACATTGGCGCGAATTTAATATCCGCCAGGTGGAGTTCCTGGCAGAAACCAGGGCAAGAGCATCCCCCCGAACAACCTCCATCTGCTTTCTGCCAGGAACTCCACCTGGCGGATATCAAATTCGCGCCAATGTGACGTCACTACACCAGATTTGTCACTTTGGTCAAAGGCTCCGTGATGGAAGCCACAACGTCAGTGTGTTGAATTGCGAGTGGTAGAGTAACTTATTACAAACCTCTATGTTGTCTTTTTACAATAGCAAATTTGAGCTAAATTATACACATTCACACCCCAGAATTATCGTCTGCCGTCCAGAACTACCGGCTTGTTTTTGTTTCAAACAACGTACATCATATTTCAGTGCGAGGCAAAAACATCAATTTCTTGTAAAATTTCATAGCTGGTGACCATAGCAAAAGTACATTTCTGCATGCCAATGAAACATTCTTTCCAAGTACAGCAGACATCCCAAATTGGCATTTGAAAATACTTAATTATGCAAGATCTCACATTGATATTTTTAGTGTAGAAATTAATCAGTATTTATACCAATTGCCACTACTAGCCTAATATTTATTAAGAAAAATAATACAGGAAATAGTTTCAGTGCATCTGAAGAAAACAAGTGTTTACCATTTTATACCCATTAAAAAAATAATGGGATTACCGACCCTAATGTGGGGGGAGAGCAGGAAATAGCCGATGGAATTTTAAATCTGGCATTTTTTGGAATGGGTCATAGCGCCAATCCAATTAGTTGGGATTAACAAAAAAGAAATATTTTACAGATTACTGTAAAACTAGAAATGTTTGTGCACGATTTAATTTGCGAATTTCGTGTGTAGGTGGAAAAACACAAACTTAAACAGTCAGTATTTTTTTAACATCAATAGCTAATGTAAATTAGGTCCAGGATGGACCAAAATCACAAAATTAAAGTCACAAAATAATTGATGGATACAGGGTTTGACATAAGGACTGGTAAGGCAGAAGACAACGGGTCTACCAAGTTTAAAAATCAGGTGGACCGACTCAAAATCAGATAGCCCGGCACTCACGTGTTGTTAAAAAATGCATAATGTTTCCTTCTGTTGCCCTAGGGGAGTGCATAATTCAATACATTGACATATCATAATTCTCTGTGTTTGTTAAAATAAGGATGATGATTCAAACGATTGTTGGACACCAGTATTTTGTTTTTCTAATAATACATAATGGAACTGCCAAAACCAGGTAGACGACAGGTCTACCTACTGGCAAAAATCCAAAATCTGTAGACCGGCCAGTTTTCAGGTAGACCAGGGCTACAGGTCTACTACTTATGTCGAACCCTGTGGATAACAATCGCAAAATATAACTGCCACGAAATATTCTAGTTTTACAGTATAAGCAATAAAATACTTTCTAAATTTTTTCTCGTATTTATTTTCACACCTGTTTACACTGCAAACACATGGTAAATTTTCGGCAGAAACAATTAAATCTACGGCCATTGTTAAAAACTAAATATATTTCATGGGTTCCATGGGATGCAGATTTTTTAATGTTTGAAGTATAATACAGTACAATTAACTGATGTGTTTTGATTCTAAAATAAATTATTGAAATCATAAGTTCTTTCAATGAAGCTGTCCTGAGCCAGAGTATCATTGTATACTAACATATGTGTATAAATGTAGAAACTAGGCCAACAAGACTTTTTACAAATTTTTTTTGTTTTCATTTATTTATTTTTTTCAATTGTACATGTCTTCTACAATCAGTTCATACTTAATATACACAATCCATAATCTTTACTGATGTTTCTGGCCATTTCTGGCACATTTCGCTTGGTACCTGAAATGCAAATGAAAATATACAATTTTAATATCTAACATAATGTAACGAGCATATGCATCTACTTAAAAGAGATTTATTTTTTCTTCGTTGCATACATATTGTTTGTCTGATTTACCACAATCAGAAAATGTTATCTCATTAGAGGAATCATATAATATAAAAATTTACACTTATCTTAACACCATGAATAAAATGTACTGAAATTGTTTAGCCACAAAGAAATTTACCTGCATTAACATCTTAATCCTTCAGCAGCTGGTGACGAACAAGGATAAAAGGAGCTGTGAGACCACTTCCGAAGAAAACAATGAAGACGCCTAGCAACTTGTATCTGTTGTTTATATCAAAAGGCAGATTCTGGAACAGCAAACAATGCAAAATCTAATATAGACAAAGAATAGAATTGAATAAGACACATTAAATCTCACAATATTAGTTCATTAAACCAATAATGTACTAGTGCACTCAAGAGTGGGTGTTGAAAGGTATAAGTGGATGATCTTTTTCACCTGCAACATCCTGAATGACAAATGCTCTTATTCTAGTGGCAAGCAATAAAATGTCTCAATTGCTTCAGTGTAGGGAAGTTAACAAGCCACATGAAAACTAGACAAGCATGAATGTCCCTCAGGAATGTCCTCCCACAAGCCAAAATTAAACCTAAGTCCTAACCAAATAACTGGTACGAGGACGTCAAAGAATGTGCACAGAACTCTACAGCAAGTGGTTCAGTATCTTAGGACTAGTTGCGGGTCCATGTAATTTTGGCTGATGATCTTTCAGGACATCTAAATAAGTAACAAGTTAAGTAAATTTCACGTGCATTAAGAAACGTGATCAAAGTCGTATCACAAAAATTTGACCTTGCTTGCATTTCCACCCCATGTAGGGCAATTATATTACGCCTTACAATAAAAAGTATCAATAAAATTGGGTCACGTAATACGTACAGCGCCTGGGATACCCTCTTGGACAATATGACTTTGTCTTGTGGCAGTAGTTGAGAATTTTCTCGTCAGCTGCATCAAATTTCTGCCGAGTGTCGCCATCTTGACTTTTTGAGTGTAGTATGAACAGTTGGTAAGCATGGCAGATTTGACCGCCGGGATACAAAAATAAACTGGCTATTTCTACAACACTGTACCAATAAAGATGAATCATTTTTTATGAGGACCACTTACTATCACAAAATAAATGTTTACGTGTGATGACTATCATAAACAATAGGAACTGTGTTTATCAACTATACTATAGTTGAGAGAGTTGACCAAAATTCAAATTTTAAGAGACGATTTGATTCCAAATGATTGAGGGGAGAATCATATGGACATAACCACCTTTCCAGAGCTCTGGCATCCCTTCATGTCATGAGCCTAATTAACCTATGTTTTCCTGAAGTTTTACTCTGATTACTAAGTATATCAAGTAGCCCTGGCAGGCATTATGATATCATTATGGTCTCACAATCTTGGGGTTGTGAGTTTGAGTACTGCCAGGGCCACACAGGTATTAAAATATTCTATTTATTGACGATAGGCTCTATCATGGTAGAAATATGTTTACTAAAAAGATGTGAGAGAATGAGAAGCGTGAAAATGTATGTAGCAAGAAATGGGAAAGACATTTGTGTCATATTTTTGTCATATGATATAAGATCTCTAAATGTGACCAATTATGAAACATGCAATGCGCAATAACATTAACTCAACACATTGACTTGTCAAACATCAATTTGATTGAAAAAAAAATCAATTATCAACTGTAGTAATCAATAATCATATTGGAGCCCCCAAATGATGCATCATCAATATCATGACAGTAACATATCTATGTATAGCAATCGGTGCACCACTATCAATGCAATTCTTTGTTTTAGCTTCTTGAACTGCCACTTCATTGTGCATACTATGCGCAATTTATTTTCAATCCTCGATTTGTTTTGAGATAGCATGACTTCATCCTGGTTTCAGTTCTACAGCTCAATCATTGCAAAGTAGTTTGATGAGATGATCATGAGGTGCGGCAGTTGATTGGGATGAATTAGTTGGCCATAGGAAGCACTGCTGAGTGTGTCCATGCCATTGGCAAACTGGTACATCATCACGAGGTGAGAATTTCAACTACGATCCTTGCGTGATGGCCACTGAAGTAAGTTCGGCATCTTCACAACACCTGACATGTTGTGTTGGCAATCTAGACATGTACAGCAAATGCATATTTAGATAGATTGAATTAATGATTTTTACATACTTTCTTGACATGTGGCTCTTATTATCTTATGTTTTCACATTTATCAATGTGCGTTTTGACAGAATATCAATAACCTTAAAACGGTGGACTGCCATATTTGTTGTCATTCCATATCTCACCTGGAAGAAATGAGCACTGCATAAAATTACAGACTCTATCCCCCTTGCGCCGAAAGCCAAAATTAGCTTGTCAGAAATATTTATTAAGGCTGGTCAAAAGTCAATGTTTACAAACACGTCTTTGGGGTACATTTCATAAAACCAGGTTAGAGAAATGAATAAATATGATTAATGAAACAAACAATGCATATATTCAACTGGCTCTGCAACTACTATTTATGTGACATAAAAGTTAGATATGGCGTTAATAAATTCACCTGTGCGTGTCTCTCCAGTTAACAACAATATGGAACTAGATCAAAAGTGTTCAAAGAACACTGCGTTGCTAGAACGACTGTTGTATGTAAAACCGCATCCTGTGTAAAAATGCATCTTTACACGTGTAAAACTGTATCCTTATTTTGGGTTGCACTTTTACATGTGTAAATATGCATCCCAAATAGAGGATGCTATTTTACACGTGTAAACGTGCATCTTTTCATGATAATCCGTATCTACCCGTGTAATATCGAATCCTTTTACTATTATATATGAAAATGACCATATTATCACGAATTTGCTGGAAATTAAAGTATCCAATCACTTAAAAATACCTCTTTTTTTATCATTTTAAGACAACTTTTGTTACCTTTGGCCAACACATTTTGCCAATACTTTAGACTTTTCTCTACATGTAATCGGAACATCCATATATAGTAATCATATACTTTTGCCAAACCAAAGAAATTAGAAAAAATAAATGCGAGTTAATCCTACACTATATGTGTGATAATACCAGTTTTACATGGGTGAGTACCGTGTAAAACCGCATCCCGTGTAAAGATGCATCTTTACACGCGATGCGGGTTTACATACAACAAACGACATTGAGTTATGGATAATTAAGATATAAACTGAAATGATGTATACTTTACAATCAAGAAATCAATATATCAAGCAAAAAGATATTTGTGTTACCATACAATAGTGCTATTTGAATAATAGATAATAATCAATATCAGTTTCAAAGTCAGTAATCAATATTTGCTGTTTGGTTGGAACATTGATTTTTCTTGCTCGCTTAAGTGCATTGAATATCCATAAAATGTCATAAATGGCCTTCTAGAAAGCACAATTTAATTAGCAGAGTGCCCAAAATAAAATCAATTTGGTGTCGCCTTATACCTCATAGTCGTGTAAAGTTTGGATAAAATCGGTGCTACGGTTAAAGCTCTAGCTTCTCTGGAGACATACATACATAGTTAGTGACATAGTTAGTTAAGGAACGATCATAAATAATGATTCCGGGGGGTTGTCCAAAAAGGTGGGGGGTTGTCCAACTTTTCCGATTCGCTTTGGGGGGGTCGTCAAACATTTTTTTCACGCTACGGTATATTTTTTTCAAATATTTTCTTTTAGCAATTCAATGACTATATAGAGGACTTTTTCTTTAGCGGAGGATGGTGGGGGGGGGGGGGGGTCACTCAACTTTTCAAAATGTTGATGGGGGGGTCGGTTAACTTTTTCTTCGCGTCCCCCAAAATGGACGACCCCACCGGTATTGTTTTTTATGATCGTTCCCTTAGTAAGTTAGTTACAAACGAACGAAACACAATGCCTGCTTCAGCAGCTGAGCTTAAGCGACGCAATAATTTTATTTGGTAGTGGTCTGTGTCCCTGAAATAGAATCGTATTTATTTTTACGCGCTAGTAAAAATAGTCAGTAATAACGCAAACAAGATTTTCCACATGCGCATTGCTCTTGCGCATGTTCTACCGGAAGTTACTATCAAAACCATGGCTGCATTTTGTAGAAGGTTAATTTCTCTTAGATCTTGCTTAGCCATTGCTCGGGCTAAACCTTTGTATTCTACAAGCACCGTAATTGCCAGACAACAGCTTTTAACGAAACATCCCAATCCAATTAGTTCATTATATTCTCCTATTCTAAAGAACAGCCTTCATACTTCTGGACCTGTCAACGGGGAAATTGTACACTTCAATCTTTCTGACATTGGGGAGGGTATTCGTGAAGTTAATGTGAAAGAATGGTACGTCTCTGAAGGTGATCGTGTGTCTCAGTTTGACAGTATATGTGAAGTGCAGAGTGACAAAGCGTCCGTTACAATCACAAGCAGGTATGATGGAGTCATTGCCAGGTTGCATTATGAAGTTGATGATATTGCATTTGTTGGCAAACCCCTTGTGGATATTGAGCTAGATGAAGGAGCGTCTGATTCTAGAGAAGTTGACCAAATTGATCAGATTGACCAAGAAGATTTCCAGGTAGCAAAGCATGATCCAGAAGATTCGATGGTGCAAGATATCAAAGGGCAAAAAGTCCTTGCAACTCCAGCTGTACGACGGTTAGCTCGAGAAAATAATGTGAAACTTGCCGATGTGAAAGGGACTGGAAGAGATGGTAGAATTTTGAAGGAGGATATCGTACGATTCATAGAAGATGAGAGAGTGACACCATCAGTTGGAGATCCAACTAAACTGAAATCGATTCCTCCAAGGGCAGTCCCTAAAACCGCCGAACCTAAAGTCAGCAAACCTGTCCCACATCCAGACATGTCAACTCCTCCGCTTACGTCATTTATCCCTGCAGTTTATCAACCGAGTTTGGATAGGTTGAATGAAGACTTTACCGAAAAAATCAAAGGTATTCGTAAAGCTATGGTGAAGACCATGACACAAGCTCAAGCTATTCCACATTTTGGTTACTGCGATGAAGTTGATATGACCCAATTATTTACTTTGAGAAAGTACATTTCACAACTTGCAAAAGAAAGAGGTATAAAATTTTCTTACATGCCTGTATTCATCAAAGCAGCATCTCTAGCTCTACATCAATACCCTCTTCTTAATTCAACTGTAGACGACAAGTGTGAAAATATAACATTTAAAAGTTCACATAATATTGGCTTTGCTATGGACACGCCAGCAGGTCTTATGGTGCCAAATATCAAAGATGTACAAAACCTCACATTGTTGGAAGTTGCGTCTGAGCTTAATCGTCTCATGACAACTGGAGCTCAGGGAAAATTAACTACAGCAGACCTAAGTCAAGGAACCTTTACACTTTCGAATATTGGAACGATCGGTGGAACTTATGCTAAGCCAATTTTGATGCCTCCAGAAGTTGCTATTGGTGCCATAGGGAAGATCCAGGTGCTGCCAAGATTTGATGATCATGGAAATGTAAAACCATATCACATAATGCAGATTTCTTGGTCAGCAGATCATAGAGTTATTGATGGGGCTACAATGGCAAGATTCTCCAACTTGTGGAAATCGTTCCTGGAGCGACCAGCAGCAATGATGATGGACATGAAATAAAGTGTCATTTGCTATCAAAAATTCTTGCATAATTTTTGTGGAATTTCTGACTGCAGTTGTTCTAGTTTGTAGAAAATCTTCCATGTGCAGCTGACTACAAGTACTAGTAGGCATTAATATTATTTATGTTAATTATATATTTGTTATGAAGTATAGGGTACAAGCTATCATGAACATTTAAAGAAAAAATATTGATCCCTAACATTCCAGGAGCTTAGGAATGACAAAATGTTTCTGTACAGTTAAGATATTAAGGACTTTTCACACATTATCGGGAGATCATTATGAAGAATTTCAAATGAAATATTGGATTACATTTGTCAAGTGGTAATATTCAAAATATGTATTGATGTTCAGAATGGGTGGCCAGATTGGGCATGTGTACTGTGAAAAGCTAATTTTTAAGTTTTGGGATTTTTATTAAACATTCATAAACGTATGAGTCTTTTATGAAATTGGACAAAAGTTCTTAAAGGGGTGGACAATTATTTTTGCTGTTGTAAATTGTTAGTTTATGTAATGTGCAAACAGCACATAGATTAATGTAGAGACAACTTGAATCATACAAGCCCCAAGCCAACACGCACTAATGGTTGAGCACTTTTGTGCAATATTTCTTTGAAGTTGTTAACATGATTATAGATATATAGAAAAAAAGTTGTAAATGAAGCACCTATACTACTCTCACTGCTATTGTTTTTACACCAGTTTTTGTAAGCTATAAAGATCATTGTACTCAGAATCTCTTGCTAGCTGTTGCTACTTAAAAATTTGCTTTTAATAATCATGTTTGCAGATATTGTTTTCAATTATGTATTTAGCAGGTGTGGATTTTATAAATTTATGTTCTGAAACTACATGTATTATTAATTGCATAATTTGAGTATTCAGTTGTGTAAACTGTAGACTGTCTAATGTATATACCCGTACGTCTCTTGAATTTGACTAATTGAAAAATTGATGAAATACTATAACTCTTGTTTATGTATTCCCATAGCATAGATTCTGATCCAAATTTGCCATTTAGCACAAGTTATGAAAAGGCAGTTCATTACTCTCTAAAATAATGTACAGTATATACCCGGTAAGCATTTGTTTAGCAGATATTGTGATATTTTAATGATGCATTATGCATCTGTTTATAATTGATTTTCAAGTATGATATGAATAAAGAGTGAAACAACAGAACTTGTGCTTTTTTTTAATTTGGAAAACAAGCCATGGACGTGCACCTTATAACTGACTGGGGAGTGAGGAATATTGCACCATATTGTTTTGTAAAATTAGTTGACAGCTCTGCAGAAAACACTGGCCCTCTGATTAATATATTAGTAGATATTCGTACAATGTCAATATTTCTGAAGATATTTACCTGATTAATTTTGCATTCAAGTAAACTCCATATACATGTAGCAGTTAGACACCCCAATTATAACATGTTAGCCATTTTATGCGGAAATCAAGAAATCTAATGTTTTGTTAGAGCTTTCGCTATAACACCGTGTTGCCGAACCCCTTCTATCAATAAATTGCAACGGACACATTCTTGGAAAACTGAATATAAGTCTTATGATTGTAAATAATGATTTGTGATTTGAAAAAAAAAAAGTGCTTTATGTACATGTAGTACTAATCATGATCATTTAAATACAAGTTGATATTAGTATGTAGACTGTTCAAGACATTGGAGACCGGTTAATGGGTGCTACAAAACCAGACCGTAACTGGTTAACCACGAGTTATCACTCGTCAAAAGCAACCACCTGTTTGTCAATAATTTTATTGGTGATTTAGCGTTCAAGTGTTAAGTTGGACGTTCTCTCACAGGACTTCCTTTGTTATTGACTATGTTCATCTAGTAGTGGACGCACAAAGATAGAAAAGTAAATGTCCCAGGCAAGGAGGAAAATGAATTCATGTAAAATTAATGAAATGTCTGGAATATATAGCTTGGTAAGGAAAATAGTAATCAAAATTAATAACTGGTTAGTCAATCTAGGAACCGGTTATGTATAGCAAATCAACTGTAGCCGATTAACCGGTAAACAATCCACATACTCGTTTATATAGTGATGTTTACAACAGAATTTCAAACTGCAGAAATATTAGTATGTTTTTTGTTCCTCAAAAAAACTGGCAACTTGAAATAAAATTCATGATTGTAAAAAATATCAAATATTCTTTATGATAATGACAAACCCGTAACAGCTTTTTATGAGTATTATTTTATTATTATTTTAAGACAGGCAAGCCTGATCCCTGATAACACTGAAATATAAAACTCTTTAATTACAAGCTTCAAAAAAAAACACCTCAGTGTCAGCTTCGGTCCTGGCAAAATGAAGTGAGCTCAAGAAAACATGCACCATTGTACAATATCACCTGAATTACCCTAGATATAACTTAGTATCATACAATGGCTCATCTCTCACAAGAACTTTGGTACAACATAACCATTATTATGTCATGCGACTGTGCCAAAATACAAAAATAGCAACATATCATTGTGTATTTTCACTACATAATTTATCGATTTGTGCCAAAGATTATTCTCATCAAATTATATGCAGAGGTAGATTTTTACACTATTTCCTATTCATGTCCCCTACTATGTTGCTGATAATTACTAATTTAGAATATTGCTTAAATGCAGCTAATGTAACGTTTTAATCTTAAATGATGGAAATAGCAAACCAACTTGTCACTTTTAACAATTTTCTATATGCTATTCTATGTAAAAAAAAAAAAAAAAAAAAAAAAAATTAGCTGCACATACGCAATAGCAATAATTTTCTTGATTGATGACTATGCTAAGGAAGAATCATTATAGCAAGTGTGGTTACTTCTAGAATATACAAAGGTGAATGCTGCAAACCCATGCACTAAGATTTATATACATCTGTATGCTGTACAGTAAACTATGACCAACAATGAAATACTTGCATTTGTTTTCATCAAAAGTTCGACAAACAATAAAAAGCTACAAAATAGTTACCCTTTAGCAGACATATTATCACAAATGACATCTTTAATCTACAGAACTAGACAACAGGTTTGAATAAAATGTGACCAATTTCCAAAGTTGTAGAGCATGCTTCACATAGGTTAATCAAAGATGTGAAGTTGGAGTGTTACTGATCAAATGATGGTCACATTGAATTTTCATTGCAATACGGAACAATTATGCAAGTATACACAGTGCAAGATAAAGTCACTTTTAATAGTAGCAATATACCTTGTTCTTTTGTGAGCAAGTAAGATAGAAATCGCCCATTTTGACACAGCATTATATTCATATAAGCAACAGTAATAATGCATTACAACTAACTACATTCATCTTTGGTATTATTATTACATGTCACACATACATGGTCACACGTTTAACAATATTCATTATTTTATACACATGATCCACAAATAATTTGTCAGCAATGATGAATATACTTGATTTATAAACTGCATAAACAAATACATTAAAAATGGAAATCGAAAGTGCTCCATGACCAGATGTTTTTACAAATTTGGATCCTGCCCACATTCAAAGACCAGCTTTTCACCTGTGCTATATACAATACCAATACCCCCGATAAGAGTACCCTGGGAGCAGTAAGCATAGATGTAGAAATTCTTTTTCAAGTTCACTACCTTCTCTCTTCTCATTTTCTTTCCATATAGTACCATACATCAAGTATTAATGCTACACTGATAAACATCAGTTAATTTTAGTAAGTTCCTAATGGATAAAAATGAATGAAGAAAGAAAACAGTAGAAAATGTTAAGAATAAAAACATCACCATCAAATAACGTTGCCGCCATAGAGATGTAAATCCCCTGAATAAATTCATATATGTAATGACACATTAACATTTAGGGATATACATAAGGAGGCAATTGCGGTTACAAAAAAACATGGTAAAATAAATAATGATAGTTAAAACCTGCTCAACAATACCAGGGTAAGTTATACCTCTGTTAAAAAATCAGTGATGCCGAGTTTAAAATGTGGTATGTTGCACCCATCAGAGCACTCACTACCTATAAATGCAAGTGACTACATTTTCTATTTACAAAGCTAGTAGGCTTTCAGCCACCTTCCAAGTTCCCATTTGACACCATATAGCAGTATAGGTTGCTGTACATATACCCGTATATTGCAAGAACTAAATACATTGCATTCTTAAATGCGACCTATTTTTAAAGAAATGGTGGTTTATTATCATTCTATGTTGAACATCACAAATATTGTGTAGAGACTAGTTTGTCTTACCAGCATTGCTGCTGATAAAGAATATAATTATTTGGTGGAATTATTATAATGAAATTGATATTGCAAACTGAGCATGGCTGTAAAACCATAAAATAAATTCTAAAAGTAAATGTAGATAAGTATATGTAAAAGTTATATTAATATGAAAGCAAAAAATTGCCTATTGTGGAGAAACTGCATTCATCACCAGTCACTAAATTATATCCTAAATAAATACAGGTAATTACATAAATATTTGGAATACATTTTTGCACACCCTAACAAAAAGGCAAACTGAGGTAGAAAAGTTGTCAACTCTATTTGGCACAAACTAATACTATACACATCAATAGAATTTTTAGGAAATTTGTCGGTGGAATTAGACCAATAAAATTAAATGAAAAAGGCTATTTTATGCCAAACAAATAGACAAAAGCAGTACTTTTATGCTAAACGCATAACAAACAGAATATTGCATTGAAACATACCATAGCAAATTGTGTTTTCTCACGAGAGACAGAATTATAACAGTAACATGCATAAATAATTGAACACAAGAGTTGTGTATAGAGTTATGTAGATGGTATGAACATTCAAAATGGTCACAAACACACATTTCACACTTTAATGCAACTTTCTTCCATCGTCATCTACATACATCACACACCCTTTTTTACATAGGTACTTGGAAGGCAGCTTATCATCCTATATACATTACATGTACTTGTCATTTGCTATTCTATCAACATGTCATAACAATTATTTTCCATTGTTCCATATCCCATGATTTAAAATAATAACAAAAGGATAATTAAATATAGGAGCTGTAATAACAATTTATAATTTATGTAAAATTTGTCAAAACAATTTAACAAACAAAAGAATAAAAAAACACCGGGTGACAAAATTAACATATTTTCAATATACATATTTCAATACAAGATTCAAAGAGGCTGTGAAACTCGAGTTCAGTAATTTTTAATTATAATTATTTCATCTCCATTAATATGAAGATAACAGTCCCACACTAAGTACAGCTAGTAGCAAACTATTAATCAAGAAAAATAAAGTTATTCTGCAAATTACAAAAAAAAAAAAAAAGAAAAAAAAATCTAGCACAAACCAATCAAATGATTTACAACAAAACTTATTTGTGAAATGTTGAAAGTGATTTTAAACATTGTAAACTTGCCCCTGAAATCCCTGATATTGTATTGCTGAGGTAATATGGAGTGACCACACCTGATTTCATGGGAACCTGGTGCACATATTCTTTCCTTAGTTTTGCTACATGCAATAATAGCCCTGTTACAGTAGTAATAAATTCAGTAATATTTTTAAGAACAAACTGTACACACAATTTAGCAACACTTATATTATTATCAATATTACCATATATATATCGTCTACCCGGAATTACAGGTCGTAGTGCTTGTACCCCGCTGACACGCGCTATAATAAATACTCCCTGAGATGCATCGGTGGGGGTACAGAGCACTGCGACAGTTATCTCCTGAGGTGATGAAGCGACGGGAGCACATCCTGCCCCTGGGTCCCATGAGGTGGCTGCCGAGGACGTTTGTTGAGTAGCTCCACACCTGAATATTCAACCCTGACTGACCATGCGCGGCCGCACGCGTCTCGTTCACCCCAGCACAGGCTGAGCCAAGAAGGCGCCACTTCCCGAGTCAGCTGCCCTGCTGCGGTGACCATGACGCATTGGCGGTCATACGGTCGTAACGACGGGTCCATAGATCGTAATCTTGTGGTGGTTAATTGTGATCGCTGAGCCTCATTGAGGTAGTTTCCAACAGTAGATGATGGCGAGTAGAAGTAGACAAAAGGCCCAGCCTTATGTTCAGTAGGAGGTAGACAGTCAGTTTTTCCTTGTCGCGTAGCAACAGCAGCAGACAGCGACAGTAGTTCAATAATAGTTCACCCTGAGCTAGTGATGCCAGCAGCAGCAGCAGCAAAAACAAAATATATAAACCATGAGAGGCAGTACAGTTTATCAATATATGATTCCAATCTTCAATAAAGTAGTAACAATGTGCCAAAGCTTCAGTCTTTTTTCCACTCAGCACCGCAACAAAAAATCATTATTACCCTTTCCATAGCACACTTTACCCTATATCCGAGACATGTTGACGACTTCAAAAATCCAGTGTTGTCTCTCACTGAGAAAGTGTAATGCTTCAACTACCTCTAATTTGATTTCCTACTTTATAAGCATTACCCTATTTTCATGGGTTAATTCTTGTAATACCACATGGTGGAAGTACCACGCTCTCCAGTGTCAAATATTTTACCCTGATTTCCTCTCACACTAATCATTTTACCCTTAAGAACTAAAACATTACCCAACAATAAAGTTTTGCCGTGTATCCTTTTTTTCCAAACCACCCCAGCTGATTGAAAATCAACAACAGTATCTGTAGTATGCAGTACCATAATAAAAACTATATACAGTCTAGCATCATTAAAATCATTACCCGCTTTTGATAAATCCAATCATAGAAGCAATGATAGCACTGAGGTATATGCTGCTTGCTGAGGTATAACAATAAATTTTAAAACAAAGAAACATCTCATCAACAGTTCCAGCTGGGGTGTGGCGTCGTTTCCGATCCAAGTTTATCAATAATAACAGCCAATCCATAACATAATTCACATTAAAAATAAAGTGTGCATCATTATCTTTGAAGTATAAATGGTGGCACATTATTGCAATAACAATGCGGTAGGCAGAGGATTCACCTGAGGTAGATATAAAAAAAAAGAAATAACTAGTAAGTGCTGACTATTGTACACACTTCATGTCAAAGAAGTGCGTGTTTCCAAAAGTGCGCACAATCCCTGGTAGTAGAATGTTCACACACGCTGCATGTGCAAACCCTGATCGGCGTCTAGACAACTGAGTGTTTTTCCTGCTGCTGCTGTTGCTGCTGCTGCTGCTCATGCTGCTGCTGCTGCGAATCCTGAGTGGAGTTGTTTCGGAGGATGCGTACGTCCTGCCTTCCCAGCGACGACAGCGTTCCTGGCGGTGTTGTGTGCTGACTGATGTCGATATCCTCCAGCGAGCCGTCGCCTGGTGCTGGCGGGTGGTGGTCTGGGGACAGCAGATAGTCGCTCTCCTCGCAACGCGCCATTGTGGGAGGTGTGCGCGGAGGAGGCGTCAATGAGGGGTCACCACGGCAGATGTGATGATGGTCGTTGTTGCCTTGCTGGTGTAATAATGTACTTCGTACTGGTGCCTAAAAGAATATGAATTTCTGTTATTGAAAAATCTGAATCAATTCCGCAGATTTAGAGGGATACTGAGATTACGGACATTCTGTATTTGCCCACTTGATTCACATGATTGAAATATTTATAATGTAATATGAAGTGTAACTGTTATCAATTTGACTACACAGTAGAAAAAACCATGAGTCAAAAACCGTAGGTATTAATTGAAATAATACAATACATTACAATATGAATTTCTATAGTGCATATTCTATGAAGTGTTCATGTGCACTTGTTTCAATTCAAATTCAATTTGTTATATCAGCAGTGCGTAATGCTTAAGTCACAAATCTCGGTATATGTCCGGCATCGGTGGAGCTCAGTGGATTTTTTTATTGCTACAAGTTCCCCTCTTCGGTGACACGAACAGGCTCCATCAGGCGACTGGCCGATGTCCGCAGGTATTTTTCTGCCGATGTGCTAGCAGCTACCGGCCCGTGGTCAGTGGCACATACGCCGGTGCTCGACAGATAACCATATTATACTCGGCCGGTCTCTGATCAAGACTCGAATTACCAGCCGACCACCGGCTGTATATCGACAGTTAACCGACTAATGCCGTGTAGTTCATCGGTGAAACATTACTTCCAGGAATAGTGTTGTTTGCACGACAGGCACCGGCCGTTAGTCGGCCGTACACCGGCCGAGGCATATTCCGATGTAGTATTAAAGGATACGACTGTAATGGTAGAGCTCGGTAACAGCACTTAAAATTTTAACTGCGAAGTTAAATTTACCCTGAGCTACCACGAGCTCATCCAGTGCCTGGTGAAAATTGCATTGGTGGTGCATCGGATCCACATCGGCCGAGCTTTGTGACTTAAACCGCATAAGACGCAACTAGTGCCCTTCATAAACAATACATTAGCTGTTCCTGGAATTGTCATCACTGCCTGAAAACCAGGTTAATCAATAAATAAGCCAGGTCATCACTTATTACAGTGAACTTTCTAATTTGTAATGGAAAATAACATTTGCTGGGTATTAATGTTTGCTGACTATTCAATTTTACAGTTTTGCTGTAAACCACGAAATCGCAATTTAAATCTTGTGCAAACATTTCTCGTATTACAGTATATTATAAAAATGAAGAAATATACCTTACCTGAGGGTCCAGATCACTGGATCTGACTTTGTGTCCATTCTTGGGAACGCTGATGCCATTCTTGTGTAGTGCAACAGTGTATCCGTTGCGACCATGAATGCCATTTACCTTTCCATTTTTGCGTTTATCATAATCCACACCACCCTGGTAAAAAAATATCTCGATTTAATAGATGAAGAAAAAATATTCTCAATATTCTTAATAAGTTTCATTGAACATCCAAAGCCTTACAGAATAGGATACATGAGATGAAACTATATCAACTTTACTCATTTTAAAACAATCCCTCACAAACTAACAAAATCTTAAATTTGACAAACATAAAAAAATTCTCTGTAGTCAAAAATGAAGAATCCACTTTGGGGAGAACTTTGTCTGCGACACTGGGCAAGTTGGCTAACGACTTATTCACAGAACATGATTCATGGTTTATCTTGACGGTCTAATAAGTCTCACTTGTTCATGCGTTGAACATTTTATCAATTTAATTTATCTAAAATATATTTTGATCATTTCATTACATATTATTTTGATATTGCATATACAAAATCTTTCACTGATGTGGTCACATAAGCAATGGTGAACGTCTAAATAAATTAAATTAATAAAACCAAACTGTTTCTTTTCTTTATTAGACAGTCATGATAAACGCAATAATGATAAATACTGCATATTGCCAAATCAAAGAAGATCAACGTAAATTTTACCTTTGTGTCATGTTGTGGTACTTTTTTGGTCTCATCATTGGGATCAATGACTGTGAGAGGCATTAAGTCCATCCCTGGGTACTCATGGTAACTGTCATAGCCGGGAATGCTGCCATTTCCATTGCCTTGAGGCAAAGATCCGTTACCGTTGTAGGGACCATGGTGGTTCGTGGCACGGGGTGGGGGTGGGGGACAGCACCTGCAATAAAAAGATTAGAGGCTCAAATTTGTTATCATGCATTTAATCTTCTTATTATAGTGTAGGACCCATTAAACTGAAACTTGCAAACAATGCAAAGTGACTTGAACCAAAATGGTTATTTTCTCGAACAAATCATTAGATGAATGGGTCCTACTTGCATCGAGTTTGGGGCTAAAATTATCGAGAATTCTAAACATTTACATTATCTACAGGTTTATCCCTGCTTTATCTTTTTAATAAAAATAGAAATAATCAACAATCAACTTTGATTTAATTAATATGAAATTAATGCCACAATAATAAAGCCCATACTTTCGTAAAGTCAATTTCTTGCAAATTTTCATACAAAAATCTTAACAGATAAAACTTTGAAGCAAATTGCATTCAAAGGGTTCAACAAATATACATAAACTATTGCAAATTATGTAATCGACCAACAATCTATGTTTTTTGCTTTTATCATAGTTTGATATTTCGCCTACAATGAATTCATTCGCAATCATTGCACTAACCTGTTTCTCATGAGGATGATTATGAGACATATAATGATGCATCCTCCCCCGATACAGACGCCTGCAATGATGCCCATGTCCCGCTCTTTGATGTTGGCAAAGATGCCGGCCTGAGGAGAGCTTCCAGGGGGCGTGACTGTGACCAGGTTACTAGGGGGACCACCACCAACCATCGTCATGGCAATCACCTACACAACACAGTGCATCGTATTATTTAGTAGTGACGGAATATGAAAGTCTTTGAAGATGAGAACTGATATTTTTGAACAGTTCAAATTATAAGTAATTTATAGTGGATATTATTTATGACTTTTAAAAAATAAAAATAAAGTGCAATAAAAGATATATGTCTGTTCACAGGTTCTCAATTACTACACTTTGCATCAAATGGATCATGTTGATCATTGTTTTAGGTGTTTTTTTTCCCATATTAGTGGGACTAGCTTACATTGTCTTTTGTAAATCATCATTGTCTACTGAATAGTTGATTTTATGGCAATATTTCGTACTCACTTGGAAAGTGTAGGCAGTCTCCAAAGACAGATCAGATATTTTTGCCACTGTTGTACTTCCTAAAATGAAATAATTCATTAAATTGCTATTCATTGCTTCAATTACCATACACGGAGCTAATAGAAGTACTAAAATCATAATTATGCATTGTACCTTTCAACGTAAATTCACTTGCACTTGACAAAGAACTTTTCACTGTACAAAATGCAATACAAGTACCCGGTACATGTACTTATTTACAGTCGGAACTGCTTAACTTGAATATGAGAATAGTTGATAAAAAAATTCGAGTTACTTGAAATTACAGTTTATCAGTGACTTTTAGATAAGTAAAATAAAGGCCAAGGGTTACATACTCAAGTTATCCACAAGTTCGAGATATCAGTGTTTGAAATAAACGGGTTATAAACTGTGCATATACTTACCATTGACCATCTTTGTAGACCAGTGCCTGTGATGCTCTTTTGGGTCTTTGGTGTAGTAGATCATGTAGTGGACAATGTTGCCATTTGGCCTCACTGGCGGCCTCCAGAACAACACGACTGAGTCCATGTCCACCTGAGCTTGCAGTTCTTCAGGGGGTCCGGGTTCTGAATAGCAATGACAGGTGAATTTCCAAAAATTCTAACGTGTGAAATGATTTGAAAACCTAAAATCAGTAATTTCTTAAACATGGTTCCCAGCAATTGATGAAAGTTAAATTCCAGGTCATTTCAAGGTATTTTCAAGGTTTTTTTTAATCAAATTTCAGGTCAATTTGTTATTTTTTTTCTATCAAATTAAATGGCTTTCTGAAGTACAGTACTGATAACGAAAAAGAGACATGGAATTTCCCGTAAATTCGCATTCCCAAAATTCTATTCGCCTGTATTCGGTGTTTTCATATTTTTACGGTAAATTCTGCTACCCCACCATTGATCCCATGACAAATTCGGTAATTACGAAGCGTACCTTAGACATTCTCATTTTTCGGTCCCACAAATTCTCTTTTTTTGGTTCCACTTCTCAAAATTCCCTTCATACTATTGATTTACCATTGATTTACACGAATTATCCGAATTTTCAGAACCTACATCGGAAAATTCTCAAAATTCGCTAAAATCAATATCGAACGTAACAAGAATTCTTTTTAATTCGTTTTTTACGGAACTTTAGACAACCACCCCGTGGCAATATAAAAGGGAAGTTTGCTTTCCCCTGTGATTATTCGGTTCAGATCAATTGTTGAACAATCTTGCATTTGATATGGGTTTTATTCTAGATCTAACCATTGCAATATCCGGCATGAAAACACATTGAATAATGAAATGTGATAATGCATACTTCCTGCACATATCTTGGTGTGTGATGCGACTTATATTCACGTGCGTATCCCTTTTATACATGTTATATGGGGAGTCATCCGAATTTTGCGAAAAAAACGAAAAAGTTTGTGAATTTACAGAATCGATTATGAATGTCATTCTCAAAATTCGCATAATTCTTTCCTTTTCTCAGAATTTGTTTAATGTAAGCCCGGAAAAACATATTGATTCCTATTTTTATAACAATTTACTCGAATTATGCGAATTATGCGAATTATGCGAATTTTTAGATGCCAACAATTCGTTTCATACGTGTAATTCGCGAATTTCCCGTATTATCGCGAATTTCTAGTAAGGTGAGTAAACGCAGAATTAAACATTCGGCTTTTATAGATTCGTTCGCCTTGATTCGGTCGTTCCTTTAAAATTCGAAATATTCGGCTAAATTCCATGTCTCTTTTTCGTTATCAGTACTGTATATTGTAATCAAATCGACCCAAAAATATTGCAAAAATAGAAAATAAATAAATTTAATTTGTTAGTTTGTGGTGAGGTGGAATCAGGTAGGCCAACAGACTCTCATTCAGAGCTACTGTAGTCCCCATCGGACATGCCGGTCCTATAATATGATCAAATGTCTCTTGGTTAGTATTAGTCGATTTTATATCCGTAGGCAAATTCATTATTGGTGTGTTAAAATTCCCAATATTTTAGGCTCATGAATAATTTTTATACTACCCGAGGCAGTCAAACTTCAAAGATGTTTTTATTTAAACTTATATTGGAGGCGATTGCTCCTTCGATTTGACAGCCAGGCGTCTGATTTTAAACTGCGTAGAATCATATCTTTTACAAACCGAAGCAAACGTTGCATCGAAGGTACTCATGAAATACAACATAATCATTCGATTCTTGTAATAATAGATGTCTACTTACAATATTATGTCCAAAAACCGTGTACAAAGTTTGATTTCTTGTTTGGCTGGGATGTTTGACAGCCTCTACCAGTCATCACAAAAATTACAGGGACGCGGATCTATTTACATCATCGGAAATGGTTCACATCGAAGCTAATCTCAAGAAGTATCATTTTGTTTAAGTTAGCATGGGTACGAAACGGCGTCTGCTAAAAAACGGGATGGAATGGAACACGGGACGGAGACGGGACGGCTGGCGGAACACTGACAACGTTCATGAACGTGCTCTCATAAATGGAGAGATGGATATACGTCCCGTAGTCCGTTCCGTCCCGTGTTTTAGTATTAGACTACAAATCGCGTTTTGCGCCATAGGTACAGAAGAAGCTCATGAATAATAAAAAGCTGTTAGTTTCCATCCATATTATAAATTGAACGCAAGAAAATCAATGCTATTTAACAGCCTATGAGTTCAAAAACATATATCAAACACGAGGGTACTAGCATATGTCGTAAAATATGTTGTTCAAACTATGGACATGCAGCCAATCAGCAACCGGCTTTCAACAAAGTTTTAACAGTTGCCGTGAATGGGCTTATAGAGCCGATTTTCGGCAATAATGGAAGGATATATTTTTCGAAAACAACTCAAAATTCCAGGTTATTTCCCGATATTTGGCCAAATCATCAGAATTCCCGCCATTTTCCCGTGCTCCCGTGTCAAATACTAAATTCCAGGTGATTCCCGATTTCCCGATACCGCTGGGAACCATGTTAATGCATACTGCAGAGATGTCAATATCCAGTGGGTCGGGTGGGCCAAGGCCCAACCTATTTTCAGCTTTGGCAAATTATTATATTTTTATGATCACTATTACGCTATTATATTTTTGATACTATTTTCAGCTTGAACAGCCTTGAAATCATCGCCTCTTAGAGACATCGACATATGGACCCGGTGACTTTTTACATGCTAGTGACATGCCTGTATTATTTATAATGTAAATGCACTTCATCAACATAATGTTACTTCAGTTATTGTAATACAATTATTGAAGTAAATTGTTTTAATGTAAATATAATATAGTGAAGTGAATTAAGTTTTCTTACTGGCTTCTTTAGTCTTGCACCGAGCTTCATGACTGTACTCTCCAAAAACACTTCCAGAGTGGGAACGAATGGCAATCTCATATGTAACATATGGCTGCAAATTTATTAGAAGTATCTCTGTGGATGTACTGAAACAAAGAAAAACATCAAGCTGAGTCAATTGTTCAAAAAATCAACAGAACGCTATTACAAAAAGGTGATTTCTCTATCTTATCTTTAAAACACACCAACTAAAAGATGAATTCAAAACTTTAAAGGGAAACTGAATTAACTGCATTTCAATTCACAGTTGACTTTTAAATGCAGTTCATTTAAAAAATACAGAGCAGGACTAATTTAACAATTTAAATTTATGGATAAGGTGATCAACTAACCCTTTCAATTCATGTTACTTTACATTATTAATCACCATGATTATCCAAAATTTCATTTTACTCAAAATTTTGTGTCATCACTTAAGTTCAAATACAAAATAAACTATCTATTGTAAAGTACCTTACCTCATACTTGTTCTGGTCTGACTAGTGTTGATGCCTTCTCTTCCTGCATAGTCCATGACAGGCTCATATTTGATGGTGTACTTGTCCACGTTAGGGCTGGGTGGTGGGCGCCACGAAACACGGATGGCAGTCGCATTCAAAGGTTCGGCCTGGCGGTAAGTCATACAGTTTACCAAATGTCCAATGTTTTATTAACAGTGAATGTAAATGTAAATGTGATTGTTTATACTCGTGATCCAACTATTTTGCTCTCACGACTTTACATTTTACACCAGGTCATTGGCACACTTTTTGATCATCAATTGATCATTTCTCCCATATTTCTAACCGCAGCTTATTCGGTGCACAATGCTAATCAATCAGGCAATCACTCACTCACTCTTTCAGCCCAATGACCTGTAACTACCATAATCAACCTGTAGGTGTCACAAAGCTGTGTGCAACTATTTAGGTGAGTTTGCTCAACACCCACAACCAGACCAAACCAGGAATCGAACCTATGGCCTTCTGTTCATGAGTCTAAATCCTCTTTCAGCCTCCCTCGGCCACAGAAGTATTAGCAGGCCATGAGTCTTCACAAAAAATTTGCTAATCACAAATCAAACATTTAATTCGTTTGTAATTATTCGGTTTCTAAAAGTTTACTGGACAAATTTACTTTGTAATACATTTCATACTTTTGGAGATAATCACCGAATTCCCATTAATATTACAGAAACCTGCAAACACTAAGGTGGCTTCTGCATACCTCAATAACGCTGGGTGACAGCGGCGGCGGTGGACCAGTGTTGGTGGCGTCCGCACCACCGGCGAGGTTGGTATGGACCAGGCGAATCGTAGGTTTGCCTTCACCCTCAGCATTGTACGCCAGCATCTTCAGCTCATACCACGTATCCGCATCTAACCAAATCAAACAACAATATAACAAGTCATGACAATTTACCAGAATGTAGTATGTCAGGTATACACTATTGATCGAGTAAGAAGGACCTCGTTTTTCTCCTGATTTTTGATGGAACTCCAAACGAATTGGCAAAAGTAATAGAAAGTATGAGGAAGAATGAGGAAGTATGAGAAAGAAATAGAAAGTAAAACATATTCTTACTAAAAATTCGGTGGCTTCCCAGATTATAATAACTTCCCTAAAAGTTCTCTGCTCAGTCACGTCTGTCGTATGTTTTGTTTTTCCATAAATTTTCAGTATTTTTTTAGAAGAATACGATTGAAACAGAATATTTTTGGAAAAATTGTGGCCGTGGCTCATATATAAATAATGGTTCGAGTTCACTAGTGGCAATTGGTGGCAGGTGTTACTAAACATAAAATAAAATAATTAATAAAAATCATAACTAATGGATAATTTTAAGAGAGAGAACACATGTCGTTTATTTTACAATTTTATGGCCAAAACAGAAAGATTTCGCACATCAAAGGATTGAAGGTAGGTTTCACCTCATTTTCATCAATGTCTTGCATCAACTTTGTTGTTTTCTTCAAGTTTGTGCGTTTGCTTTGTTTTGTTCGTTATTAGATAAATAAGCATGTGTTAAATGTTAGAGCAATTAGTTTGAATGTTTAACAACAAACAAAGTTTGGTTAAAAATATAATCTAGATGAAAAGATATCATTTCCTTACATGAAATACACACCAAGACCAGATATATAGCAAATTAATTGATGAGTAGTAAAATCAATAAATCCTATTAAATTTGGTCATTTGAAGACAAGTACATATCTAAATCTTCCCTTAAATATAAACATTACCTCTTGACATATTTGGCAACCTTTTAAGAATGTTAAACAACTGGAGGTACATATTCAATGACAAAGGTTCACAAATCAAATATTTAAATCATTATAGGCATAAGATTCTACACCCTGAAAACGGTCTCCAACTGAATCAATCAGTCATTCACTGTATACACAATACCACTTAGAAAACATAATTTCCAAGTAATAAATTTCATATCAACAAGCTGTTTAACTTACTGCCAGGCTATGCCCGAGTTGTCAATATTTGACCTAGAAGCTCTACAACAGATCAAACTCTCGCCAAGTAGTTGAATTCCAATTGTTCATTTTGATCAATGGCCGATTGCTACTTGCTGAAAATCACTTATTGTAGCCACTCCTCAATATTTAGGGGGAAAATGATCTGTGAACCACTAGGTAGCATCACTGAGCACAAGCTTGCATATTGCGAAATGGGCAGATTGTCCTTGTTTGTGACCTTCAAGGTTTTGTTTGAATAGGTATGGGGCGGCAGGTCATCTGCTTCTCAGAAGATAGTCAGCCTGCTAAATGGCACATACCGCACTTGTTAAACTCAAGAGGCCCTCAGACAGTTTACGAAAACAGCATTTATAATTCATCAAAATGCCATTTACATGCTGTTAATTGATGTTGAACCCCATTATCCCCTCCCTTCTATTATTTGGGACACATGTTTGTGCTTAGAGGGTGATACCTTGCCCTGTGCCTCTGGCAAGATATTAGCAATCATTAACTAATGGTTTTATGGCTGATAAGGCGTTATGACACATTCCTGCAGTGACCACTGGCTTCCCCTTACTTGGCATTTAGCCACTGAATTATTAGCCAACGGTCAGATCTAAACTCCGCACAAGCCATATTACTGAGCAGTTCGGTAATTTGGGTCAAGCTGATGTATGACTAGAACTGTTTTACAATCACATATGTGATAGCAACCAACAAATTTCTAAGTGTACATGGGTTTCAATGTAAAAGGAAAACATAATTGGTTTAAAAAGCAACAATTACACACTTATAAATCTACCCTTTCCATATGTTATCAAATTTGCCTTATTTTTCTCCTATCAATTGGAAAAAAGTGGTAAAGTGACATTTTGCTGATAAGTGTTGGGTTACCATTTTTCTAAATCGCAATATGATATTAAAAAAACAAAACAAGAGACACACAAGATAGAGAAATGCCTTCAGCTCATGATTCTACTCATCCACGTGGGTGCAGCTTAGTATTACATCAACAGTCCCACAGCCAATCAGCACACTCGCTGCATAGCATTATGATGTTTATATATCTCTAGGCCAAGAAAGTAGTTCCAAACAAAACCTGCGTTAACACAGCAAGAAACAATGTGAAAATTGTACTTTTGATGAATAATTGTTATGGGAATAAATAGCTTCAAACGTTTACACAAATATTGTATCTATAATTTGTTAAAAATTTCATGTTACTAAATCATCAACTGACCTCAAGGCCATTAAGCAAGGTCATAAGCTGGTTGTTTTTCTGGAACACTGCCAAGCCTTGGGAAAAACTGTTATTACAAGGCAATCCACCTTTTCATCTGTGTTGGTCATTTCGAAAGGTTGAATTACAATAAGTAAATACTCACAATTAATACCTTTTACGATTTTTCTGACAAAAGATGCTACTCCTGATTCTGTTTGGAATGATTAATACAATGTATAACAAAGAGCCTAATGGAGTCCAATTTTAATAAAGAATGGACAAACATATCAGGTCACCCATATAAAACAGTGATCTTAACTCAGGCATTTTCATGGGACAAAAACCATTTCTACCATCAAAGCACATAACACCCATTAGCCTATTTGAATTAACACAAAAACTTGTGAGCGCTTTAATGTTGATTGTAAGTAATTTGCACTGTTATTTCTCAGCTCTATTGTGTACAACAGTTAAAAAGTCTCTTATAGATCGAATGAACGTTTTTCTATAATAAATAGCTGTATTAAAGTAGTCTTAATCAGACTCCATAAAAGATATCATATCATATTGCTCTAAAACATTTATTTGTAAGTTGGTGTGTAGTCTTAGAATGATCAGACATGACAATAGTTCATATTACCATTGGTATTAGCATTAAAATACCACATGCGTATCATCATCAGTTTCATGTGAGAAGCCAAAAAAGCCAGTGTGTTTCTTCTTCCTGCTAACTTTGCCTATTATCACATGAAAAACAAGAAAATTAAATTTTGGCTTTGCTTAGAATGGCTGACATTTATTCTAACCCTCCCTTATTACATGCCAAGGCCAAACAAAAGATGAGATTTAAGGCATAGTAAAGATGCCCAACTATGTTACACATGCCAAATCAAAGAGTGTTTTTTGTGGGTTATTGGCTCGTTGCCAAACTCACAGTGAGTTGAGTGACCCATCTCTGATACAAGTGTTAAAAACAGCTCAGCAACAATGTGCTCACACCACAGTAATTCTATACTAATGTTTTCCTAAACAGGTTAACAAATTGCAACTCGAATTTACCAAATTTGAAACCTGCTAATATTGAGATGAACAAAATGTGAATAATGTACAATGATATGTAAGTATAAAGTTATGTTGTTATATTTTACAAGAATAATGCAAGATGTCATACAGTTCACCCAGAGGGTATAACACAGTAATTGATAGTTGACGCAAAATCCTTCACTACAAATATGCTCACAAAAAAGAGGGGAAAGAACACACAAAAATAAACAAGCTTTCAATCCTTGAACTTCAAGCTTCTTCGCCTTGCTCTAAGAAAATGGATATGCATTTTCCTGTTTGCAACAAGTGGGGAGAATGAGAGCTGGTCACTTATATTTGTTGCCCAATGGATGGCGTTGGTTTAGGGGATCTTTTTCCTCTCTTTGAAGCCTTCCTAAGTAAGGCCTAATAGAAGAGGATGTTGACCTTTAGCTCTCAATGCCACTTGCAATATGGCTACATTTAGCAGCAATGCATCAAGTGGGAGCATTTTTTAAAAGAGCGAATTGTGCCTCCTACTCAGGCTTGGATAGAAGTTAAACAACACAACAAAATGCTCACTTTATTCATCCCCAAAAGGGAGCATTGTTCCTCTGAAAACTGAGGATGTCTTGCGCATTTTCTGTACTCAACAGTTCCTATAACATTGGGAGAGACTCGGGAGTCCACAAAAAGCAAGAAAACATACGATTAGCTGCTAACAACAGAGGAAATCCACATACACATGTTGGGTAGGGTTCACCCTTTTTCCTACTCATTATTCTTTTTGAATAGCATAAAAAGCGGGCTTTCCAAGGCTGATGGATACTTAATCTCTGGTGCTGCGGCAGCCGCAACAGCAGCAGCTGCGACTGCTGCTGCAATAGTGCAGTAAAGTAGAATACATTATGTAATTGACAAAAAAACCCTGGACAAGTGCACTAGTGAGAGGCTCAGTGAAAGTAGGTCATGTGAGAGAGGGCAAGTAATATGTGGAGAATCCTGTTATTTAGGAAAGATACATTAGTACATGCATTTTAATACTTGTATACAATTTCTATTCAAATGTGCCAAACAGAGGCTTCGATGCTTCACTTTTTCTTTTATACGGTTGTACATAAATAACAGTCCATTCACGTTTAAGTAACCAGCTGACACTCAGATTTCTTTGTCTCATATTTAAACATATATGTAACTATTTCGTTCAACTACTATCAAAACATATTGTTTTTTGAGATTTTTGTGGCAAAAACTTAGACCTGATGCTCAAGCGGATATTCACATGGCCAAGCACTTGCTCTTTTTGATTTTGATCTGCATTCAAATATGTTGGTCCTTTTTCCTGCAATTTCCCATGGGAACTTACCAATGGAAATGCATGATATGCAAACCACATGGAGGCCGAGCGAATCAGCCATTTAGCTTTTGTGCTCGCGGCTGCTTGCTTTTTGTAATAAGCAGTTTTTGACCGATATTTCAATGAATTAATATCAAGGAATATATGATAATTAATTGATTGTGCTAGTAACATATGCCTATGACGCATGGCGAGCTGACTCAGTATATGGCATCTTCAACATAAATATATTATCTCCACTATCAAGGCTATGTTTCTGTGAATTATCCTTTCTTTATACATTTAATTGGATATTACACACCCACACATACCGGCAGCAGCATAAGACGTAAGCAACATATGTTTCCAAGAGCGACACATATGTTCCTAAGAGCATTATTCCAATAATAGTTTTTAGTCCATACCGGTAGCCATAAACATTCAAAGAACACAAACAACCCCTTCAGTGGTACCTCATCTTAATGCTGCAGTTATCTTAGCATGCATCATAGTACCACAAATATGAAGCCACATAACAGCTACGATCGTGGGCTGAGATCGTGGGTTCAAATCCCATCAGAGGCTGTGTGTTAGAGTCGTGACTTGGAGTCATAAGTACATATATCATTATCTTAGTGCTCTGAATTTCTGATCAGGTTTGAGCCATGTTGGTGCACATGAGCATAGTTTACTGGATAAACTAAACAAACAAGGCGGACAATGGTGTTTTTTAATGATAAGATCACCATATCCATGCAAGTGTGTTCTAGTTGATTGCTGGAGTAACCACAAATCATTATCAAATTCTTTTATGCTTACATGTTAAACTACAACATGGGGATTTACACATAATACAGAGGACGTTGCCCGTTGAAAAGAGGCCATACATGATGATTGGGTGGGACATGATTGGCATGAGTCTGCTGCTACAACTTGTTGGCCATTAATACTGTTCTTTCGATCAAAGCTCTCCATCAAATAATCTACGTGCATGTCATTTATTATGTGACAGATGTAAAGATATTTTCAATTTTTTACAAATGTGAAAACGACTCTGTTTCTGATACAGAACTATTATTTAAAAGATTGCAATGGAGGCTTTAAACGCATATTACATTGCAAATATGGGTCAATGGGGTATATTTCAAAGTGTATAGATATTTCATTCATGTTCAAATAAGATTTAAAAATATCACTATACATGAGCATTTTTATCACAATTACTAATGTCACTGCACAAATGGCCTTCTTACTAACAATGTTAAATCCAAACAAGTACACTTTGAAGCTTTTTTGCATAGTAAACAATATCTAAATATCATATTGCAGTAATTATGCCATAGTTATGAGAAAGAATAATGAAAATGGGGATCAAGTAACGCAGTGTCTAAAAAACTTAAGACATGCCATTAAAGATGTTATCAGTTTACGCAAAAGGTAATAGCATCAGTGATTAAAGACAGTGACAAAATATTTCACAGTTTGCACCCCTCGGGTTATATTTTGTTACATAACATGATAACTCTCATGTAATGAATACAAAACTGTTCCGCACCATATGACTACTGGTGTCAGGTCTCATGTGCTTTTGTTAAACACTTTTCTACAAAACATGCGGTCACCTGCTGTGGTAAATATTATTATTTTTCAATAATAAATAAACAGATCTATAACAATCTAAACTACAGTAAAACATCCAATCAAAACCACCTCTTTATCGAGACCACCGCTACAATATGACCATTTCTCACAATCCCTACCGGGTAGGCATCATAAACAGACTGCTACAATTTGCATTAGAGACCACCTCTATGGATGTCAGCTGTAGCGCGGTATCAATAGAGGTTCTACTGTATCTGACATACCTAGCTTGGTGATTAGCTGCCTTGTATCGTCTGGCACTGGCAGAAAATGCTTGATGAAGTTCTTTTCCCCTTTTTTCGTGACATAGAGAGAGTATCCCTGTGTCTTTGAGCCCATCTCAGGTACCTTGTCCCACGTGACCACCAGGGCAGTGGAGTTCACTACTTGTACTCGCATGGTTACTGGCTCGGGAACTGTAATGGAAAAAATAGTAAATGTCAATGTGAATTTTTTATAGTTGCAATTCACAGTTATATTGTGCTTGAATGACTTAAAATTCACACCATGTCATAGGCATCCATGTCGAAACTCACCAATTACATACAATGTACATCACAATGATCTTGTGACCTTTATTTATATAAACAAACAATATAGAGTAGAAACTCGTTGTCTCTAAGATAAAGGAAAAATAGTAAAACTTTCGAGATGGCCAATGGCCCAATACACGTACATGAGACTAATATACCGTATTCCCGTGCATTAAAGCCCATGGGCTTATAACCAAAAAACAGCACTTTTTGGACCTTTTGAAAATGGATAAAATTCCCACTTACAAGCCCAGGGGCATATATTTGAACACTACGCCCATCCCCATTTTAGCGATGAATAAGCATTGCATTTTGACTATATACATGTAGAACCACAAAGTTTCTTAACCATGGGTTCTTATGTGTTACTGTACGGTACTAGTCTAGCTACATGGGCAGTGTGCTCGATGTTTTCCTTTAAACATCAGTGGTAACTATTAGTTCAGAACTTTTCTAGCAATGCTGTCTTCGTATTCATCACTGTCACAAGGATTTTCATAGCTTGGTAACATTGTATAAACCTAATCTAATAAATATTTGAACTATAGAAGTTCGCCCAGAGTTCGCCATCACATGTTAGAGATACATCGAAAGCATTTAGCAGTCAGTAGTACGAGTCCGTTTTGATTTCTCTTTTACATTATAACGAGCTCGCGTTGTGTAAAGCTCCTAGAGAATCGTGTTTCGTTTGTAACAAGAACGCTGCCGGTAAACTATGTTTTGAAAAAAATATATTATTTGTTAATTCTCACTTTTGGTGTATTCTAGATGCTGATTAACACAAATATATATCTTCAAACATAATGATTCAAGCTTCTGTCGAAGGTTTATATCAATATTCATTCAGAATTATCGATGGAAAGTAGTGAAACGTGTCGGATCTTCTAATATTGCCCAAAGCATGTTCATGGTATGTGTACGCATACAAGTACAGGATTTCTTTGGGTGCATTTTGTTGTTTTTATGTATCCCTCCAGGTCACTTGTGGGGGTTTAGGGTGCACGTAACTATCAATTTATTGGCAAGCAAAATGATTTTTATTCTCACTTAATGGCCCATGGGCTTATATTCAAACACTAAGCCCATCTTCGATGTTAGGCCCATGGGCTTATATGCGCCGGAATAAGGTATATTCATAATACAGTTGAAGGAAAACTAGGGATAACTGAAAGTTCTAGACTAGCAATTTTGAGACATCAGGGTTCTACTGTAATACACCTACATATGATTCCATACATATTGTTCTCAAGCTATAAATAATACGCAAATGAAAGTGATGCATTCACTTCAAACAGCCCATGACTATTCTCTTTACAAATTACAAGTAATCTCCATTCTGATGACATTTTCCACATATCTTCTAACACAAGGGAAACCACCAATGTATAAATGTGGGAAACGAGAGCAGGCAATTGAACAGCACAATCTACCAAGGCATCCTACAATCTAACACCTTTCTACTTAAAATAATGTAAAACGCATGGCATAATGTAAATTTCTAAAATATACTGGAGCATTTTGTGACTTCACCTATTGTGCACAATTTTTCATCACCCTCTCTCTCTATATATGCATACAATATAAATTTCTGCAAATCATCTTGAATATCCAAAGTACAAAGGAATCTGTCTTGTGTAGATACCTTCATGTGTCCTTGAAAAAAAGGTCCACATGGTTCCAATGGATATGTATAATGTATATGTACTTACCACCCTTGACACGGTTGGGATCGGTGATTTGAGACACCCACGGCCAGTTTTCTTCTCTGAGCGTAGGAAAGCCAACGGCAGTGCCAGCCAGCACACGAACATCGTAGGTCACATTTGGCTCCAACCCTACAAGCAACATGTACATTCTCATTTTAATGAATTCTATTTGACTTTCATTTTACCAGCAATAATGTCAAATGTAAATTTTATTCATATGTAACGGATTAAGAATAAAATTGTAAATTTGCATGCTATTTAAATTACAGAAAGATCCATTTATCTCATGATTTGTGGATAACTTGAGTTATTACCTTTTCCCCTAGTGTTACTTTACATTAGAGTCACTTTGATAACTCCAAATTTCAGATAACTCAGAATTTCTAATTAACAATTACATACATGCAAGATATATATGGACAAAAAATGATGAATATAAATTCTCTACATACCAGTGAGGAGGTACTCGCGGATGTTGCCATGCACATGCTCCACTATTTCAGAGGCTGATCCATGTTTACGGTAGATAACCTGCAAATTAATTGGGAAATGCATGATAAAATTCAATTTCAAAGACACCATCAGTCTGTTTCCATCAGACCATCAGGACAATTTAGCCACGTCAAACATAACATATATGTACCATGTTATAAGGCTGCATAAGAAAAAAATACAGTTACTGTATTGATATCACTAGCAACCGAATGTGGGTCTAAGTTAGCAAAGTTGTTTCCGCAGAAATAGGCAGTTTAACCCACAGTAGATATTAAACAATGCATACACAGATGCACCAGTCTAATAAATGTGGACACCTTCAAGGACAAGTGTAAGGTCGACATAAGAAAGGTGTCCTTTATTGGAAGGTGCCCACATTGATAGGTTCCACTGTACATGAGCAGTGTGAAGAGATGGCCACTGACCTTGTACTGGGTGATGGTTCCTCGCGCTTCATCTGGCTCCAATTCATCCCATGTAACCTGGAGCGACGTGGCGCCAGCCGCAGACAAACTCACCGACGGCGCGCTGATCGGGACTGAAAAGGCAACAAAACATGGTACATAACAAAGGTTGCAGATCCTGAAGTTCTAAATCATCATGGTGTACATTGTATGTCCTGACAAAGGTACTGTATTTGTTTCTTGGGACAGAAAATGAGCGGAATTATGCGTAATACACCAAAAAATGGGCAACAAACAAGAAGTTTTTACTTATGGTGACAAGATTATAATGCATTAACCTTGCAAAATCAGTTACATTTGTATCATATTGAAGGTGGTCTCGTATCCTCAACTTTGTACAGTTTCCTCTTTAAGTAATTTATTAATTCTTTTGATGTAATTTACTGTTTACAAGCATTTGGTACATGTATTTGCATTTTTTTTAAATATTCACATGGCACTGGTTCATAGTATTATAACCGGAAGTGTGTTTGTTGTTGTTTTTTGTTATACATGAATGTAACTTATTCACACTCCTTCAACTAAAGTAAAATCCCCTGAAATCTCAGTAAATTTAGGGTGTGAGCTTTTTTCAAAAGCGCTGACATTTGATGTAATCTATTTTTGACTAAAACTCAGACCTTTTTATTTCAGTAAATATTTGATATACTTGTACCAAAGAAATTCCAGTTTTGTAGGTACATATATATGGTACTTTAAGATGATTATTCCATGGAACACCATACTAGCATTTCTACTGTTCTTGTTTACACATCAGCTTTTTTAACTTGGCTAATTACACAACGATCGTGAAGTTCTCTCCTTTCTACAGTTTTTAATGCACACTTTGAAACTTGAATTTATCAATACAACACGAACACACCATTATGTAAGTCATATAAAACTTATTACAAAACAAATCTTAACAAAAATAAACAATTGAAAACATTTAGCAGTTTTATATGATAGGAACAATTCATGCTTGCGAAATACAATAAACTTGAAGAGACTTGTGTTACACGTGTGGGCATATCAACGTAAGTCTTATTTCACCACATCACATTTGAAGATTGATATAATTGCACACAGTTTAAGGTTACGACATTTCTCATTGTTGTGTGTAGGCCAAATTGAAATGCGTACGGCTCGGCTATATAGGGTGTCAAAGCTGCCTATGAGAAATACAGTAGAACCTTGCCTATAACTTGATATTGATGATCTTTGATTCCCTTAATCCACATTATGAACGGATATTACTTGCTTATCTCAAATATTGGCTCTTTCAGGCATGTTACTGTTCAACCTACAGCTTTGCGATAATGAATTTCTACTACATGTACGTATATACTGGTTAGTTATTTCAAATATTGGCTATCTTGTGCATTTTGGTGTTATACCTACAGATTTGAGATAAAATGTTTTTACTCTATAAAAAATCTATTTGTGTGTCCTATACATGAATAACATATGTATTGACGTATATATTGTCCATCATGTGTAGCATTGTGTGTAGTTTTATCAACATATCTGATTCTATTAATTTAAAATATTTATGTTGTCCTCTTTCACAGAAACATGACAATACTACATGTAGTGGCTAATGACCTTCTTTAGAAAGCTTTTGAAAATAGATGTACATTGTGAAATGATCTGTTACTGTTGTAAATTACATGAGCATAAGGACAATCTAGACATGCTGATGTTCTGCCATTGACATGTGTATATTTCATACATAATTAATCACATGGAAGCATGACATTGTAATACTGTGATATTTGATTATTATCCTATTGCTCTACTATAGTGCTTGGGTTTGCTCAAACTTTCTGAAAAACATGCATACACCTTAGTCTTAAAACCTCGATATTACGCGCTTCGATTTTACGCAAATTTCTGTGTAACGCGGTTTGACCATGGACCCCAATTTCATGAACATATATATGAAAATATCATCGAAAAATACACTTTCTACAAATTGTTTACCTTCTTGGCAGCCATGTTTGCGCGAACGGAATCGAGATGCGCGCATGTGCAATAATTTCCGCGTTAAGGTCTCAGTTCGCATAGTTATGGATAGAAATCTTAAATGTTGTTTTGTTAACATTAATGAACTGGTTCATTTATTGTGTCACGAGACCTTGTAATAAACTGTGACGAATCAAACTAAACCGTGTTTACTTACTTGCTTACTTACTTGAAAACATGACCACCTTCAGCCCGGGTAGGGGTCAGAGATGGAATGGGGTTATGAGATCAGGCCGACCTGTGTTCCCAAACCAAACCAAACCAAACATGTGGTTGAGCTCAGAATTATTTCAATTTGTATTTATTTTATATTCAATATACAACATAACACCACTCAGGTAATTTCTTACGTAATTTAGCACTTTTTTAAAAACTTCCTAAATAACGCGCTTCACGAATTCTGAGGTTTAGGGTGTATTGTTCTTTAGTGGACTCTGTTTTCTTCACAAAGCCCTAAAAGACCCTTTTATTTGGATGTAAGCTACTTGATGGTCAATGGCATTTTGAAATCAATGAAAATAATCCACCAATTTTTGAAACTTGAAGCATTTAATACACCACATTGTATAGCAGACACTGTAGAAACTATTCACTGAGAGGCACTAAATAGCAACACTATATTATTCTAATTGTTCACTATTCAAACAATAGCAGTGCCATATGGCCAAATGGCTTGTTTTACTTAGTCATAAATCTCATAAAAAGATCATCATTGTAAGTTTATGATATTTAATCATCATCATTAGAAATTGGATTCTCTTTTATCCCTAAAGTTTGTATAAGTACACATTTTAGTAGCGCTTTGAAATCTGGCGTTACTATGGCATTTATGAGAGCTAAAAATCCAATGTGGTGCACACATGCCATGTCATTACTTGATTAATCAAAAACTATAATTATTGAGTTATGTTCTTCTTTGAGCAAACGATATTTAGGTTAATTACAATTTTTCAATCTATGGAAATA
>CM032664.1:29547951-29579833 GCA_019095985.1 Streblospio benedicti | reverse complement strand
ACATTTGAGCATCTATAAGCAGTTCCAAGCACATATAGACCAGATACAGAAGTTTATATGAAAAGGTTGCACATTGCTCCACGGTACCTACATGTTAAATAGTACGAGTGAATACTAATGTGAGTGATTAGCATGTCTGCGCTACAGTAGCAATGTGCTCTAAGCTCTTCGGGGAGTTGAGAAATATATAGTGTGACAAGGATGCCAATGACCTGGTGTAGATGTAAAGTCGCTAGAGCACGACAAACCGTAATTGCAACTATAAATAATCACATTTACATTTACATTTATTTTCCCCACCACTAACACACTAAAGCGTAGGAAGGTTGCACATTTACTAACAGCCCTCATAAAGCAAGATAGACGCCTCAGTTCAAGAATGTTTTGGAATTGTAGTCAGTATAAAAGTGCATGACTACAAATCTAGTGTGACAATGAACAACTGTATATTTATTTTTCGCAACTTTGCTTGTGAATTCAATTCTACTCTCTCAGTTATGGCAAGGAAGCGCTTACCACTGTATTGACATAGCTTCCATTTTGACTATATCAAGCGGCCCTGATTAGACTCGAAGTCGAGACCCCAAGGTTGTGAGACCAGAATGATACCCAAGCAGCTTGGGATGATGGTATCATTCTGGAGCTTCCTTTCCATAACAGAGAGAATAGAATTGAGTGTACGCAATTTTCATCTTAAAAGCACATGGGTATTTGAATGGTCATATATGGTATACTAAATGTACTTACAATCCTCATCTGTGACCTCAGTCACTCGGGTCGAGTACTCGCTTCCGCCACACGTGTTGTACGCCATCACATAGAACGTGTAGTTGGTGCGAGGCGTCAGATCTTTTATCGTGGTTGCCGGCGTGAGCACGACTTTCTGCAACTCCGGTATTTCTCCTGAAATACACAGTTCCATAAACAGAAGTGAATAGGACTATCATAAAGAGACGAGGGGGCCTACAAACTGTCTCACATGTATGACCCCATTGTGCTTAGCCTGAGGTTAATTTGTTGGGCAAACATCACCTCCCATTGAGACTAACAAATTATTATGAACAAGACCATAGCCAAGGGTGAGTACTATAGGTGGTTTGAGCCATATTTAAGTGATTCCAAATGGAACTAATATGGGCTTCACAATTACGGCACCAACATGGCATTGAATCAGTATTCTCTTGATTGGTTTGCACCAAATTGACCTACATGTTAATTATTGATGAGAACTTCAGCTCTGTAGTAAGCATGGCAAAAACTATCGTACAAATTGACGAGTACTTTAATATGACCTACATACACATACACACTTTAATATGCCGTCTAATCACGTAGATTTCCACATTTTTCTCAGATACATTTGGGTATATAACCCCCTACAATAGGACCTACTTGAAGAATCCAACTTCACAGGAGTGGATATAAAATTTGAATCATCAGAAGTTTCAAGGTATCCGAATATTTTATCAGATAAAATAACACGAGGGGAAATGATTATTTGCGTACGCTATCCACAAATTTGAGTGAGCATAGTGTGAGACAAGTCATACTATAATACAATAGATCATCATCCTGAACACAAGTGTGAAGCACTATATACAATGCAGTGGTCAATCATACTGACCATTGGTGGGGAAGTAGTGCACGGAGTAGGCGGTGAAGCTGACGCCCGGCACGTGCACCTCGGGCGATTCTTTCCATGTGAGTTCGACAACGGTGCTGCTGAGGCGTCTGGCCAGCAGGTTGGTGGGCGCCTTGGGAGTCAACGCTACAAAACAAGGCAACACTCAGTCATATATCATGATTCAAAGCCTCTTATATTTGTGAAAGTTGGACACAAAAATCCAACCAGTCACAAGCCGCATTGTCGCTGATGTTCAGCAGCATGATCAATAATAACATGATCTTGAAATCTTTCCACCCCTGCCCCTGTACCAGCTAAAAGCTGATGCTGGAACCAATGATAAAGCCATGAAATTGACAATGTGAAGGTATGGCAGTCCTACAAAAGGCGTTCCATACAATAGAACCTTGATATGTTGATATTGCTTGTATCAAATTTTCTAATATATATTTTCTAATATAATTTTCTAATATATATTTCTAATATAAAATATATAATCAGTTATTCATCAAATTTTCTGTTATCTTGAGGTCATTTTTGTTTTGTTTGCAACACATTATGAACAGTTTATCAGTTGGTTTTCTTGAGTAAATTAATATCATCATCATTTTATGTTTGTATCCCTGCAGAATCGAGGTATTGAGTTTCTACTGTATGAGTGCATTTAAATGTTCTTAAAAGTACAAAACACTATCAGACCAAGTTTAACGACATCTTTTGCTTTAATGAAATGAACTGCAAAAATATTTTAAACAAACAAAAAAAGAATCAAATTGTTATTCATGAAGTTTTACCAATACCCCAAATTTGATGAATTCATTTAGTTTTTCACTAAGATTATGATGAGATATGAAGTGCTAATCAGTTGAGGTTTCTTAAGAACTTTTTATTCAGTTCTTTTCATCTGATGTGACTGTGATAGATTGTGCATCAAACAAATCTCAAGCCTGCTTAACTAATTCAAAAACAGTGGACTTTTGGCCACATGCTCTATTGAGATTGTTTGTCATTTCCAAAGTCGCCATTTTGTACCAAAAATACTGCAAAAGAATTCATTATCGCTTTTGATAAAACTTTTGATAAAACTAAATAGACATATTCCGTGATGCAAGCTTATGAGGAAAACTCTCGTATTTTGATGGATGGTGATGAAGTATGGGATGTGAAAATAACACACATGTTAAAAAGGAAATAACCACAGCATGACATTTACCTATCATATCAGTTTAGCTAACATTGGGTCAATTTTGTAGACCATCTTATGCTTAGCCATGAGCAAACACATTTTTAGAACTATTCCAACAAATATGGATAAAACACATTTGACACTTTTAATAGATTTATAAAAGAAATGCTTGCAAAATAATAAGAATTCCTTGTCTTTTTCATGCCATGAGAAAAATATATAATGATTCTCCATACAGTGAGACCTATTTAATTCTAAAGTGAAGGACGTAAATTTGAAAAATTCAAGTTATGCAAAATTTGAGTTATCAGGAGAGTTCATAATTTGTAAACTGAAGAACTTAATGGTTAGTAGAATCAGCCACAAATTCAAATTTCAGAGAACATTTAAGATGAAAGAATCCAACCGTAAACACTGATTTCTAGCAATAACAAAATTAAATACTAACGAGAATGGTGCAGACTAAGCCGGGCGATTTTGTAGACAAGACCCGCTTTATTTTCCACCCAGCATTGTATGTAGCCAGAGTCATCCACTTCAGTCTGGGAGATCACAAGCATGGAGCCCTGAAAAAAACGTGCATAAACATAAAGACCGTGTCCATGTGTCGACAAAACCCTGCAGTCATCAAAAGCATTAATCATAATATTTATGTCTAAACAACAGTAGTGGCATAAGGTATGGTAAATAAGATGTGCCTTATGGACAAATTATGACTGTTATCTACCGTAAACGACCACGTAAAACGCCCAGGTGGAACATTTTGGGGTGGCATTTTGCATGAGCAAGTATTTACAAGATTAACACCTCAATATATTAGTGTTGATAGTTAAAACAAAGGGTGTGGCTCATAAAAATCAGCATGGCCCATTTCAATGACATTCAGGATGCAAATGTAAACGTAAATATTGCATAGTCTACTATCCATATGCTTAGTTGACGTTACATCTTGTGTGCTTCCTTGGCCAAATACATAGGGAGTTGGACTCATGACTAGAAGGTCATGGGTTCGAATCCAGGTCGGGCCTGGTGGTGGGTGTTGAGCAAACTTACCCCTAACAGGTTGCACACTTCTCTGTGTTACCTACACGTGAAATAGGTACAGGTCAGGTGAGTGAATGCTAATGTGAGTAATTAGCATCATGTGTGAGCTACAGCAGCAAATGCTGTATGCACCCAGCGTTGTATGCTCCCAAGGGAGTTGAGAAAGGTAAAAATTGAGTGCCAAAGATGCTAATAACCTGGTGTAAATGAGTTGACTGAACAGTACTCCTGGATAGTAGACTATATACTCTGACATTTACATTTGACATTTACATCTACACAAGGTCATTGACATTCTTGTCGAACTATATCTTCCTCAACTTCCTAATCAAGGACCATACATTGTACTATACAACAATAGTTGCAAACGTGCTGACTCAATCACCTAACCTGAACCTATATATGTTTATACCACCGAGCAGTGTGCAACTGTTTAAGGATGATTTTGCTCAATTATTACCCACCAATAGACCCGAGCATGCGTTTTTAGCAAACCATTCCATCTCACCTGGTGCATGAGTTTGTATCTGTCTTCTTGCTTGATGAGATGTCCGTTGTGCGTCCACCACACCTTGGGGTGGGGCATGCCGTCAAACTCACACTGGAAGCGCACAGTCGTCGACGCAGGCTTGTTGATGTTCTCTAGGTCGTTCGTGATCACAGGAGGAACTGAAAGAAAGTTGTCAAATTCAATAAAACCTCCCTATTGGGAACACTGGTGGGGGTACAAAATACAGAAACTCTCTATTGGGAACACTGGCAGCAGTGCAAAATACAGTAAACCCTTGCGGCATTGCCATTGGGAACATTGATGGGAGTGTAAAATAGTGTGCCCATTATGATGGTGTCTGTATTAGTGAGGCATATTTAGAAACGATATATGCATGTTGCCAAAGAGAGAACAAAATATGTCCCTAATTGCGAGGTGTCCATATCAGTGAGGTGTCCCCATGGCGAGATTTTACTGTAGTATAATACAATAAAATTGTCCAAAACACAACATTGACATTTCTTCTCAATGGAATTCAATTTTTATTGATATTTTTCTCTGGAACGTAGGTGTATCATTATTGAACTAGCGTAGGTGTATCATTATTGAACTGCAGGAGGCTCATCATTCAAAGGTTAATTCAATAGGCATTATTGAAATATTTTACAATCAAGTGAATATAAAACTTGATATACACAAACAAAACGATAAACTATATGAAAATAATGTACAATTTAATAGGTCACAATTTATCACCTTGTTTTGCATCACTTAAATAATACAAGGACATTGACATTTACGAGAACATTTCGTTTGCAGAAATGTATAATTATCATGAAGTTGAATTGGTAAAGCTTTTTAGGTAATGACTACCTCAAATACTATTGAAATTATTGCAAAAATGCAACTCCCATTAAGCCATTATAAAGGTGAAAGCGACAGTATTACATTCTCATCATAAATTCTATTTGCATGACAAAATGATTCTCATCTATATTTGTAGCTGTGGAACAATACATAAAAACAACAAGTAAGTTATCAATCAAAAGACAAAGAGCATATGGTTTGAAACTATTTTAAGACTAAAAAAATGTGACATAGAATGCTCAACTTAACTAGAGTATCATTTCGCAATAAAGCGGCAAGCATATGTTCCATATAAGATCTAGACCCTATGCAGGAGAGTAATTGCTGGATAAAGGAAGATTTAGTGGCATCAATGTAACACAAGAAATAGGTTAATGAGATTCTATCTTGGGGATGGGAACATTGTCTTTAAGCGATGTCAAGATACAGATCACTGAGAACCGTTAAAAAGGAGGATGTTAAGTCTCCAATAAATAAGCTGGCAATCAATCGCTTTCTTCCACGCATAACACATTAACTGTGATCAGAGAAGCTTGAGATTCAATGACCTAACATTCAAACATGCAATTCTAATTACAGTACTGACACCGTCAGAAGGATACATTAAAAAAATATTAAAAATTATACTACGATTCCTTGTCTTTTCTCTTATTTCTTCTCATTATTGCGACTGTTACGAAAGTAAAAAGGTTCTGTAATAATAATAATAATAATCTGACTTATAGATCGAGCGCCTTATTCTAAGTGTTCTAAGGCGCTTAGACAAATAAATATAAATAAATTACTTAACACTAGCTACCAGCTACTAATTACTAAAAACAATACGGAAGAGGTAAGTTTTGAGTCTACGTTTAAAAATGTTAATGCTGTCACTGTCCCTGATGACTTTAGGGAGCTTATTTCACTCTACAGGCCCATGGTGAGCAAAGTCTCTCCGCTTTGTACTGGTATAATGTCTCTCTGGGATACGGAGCAGGCCCTTTGATGCAGAACGAAGGGATCGAGATGGTACATATTCCTCTAGCAGCTCTCTCAAGTATGCTGGTGCTTTTCCATGTAGACATTTATACACGAGGAGGAGTATTTTGAAAGTGATACGCTGTTCTACTGGTCGCCAGTGAAGTTCTTTTAGAAGCTGTGTCACATGATCAAACTTTTTAGCTCTGAATATGATCTTGGCACAAGCATTCTGAATCATTTGAAGTTTGAATACTGTTGCTTTTGGAAGACCGATCAAGCTTCTGCAAATTATGGCTTTTTTCATAACTCGTCTGAAGTTACTTGTATTCTGATTGTTCCCCTTGTATTACGCATTTTATGGAGGTTCCACTAATAAAAAGAATATTTCTAAAAGTTCATGGCCACGCTGGACATTTTGAGAGATTTACGTTTCATCGGGTGTCTGTATGGCGTCCACACTTTCTACCCAATTGGCGCTGTTGCCGTGGCGAAAATAAACGAGAACGCCTTAAGAAATGTCAATATTTATGAGCAAAACAGTATCAAAGATGGACGCCAATATGCAGAAGTATGAGAATATGTTCTGATTTTTACTTTTTTTCTGTTTATTTCGATAATTGCAAGTATCGTAGTTTCAGTAATTGAGCAGTTCCAAGAAAAACGTGATAGCAGTAACTTTGTTCCGAATAGTTACGAATTGTTACGTTTTATTGCACTGATTCCTCTAATTTCATTACTATTCTGTATCCTTTTGACGTAGTTAGTACTCTACCACTCTCGGTTCTCTAATATACCAAACTCATTCCTACATCTACACTAAATAGCTGCAGACAATCTTCCATTTTATAAGTGGCCCTAACAGGATTCAAACACAATACATGTATCTCATGGTTATGAGACCAGCTGCAGAATGATACTATGATCCTAATCAGTGAGCTATTAAAAGCTACATGAACGAACCGATTGTCTCTGTAACCCCTAGCTTACATACTTGGTCAGTTATCCTTTCAACCCAGAGGTTGTGGGTGCAAATCCCGTCTAAGGCCGGAAACATTATGTGTTTCTAATAATCAAAACACCCACCTAAGACTTCTAGGCTTCCCTGAGACGTGACAGTGCCAACACCATTTTCGACACTACACACGTACATGCCATCATCTGTCTTCTGAACATCATGCACTTGAAGATTTCCCTGTCCAATGATGGAGAACCGAGGACCAGAGACTTCCGACCCGTCTGAAATGACAAGTGAAACATGTAAAGTTGTCATTGATAAAATGTGATAAAAAAGATCAAATTAAAGGTTTGTTGGAGTTTCAGTTTTTACCTGGATTGGCTTATACACTTTAAACATAGTTAGTATATATTGATCATAATATTGTTACCTCAGTTAACCAAAATAGAGAATTAAAGAAGGAAATCATGGGTATCCGCTATCGTAATTAATAATGAATACTGTTTCCAAGAAATTATTAAGAATGATATACACATGCACAGATATTTTATTATGAGGTGGCCAGTTGTTGACAATTGTCAAGTGATAAAACGTAGGGGATAATAAATCAGGCTCCTATATTTCTGGTCAGGGAGAGAGCTTCAGAACATTTGCAGGAAGAGTGGGCGCATGTATCCATGAGGAAAGGCATTGAGTAGTTGTTTACATTATGGTAACCAAAAAATGATAACTATTACTCTTCAAACAGGGCCTTCTTTCCCCATTATATTGTACTGTTTTGACATGTTTAAAATTCATGCAATGGAAAAGATTGTTACAACTTACACACTGAATGCTACAAATGTGGTTTTTTTTTTAATTATGCAAGTTTAGTCTAATTGAATATGATAGTATGACTAACTTTAGCCTTCCATCTTTATATAAAAATCCAGAAGTCACTAAGCCACACTTATTTGTATTCAAGACTGACACCTGTTCTGTTCCCAACCTTTAATCGCCTTTTGCCCTTATAAATGTCGCTTCTTTTCATCTGGCAAAGTGTCACTCAATGTTTAGTGGAGTAAGTATTTTTCCATTATTAAATTTCTTACAGGCATTCCCTTTGAAAAACAATTTCAAGTCAACTTTGCCACGCATTTCCATTTGTATTGTGTCCTTACCACAAATTTATACAAGACAAATCAATCTTTATTCTATGGAGCTCACAACTTTCGATCTATTTAACTTCTTTTTCAATTCTAGCATGTTCATGCATGACACGGGTGTCATGGGAGGTCAGAGAATCTTTTCAATTAATCAAACAATGCAAAACCAAAACCAAGTCTCAAGCTGGCCAAGCTTATTGTCTTCGTCATTCAAAACTCAATAATGTGTTCTATTGACTTAATCTTAACAACCATTATGTATACTGTTACCTGGTGTCATAAACACCACCATATCAAATACCATGAATTAGGTGAGTACGCATCAAATCCTCATCGAGCAAACACTGTTACATTAGATACCAAATTGACACCACTATGACACTTTCGATATCATATAATTAAATACTATCAAGTCAGCCAGAGAACTTTGGCTAAATATACGTTTTAATACATGTAGATTAAAAAAAAAGTACCACAGATCGCACTAACAATGAGCAAATAATTAATCATCAGACAGAGAAATTCAATGCACAGCCAAATCATTTGTTGCGAAAGTTTGAGGCTGGGATGATAGATCATTGTTTTGGGAGTAGATATTACCCGCTCCATTTCATGTTTGATGAATGCAGCGATACGTTTGACAGCGCTGAGGCAGTATTTGTATGTCCCTTTATATCATAATGACAAAGTGGACAACTGTACACAACAATACTTTGATGTGCAAATATGTCACAGTGATGATAAAAGTTGGCATAAAATTTTACTACCTACAAAATGCTCTAACAACAGATGAAATGACAAGCAAACTACTATAGACGGTTTCAGTTTTGTGAAAGAGGTTTTTAACAATTGTGCCACAAGAAAACAGTTTGGTGAGTCTTTGGTCATCTTATTTGCATAAAATAAATGTGAATGCAATAGGTTCAATATTGCCTTCCACGCGAATATTCAACTAACTTACAATGTAAATTGTTTGCATACACTTGCTTATTTCACATGGAGCATATTCAGTGTTTTGTAGCATGGCCCCCAGCATCATGGAAGGGGTGTGACGGTGTGTTATATATATTACTATGATTTACAAACACTATATAATATACACATTAATAATATTATTTATACTGAAGGGTAACCGACAGGCCGGAGACCATGGGAGCCAGGGCATCCGTTTCAGGCTTGATTTAAGCTCTAGTACATACTTTATAACTTCACATTATTGAAATAAGCTGACACAGTCCTACATGTATGCAATTACAATTTAGATATTTCCACCATTACTACATAGGTTTATTCTGCAGTAAGTTAATCAAGAAGTTGCATTTGATTGGGTGGATTAAAATGGGTTTGCATTGTGAAGCATTCTTTACTTAATTTAATTTGATTTGTTTTATTACTGTTATATGGTATACCAAACAATACGAGTATCATATTGATATACAGGACCTATAATAGTCACATTTACAAATACTAAACAAAGTTTGACAAAGTCTTTATGGTAATATAAACTTAACTGGCCATTCAAATACAAACTGAATCCAGCCAATCAAAACCAACTTCCTGATTAACTATATTACAGCAGAATAAAGATATAGAATATTGGTGGAAATATTTAAATTGTAATTGTATAGGACTGTGTCAGCTTATTTCAATAGCGTGAAGTGATAAAACACATACTAGGGTTTGAATCAAGCCTAAAACGGATGTCCTGGCTCCTATGTTCATTGGCCCTTCAGTTATGTGTATTATATAGTCTTTGTAAATCATAGTAATATACATATCACATACACCCTCCCACGTTTTGTAGTAGCCTTTATGGTACTGGGCCCTCAGATCGATACATTAGGGGGACCTGTACTTAACATACAGTTTTCATGGTTACAATATCTGCCTGCCGCATAAAAAACCTACAACACAATTACAAAGTAGGTTACCGCTATAGAGTAGGACCCATTTTTTTTAATGACTGATAACTCAAATTTATTGATAACTCAAAAATATAACTCTTCATGTTGCTTTACGTTATCAAGCACTCAAACTTTCAAATATTAAACTCAAATTATTATTCCCTCCCTTAAAGTTCGAGGTAACTGGTCCAGGTGTATTATGAATTAAGGAGAGGTAGTAAAGGACACAACTGTAAATTGTATACTGTATGACTTTCTTTAATTATCTGTCCAGTTGATTTTTGTTATGTGGGATAAAGCAGTTATATGGACATAGACTATAATATTCAATTGTATAAGACAAAGTTTTCCATAGGAACGTAATTAGTTGGCTTTCCAAATGTCGATGACAGAAATGCACTTCTCATTATTTGTCATGTATACATACATTTCTTTAAAGTGATTTAGCATGAAATTCATTTCAATTATGCTACTATATGGTGTCAAACTGAATGTTGCCGTCAATGATGAACATCAACTGACTTGACTTACATGTATATGGATCAAAAGCACCAGAACCAGGATACACAACTCCAATGTTAATATAAATGTGCATATTCAGGGTCGCAAGAGACTGTTATGGTGCACGAGCTGCTTTACATTTGACACCAAGTGATTCACTATGTTTTTCACACTATATTCCCTTTCTCAATTAACACCCTGGGGAACATACAACACTTGCTACCATAGTGCATGGTGTTCATCACTCACATTAGCGTCTTTTCGCCTGACCTACACTTATTACAGGTGCTGCAGAGCAGTGTCCAACTTGCTAGAGACGAGTTTCCTCAACACCTACCACCAAATCCGACCGTGACTCAAACTAATGACCTTCTGCTCATGAGTCCATCTACCTATCCACTCAGCCATTAGGAAGTCCACAAACTACATGTGTCAAAATAACTACTACATGCTGACTCAGACTCTTTTTGCTTTCAAGATGGCTGATGAGCGACGATAATCTGGTCTACTGTGAGTCTCCGATTCTGCTGCCTTTGACGGTACACAAGAAATAAAAGTCATAACATACCAGCTTTCCTCCACGTGATGGTGATTGGTGGCGACCCGCTGGCAGCGCACTCGAGAACCGCTGTTTGGCCCACAAACACCTGTTGGGTCCCAACTTCCTGAATAATATGAGGTAGTCTGCTGCCATCCTCTGGAACAAACAAATAAAAGTTTTGTTGAGTTTTGTACTATCTATACACTCAGTCGACTTTACATCTACACCAGGTCAGCAGTATCCTCATCACTATAATCAATGTGATACTCACATCATTTCTTCCATGAAAGCCTCCAAATGTCACTAAGTCACTAAACATCACGAAAAGAAGATTCTGAATATTTCTTTTTCCTCTCTTTCTGATCAATCCAGATACTAATAAGAAATTCTTTATACTAAGTAACAATGACATAATGCCTTACGTTTGTCTGTGACGGTGACCGTGATGTCTGCACTGCGTCTGCTGCCGGCAACACTCTCAGCCCGACACCGGTACGTCCCGGCATCAGATGGCGCCGCATCCCGGATCTGCAGCACTCCACCAGCCAGCGACAAGTACCTGACAGATTAACAAAGCATTAGCTAATTGACCCCCGGTCACCACATAATCTTTTCTCTGCAGTCCAGTTACACACGGCCACTAAAAACCAAGTTCAGCCTGAATACAGAAACTACAATGAACCTCCTCATTTGGGCCACTGCTTTCTCTGTGTTTGCGTGGCCTAAAATTTATATGATTTTCAATGTTGATATAGCCTTTTCCTGTTATTATGATAAATAATAATCTGAGGGTACATTCATGATATTGCTAAGAATCCAGTCCACGAGCTCTCAAATACTAGCGTTCTGAAGTGTACTGATAGAATCTGTGCTAGAAGAATCTGTACTAAGAATAACCAGGGGACTGGTCTCGAGTTATCTGAATGGCTAGGCAGTTCCATTATGGAGGTTGGCTTGAGACAGTAAAAATGGTCTTGTTATGTATCTGGTCTCACTTTAGCGAGGGGCACATTCCACCGCAAGGTGGGTCTACAGCCTGTCTACTGCCAAAAACGCATAGAAAACGTGAGGATCCGTGAGTGTACAGAGCGGCAAACGTGAGGATGTTTGGCTTGCCAAACTTCTACGTGGACGTGGTCAGAGCGTAAGGAAATGCGGTGACCTTTTTAAAACGCAGATGATTTACCCCGCACGTTGTCGGCACAGACACAGTACTGGGGGCCGCGTTGCCTGTACCATGAGCGTGCAGATCCCATACTTTTGTAATCACACGCGCGTGGGGCGTAAGTTATCTGCGAGTACTTCTATGCAAGTTGAGGGCAAAAATAAAAACCACTCCCTTTGCTGACGCACTCATAACGCACGGAGCCCGTGCGTATGAGCCCACAACTGTGCTTTTGTCAATGCTTGCGTAACGCCGTAGACGCTGCAGACCCCAACACGCCTTTCGGCGACCACCGCCGCAAGATGGAATGTGCCCCTTGCTTAAAGAAGTGGTCTTAATTGGATGTTTGACTGTAACTGCATATACATGTATTTACTTGCATACAATACATGTATTCAATCCCGCCAGATATTTAGAGCATTTGTGAAGACTTCAGCTATTGGACATATCGAGCTAATGGCATGTTAGGTCACTCACCTGTCATTTTGCGGCAAGGCTTCCTTGTCCCTCTCCCAGCTGACCTGTGGAGCTGGATTGCCTTTGATGGCACATTTGAGGCGCATGACCTGGTCCTGCTCTACAGACACGGTGGTGTCTTCTTCAGGCAGCGTAAAGCGTTCCAGCACTGCAAGGACAATATCAAAAGTTTTACAAAATCGGAAGCTATGAATGTGCCAGAAGATCGATCAAAAGCAAACAATTATAGACTTCAAAGGAAGTACACAGAATATGTGTAAATCAAAATTATTGTTCAGTACAAAAAATTGAAATGTTGAACCATGTTCAACATTAAAAGCATGAATTTTGTTAATCATTTAATCGTCAATGTAGAACATCTAATTTATGTCCAACTTTGTAGTAGGCCTATAGAAATGATGTCCATTTATTACTGTAGAAACTACATGTACCTGTATAATATCATCGTAATCTGAATACAGAAACTACAATGAACCTCCTCATTTAGACCACTTTAGTCTAGTCCTTGGTCTTTTCAAATAGATCGAGAGAATCTACAATCTACATCCATCTGGGGTGGATTTTTGATATAATAAAAATGACGCGACGAATAGCAACTGTTATTTTCTTATAAATGTATAGAGACTTAAAACATGTAAGTGTCCTAGAATCCTTCCTCCTAACTTATTTGCACTGGTCTCCAAACTCAAAATCATATTACTTGTCCAAACACGCATGTCATAGATTAATACATTCTATGAGCCAAAGTTAATTCTTCAAGTAGAAGCAATAAATTATTTAAGGAAAACAAATTGCAACTGCTAATGTGTAGGAGTATGAAATGAAAGGTTCACATTGTGCTCAGTTTTTAAGTTTACATGAAGCGTATACATATGGCTACGATACTTGTTGATTCCCTATTGAATTCAGTTCTTGTAATCACAAATTTGCATACCACCCACTATACTACAGCAATTAGAAAGGAAGTCAAGTGACAATGTTGGAATTAACGGAATGTCCTTAGCAACGAACAACGGAAGGCATTTGGGGTGACAAACAACGGAATTGACCTTATTTTGCTTCATTTGTTATAGTATTTCTTTGTTCGAGCCAATTATTCCCGCTATCGCACGTGGTTTCGTTATGTCGTAACAAAAACATAAACACTCTAACCGGCCAATCACAGCGCGTTCCGATATGAGACTCGCACGTGCGTCTTGGGTCTATTTAAATGACACCCTGTATTTTGAACATGCGCTGTGTATACCGGAAGTCCATATCGGAAAAAAAACAAAGGCAAAATTAAATAGTAATCTAAGATTATGGACGATACACTAATGAAAATCTTTGTTAAAAGATGCTAGCACAATAAATATTCGTGTATCAGAGAACTGCTATCAGACCCATTTCACTCACACATTTTTTTACAAGAAAATGATTGAATGTGTAGTGCATGTCACAAATTATATAAAAAGGCAATATTTCATGTTACAAAACTCCATCAGGTTTGTATACTGGTTCATCATGGTAATTGAAGACATTCTGGATTCAAGATGTCACCTGCATGAGATCAGTTCATTGAAGAAATGTCCCACTCTTCATTTATAATCATCACACACAAAAAAGAAAGGATGGATCTCCATATTAAATGGCAAAGTGATAGTATATTTTATGAATCCAGCACAAAATACAAATCATGTTTTGTGATTACTATATCTAGTTTCTGTTGGATATCAAAAGTATCAAAACCACATAATTGCTGTTATAGTTGATAGCCACTGATACCTTGGATCATTATATAGAATACATTCAAACATAAAATGATCTTCATTTTCAACTACTTTAATGAGCAAAAACAACAAATTCTGTCATTCAATCCGACAATTGTAAAAACGCCATTATAATGTATTTTGTGGCTGTGGAGCACTACAAATCTTCATAACCTCAAACTTTTATCGGCATTCAGGGGTTAATTGCTGAGCGGCTCATGTGGCGCTCACTGTTACACCATCAGACAATCAGGTGAGAATATCAACTTTTGTTTTGCACCCGCTCAACTGTCATTGATGTCAAACAATCCTTCAACTCAATGCAATTGCTACTATTTAAGCATGAATAGTTTTTCCCCAAGATTATAAATTTTCTCTTTCTGTATTTTAGGTAGATATAAGTAAAAGTTGTATTAAAATTCTAAGCTGATTGCTATTTTTATCTAGAAAGTGACAATGATGTCAAAGAATCTTTCAGCAGCGGAGTGCAATTGTTACTACAGTTGGCCCCTGTTCACTCAAACTTGAAGAAAACGAATACAAATTTCAAGTTATTTAAACTTTTAAGTTAAAATAAATGATCACAACAGGAAAGGAAACTTGTTGCTCGAGACAGTTATTCATAAATTCGTGTTACCAGAGCTTTCAAGATTATATATTTCCTCTAGTTCAGTATTAGAAGATTGCTATTTTTGTCACTTCTATAATGGCATCATTACATAATATAAGACAAAACGATGACAAATCAAATTTCTTAGAAATATGAGATGCATTAAATGATTCATTCATTTACAGAATTCATTTCATCATAATCAGACAAAGCGGTTGCACAAGAAAAACAATGTATTGTATATCATAGAGGTGAATATACATATAGTTCTGTTATATTAGTAATGTACAAAATCTGTAAATGGTAAAGACCTTGAAAATTGATTGCCTTATTGTTATGGGCATTGCATTCATGCTACTAGATTACTGTTCAAAAAAAGTGAGCCAAAGGCCATTGCATTATGTAATAAAAGCAAACATACATGTAATTGCTTAAACCTATTTGTTAAGTATAGCAGACAAAACTTAAGGAATTAGGCTATATATGTGGGAGGTAACATCAAAAGGCACTGGTAAAAGAAGAATGTGGATATTGAAGAGCCAATGAACCTGATCTTTGTGCACTGAACATATTATACTAATTATACTATCAATCATCATTATGACAAAACCAGTAATTAATACCTAGTGAAGTATTCTCATATGAACAACACATTGTGTTGCAAAAAGGCCGGATGGCTAATTATCTCAATCTATCAATGCTGATCACTAATTAGTATATTTCATACTTAATCTTAGCAGTGACATTTTTAGTATCAGTTGCAAAAAATGCATTTACAATATTACAATTAAAATTGAAAATTTTAGAAAAAACTTCATTTTACAATAATCATGGCAGGAGTTGGAGAACAACTGGAATAGAATATCTATAAATGTAATCACGCAACCTACATGTAATATATTGTTATACAACATATAACAGCAAAGATGCAAGTAACTAATCATGAAAATATCAATTAAAACCATCACAAGTTGATTAGATTTGATTAAATTTTGATTTGATTTCACATGACATTGGCAGATATGTTTAAGTGGTATTGGTCATTTGTCGATATGTGCTGTGCAGATATGTACATGTACAGAGTTAGCACATGAAGGTCACATGACCTACTTATTGTTTGCTCTCAAGCCGGACTACTTTCAAGGAAAGCAGCAGCCATTTGCTGGCACTTTTTCTTACATTTATTCATGTACACTGTCCACTCTTTTAATTCCAAAAATCTTCTTAGATCTGCCACCAAAGGATTAGCGTGTAGTGTCAAGCGAATTGTAAACACCGTTTCCCGCTTGATATATGCCAAGTCTTCCAAGCCTGTGCTTCCAATGCAGCATTGTTTACATTTTTTTACCTGCATGTTTTTGGCATGCACTTCATGACCATAGAATAAGAAAGTGCTGGCAACACTGAACAAACAAGGCAAGGTCTTTGCTGAAGGCCATGCATTAATAATGCTAGGTTTTACAGCAACAACCTTTGGCAACAAGCATTCACACCCTCCGTTGAGAACTACTATCCCGTGGCTACTCGTTTACTATATGGTTTTCTTGGTGAAATTTTTTGTTGTTGTTGTCGTCGTACATGGAAAACATCTCACTACTTGCCCAAATCATAGTTTGTGCCATATAAAATAGTCTTCTATTGACCGATGCGGGAAGCAGATCTCTGCTCAGAACTCTGCTTCATTATTAACAGGTGGCTACTGTAAGCGAATGTCACTGACTCCATGACTATTACATAACACCACTATGGCGTAAGCAGCATTTTATCTGTGTGGCTAAACAATCAGTAAGCAGCACTGTTGCTATTTTTTTTCTTTTCAAGAAGTGTTTGGTATGCAGCAGCACAGTTACTTGGATATGATAAAGGTTTATGTCAAACAAACTTGAAGAAAACCCTGCAAAAAATATGCTTTTCAATTTGATTGTTTTTGTTTTCAGCATTTTTTTTAACGTCCAAGAATGTTTTAATTTTCACCATGATTTCACATGGCTATTGACAATGTTTAATATTGTCTGGTGTGTAATCAAAAATCAAATGAGAATAAGGTGCAAAAGTGAAGTTTCGTAATTTCAATCATTGTTACATATAAATCCATATTAATTAAGAGTTGCTCTTGAAGTAAACTTTTAATGACTGACAGGCTACTTCAGGGTCTCTACGTTTGTGTCCAGCTTTATTTCATATCAATAATTATTGACCTCATCTTGACCAGTCATCATCAGTGTACATGAATTTCTTGACCATAAGGATTGTTTAACTTCTACATCACTTGTTCACTAACTTGTGAATTGAATAATGAGGCCAGAAATAGATTTGATTTGATTTGACAGTAACAGACACTATTATCCACCAGTCACAGTTCCATGCCCAGCATGACAGGAGGGGTCTATAGCATGGCTTTTTTATGTCAGTTTCCTGGTGAATGTATTAAAACGTACGGTATATCTCTCTGTCACCAAAAACCACAATATAGGGATGCTGAGTGGTCAGTTGGTTTGTATTTTACCCCCCGGGATTTTCCCATTGTTCCAGAATTAATATTAACCATGTACAAGTAGTCCATTGTTGATAGAAATAACATTCTAGGTAATAAACGATTTCATGAGTCCATAAATCAACATAAGTCCATATTTTATCTATCCTTGACCAATAAAACCGATCTTTCTATCTCATGTCCTTGACTTATTAAAGCATGCAAATAAAAATTCTAAAACTATAATATTGACCCAATAAATATTTACAGGCTTGTTTTTAACTTCTAACATCGAAGTAGTAACTAGCAACGGTTATTAATGCATTGTCACATATGGGTGGATAAAAACATTGCAGTACATTGCCAAGTTCAAGCCATGCTGATGACTATTTGCAGTATAGGACTCTTGGCCGATCTAATAAACAAACTCTGGACTTGAATTACAATGCAGCAATTCATCATGGTCATCACATTGCAATGTCAAAAGTAACAAAACATTATATGTTTTATGCACACTATATTGAACTTCAGTTTAATGTTTGAACTTTTTAATGTTCCATAACTTGATGATATTACCAAAACAAAAAAGAATATACAAATGAGAAGTAAAGCAAATTGAATCCTATCACAAACAATCTTCAACAAGCTTGAAGGAGCCATATTCTGGCACGCATAATTTTCAATAGCCATTAGACTAAGGTGAGGTGGTGGGTGTGGTGGGGTGGAAGGTTGGCTACTCAATATATCACACCTATTAAACTTGCACAAGATGGAATCATCATAAATTCTCAATAGATTTAGACTCTCTCATTCTTCTCAAAATGTTATCAACAAAAATAACTTCCTAACTTCCAATATTTAGGAGACTACTCATACCACATTTGTGCCACACCAAACCTAATTTAATTTTTTGAAATAAAATATGCTTAAATTAACTTTCAATATTTAAAAATAATAACAAATCTGTTAATTCAAATAGCAAATGGTTTGGCTACTTTTGTGACACGTCCAAGTGCTAAAGGTTAAGAGGAAATAATACTGACGTTGGCAAACAAAGAGCAACCTTGAGGAAGGACAAGTTTAGCTCAGAGCGGTGAGGGGGTAAACATGAACATTGTGCAATAGCAGCTCATGCCACCCTTCCAGCCTTGCTCATGCCACCCTGTCAGGCTACTGGTCTGTATGTGGGAAGCGACAAACTCTACTCATAGAGGATGTTCGCTGCATCTATTCATGATGCAAGGACATGGTGACTGACCTATATTGATGCATTAGCCTTCTTTTCTTAGTGCTCCTGGTCAATTTTGGATTGTGCAAGGTCACAGCTGGAGTGAGTGTCAATGCCTTCTCCTTCCCAGCAAAGATCTGGCCAGTGTTAGAACATTATAGAACTGTGCTTTTTCATTTGAACAATGTGATCTGTTTAAGCTTTGTAAAAACCGTAGATGACGAACGCTTTGAAAATCAGTTCTATTAACAATAATTATGAAATTCTGAATGGAATTAATAAGAAAAAGCCATCAACAACTCAGCACTTGTAATCAACGCTGCTTTCCTAGCAATCTACCACTACTTGAAACCCTGGATACACATTTCCGAAGTCAAGATAATTTATCAGAAAGATCACTTCAGTCCAAAACAATTTTTTCAAGTACAGTTACTCTCCAGGAAAACTTCATGCCAATTAAGCAGGATCAAGTCAATGAAATATACTAATGGGGTAAAAAAACATAAAACCAATTTGACGAAATTCTAATTAATCTTTTACATCTCTAGACCCTTTTTTTCCTATGAGACCTTCGTACACAAAATAATAATAAGCTGCAAAACACTTTAGAACAATATGTGAAAGAACGCAAAACTACACAACGTACATGCAAGAAAGAACAGCAAGCTGAGAAAAGACTTTTGTGAACAACAAACTGAGCCCAGCTGGATGCTTTTCCCAGTGCACCACAACAGCAGTCACTTTCCTTTCTCAACTACACACCAATTCAGCAATTCAGGGTCCTTGACCTACAAGCGTTCAGCCAGCCTTTGGAGATTTATAGTTTGACTGATGGAGTTGCCATGGAAATTTACACATCCCATCTATTGACAAGCCTCCTCATTATACGTTGCTGTTTACACGGGACTAAGATTGTTATTACAGCTATACTAGTGATATCTATTCTATCTAATCCTAATTTATCCATATAATTATTCCTCATTTGAGTGTTCACTCTCCCTCCCCACCCCCCACCCCCACTTCCGTGTGCTAAGCTAACGTCCTCTCCATAAATTAAAGAAGAGTAATTTAACAATTCTAAGATCAAATACATAACAATTTCAGTTATAAGATTTCATTTCTCGTGAGCACATTTCCGAACATTCTACTGGCGGCTAAATATGGATTTGGTAGGGAATTTATTACCATGAAGAGGCCAAAAGTCAACAAATGAGTACACAAACTGTGAAAACAAACAAGGGTTATTATTGCGAGAGAACAAAGCTTGTGGTTCTCAGATCTGTGCTTTTGTCCAACTAGTGCAAAGCAACAATAAAACTGCAGGCAGATCTATGTGGACAGCTTCATGGGAGTTCTTCGTCATGAAATAATTGCATCTGCTACTTACAAAGACAGAATGTGAGGAATGTTGCAAGCAATGGGTCAAGGCTCTAGCACAAATCAAACAACTTTATGCACGTCAACTACATTATATTGCTAAGCAATTCCCTAATTATTGAATGATGATACGTCACCAAACTTTTTGTATAGCAGCTGCCTTGTGATGCAGTTTCATTTGTTATTAGACGATAGACATAAAAGACAACATCCATGATTTTTTTGTGATTACTTGCCAACTTAGGTAAATTCATTTCAGTATTGCAGTAGCTATAAGTATTGCTGACTATTCAAATGTTTATGTAAATATTATGACTGTTACATAATGTAATTCATAATCTCATATATCGAGCACTTTTCAATGACCTTTTTACTAATATTATGTAGATGTATAGCTTTGACTATATAAATGTCAATCATTCAAAAACATTACTGATTTAAATAGTGCAGCAATTCTAATCTTATCACCTCAGCATACCAAGCATACCATTGTTAGATAGTTCTGCTTCTGTCTCTTCATCTAGTGGCAAATTGTGACATTGCTATTGACACCAAATTCATTGCGCTGCTGCGAGGTGCTTCCAGGAAGTGATACATAATAACACGTTAGAACATTGACCCTGTACCTTGTAGCAGATCACAATACTCAAATGCCATTAGAAATTAGGTTGTCAAGGACACATGTTCACCAAACCCATAAACACTAATTAAACTACATGTGTAGATAGTATTTATGGCTTATAATGTGACTGATATCATTTAATATGAAATGGATTTTACTTTCCCAAACAAAACCCATAAAAAGTGCTAAATAGTTAAAACAATAACCCAATCCAAATCTACTCCATCAATGATCACATTTTGTCTCTGGCATTATGTTACACTGGGATAGTCGTCTTTGAAGATATCTTGCTCAGAGGGAGTTGTCTTTCCTATCAGCAGTTCTTTTTCTTTCTTCCCAACAAAAAACATGGTAAACATAGAAACGTAAATCTAGAATTTGACATTATCACCTATGACACCCAGCCTTGATTGCTCAATAAGTTAAAACAAACAAAGAAAAGCAAACAGTTTCAATACATTTTTTATATAAAAAATATGAAATTGATGGGTTTTTTAAACCATACTTGTACAAAAGTCTTTTTCAATCAAGGAATAAAGTGTTCTATAAAAACTACTGGAATTGATATGTAAAATGCTCATAATCAAACAAGACATTTATCACTTTAAAAAAAATGGTTTTCAAAGAAAAACATACACTGGTTGAAGAGTTTACATGGTTTTAATTCATATACACTGGATATTCACCTCAACCAGTCCCACTTATATTTCTGTGGATTTAAAAACAAACAAACTCTCCTACTTATTAATCTTTGAGTACCAATAAACAAGGATAGAATAAATACTATGGTGCATCAGTGTGTTTCACAACACTGGTTTTGCCTGGCTATTGTTCCAAAAGAGAATAGAGACCATAATCCAGAACCATAATTTGGGTTTAAAAAGATTCACAGCAATTAAAATGTATAACATGGTCAAATTGTGAATAAATTAAATGCATGGTTAAGTCCAAGCACAAGCCAGATTAAACAAATAGATTAAATCCTCTCAATTCAGGCTGAATAAGATTATACCTTGTAAATTTCTGATAATCAATGTGCATAGAGGAATAACATCTAATCACTTGATCAAAAGATCATAAATTTCCTTGTTATCTATCAACCTGAAATTGCAAACCAATCAAGCTATTAAAAGTGTCTCTGTATGTGAACAGCAGAAACATAATTATATGGACTGCAATACAAACCACAATGAACCAACAAACTTAAATAATGTTTTATCAAAACAAACACCTCCCATAACACGCAAATTCTCCATCAGCAGTTTGTGGACCTTTTTCATTTGCTCATCTTGCAGTATGATTAAGGCGCATAAACACATAAACACATGCAAACGGCACACACCTTCTGCACCTATTGCACCCTTCACAGGTCAATGACCTCATGAAATACGTGCCCCTGAATAATTTAAACTAAATCAATGCAACAACCCCAAAGTTGAAAGTTCGCGAAGAACCATTAAACAATATTTCTTCTTTAGATTCTTGTACTAAACAGTAATTGATTAAATAATGAATAGCAAAACATGATAGACGTTTTTTGTTTTGTTTTGATATGTTTTTATTGTTTTCTTTTGCCCAGTAGAAAGGTGTTCCTCGTATAGCTTCAATATACATTGCATGACAAAAATCATTCAAATGTTCTTTGCAATGCCATTTTCTTCTACCCAATTGGGTATATTTCAACTTCAATAAGCAACACCAATTCAAACATTTCCTACTACAATCAAAAAGACCACCTACTAGGATGATTTATACATTCTGAATAAAAAGAATAACCACCACAGTTAAAAAATCTCTCTTGTTTAGGTACCAATCAATTATAAGTATACAGAAATATATCATTAAGTAATCTTTTTCATCAGTAAAATTGAATGTATATTTTTTCACAAACAAGTCCCACGTGTAGGTATAAGTGCTCTAATGGTGTGTATATTGGCTAGAAGTAAACAATCATAATATGTTTCATAGATGTTGATTTATGTTCTAAATTTGATTACATCAATGTTTTTATACTGATATTAAAATCATCATCATATCCATTTTGCGTTTTTAGTCCCAATGCAAGCAGTTGGAGGGCACAAGTTAATTTACATGTATCAAACACTAAAAGATATCCTTGATCAAAAGTAACATTGTAGTTTATTATGTATTTTGATATTAATGAATTTCATAGGAATGAATCCCCAATAATTTTCTACAAAGAAACCTATTGGTCTGAGTTAAATACACAGTAACCTCTATGACCATTTACTTATAAGCAAAAATTGAAGGCATTTTTTCAATTGGAAAAACAAACAAACGTTGTCTTCAAGTAATATGTTCATGTAAAACATGTAAGACATGATACGAAATATAAATTTTCTAGGACCTTCAGTAATAGACAATATTCCTTACGTAATTGCAGATCAAAATATGTAAAGAAAATTCTGCATACACCATGCAACAAATATCATAATTCTGATACACGGCCCAGCCTATCGCAAGATACATAACGAAAAACATTTTCTGAAGAATAAAAAAAGACTGTATACACCCATCCAAAGGCCGACCCCAAATATTGACAACATCACACACTATAAGGATGAAATTTCAATCTTCACATTCATGTAGAAGCCAGCTCACCGTCCCCCCAAAATTCACAGTGGGTGCTCGGATGGTCATATACAGTTAGTAAATAAGAAACTATCCTCCTCACCTGCCATACGCAAGTGCACGGGTCTGCTGATGACGCTGCCGGCATTGTTGTTCACCACGCACCTGTAGGTGCCCTCCACCTTGCGCTTCACCTTGCGTATTTGCAGGTCGCCGGCGCGATTCACGTTGTACCGCGACGACGACAGCTGGCCCTCATCCAGAGGCGTTCCGTCCAGCATCCATGTGACAACCGTAGAGCCGAGCTGTGGCGCCGACTCGGCACTGCAGTTGATGGTGACTGACGCGCCGCGTGGCACGACTAGCACGCCCTCGGCGTCTGGCAGCAGCGCGGCGCCGCCAGACGCCAGCACATTGGCGCTGTAGGTGGGCTCGGCGGTGAAGCGCACGCCGGTGGTGGTGAGGTTGGTGACCGTGACGGCGCTGCACCCACCGCGCGCGCCTAGCACGTCCTGGCTACTCACTACAGCTACTGAAAGCGAGAAAAATCAGTCAGTTCTAGAACATTCCATCCTGCTTTACCAGCGGTACATTCACACATCAGATTCTGTTCATTTACCGTATTCCCGCGCATAAAAGCCCATGGGCTTAACATCAAAGATGGACTTAATGTTCGAATATAAGCTCATGAGCCAATAAGTGAGAATAAAAATATTTTTCCCTGCCAAAAAAATCGATGAAAATTGATAGTTCCTGAACCCAGATGAGTGACCAAAGACACGTGAAAACAACGTACACACCTAAAGAAATCCTGTGCTCGTATGCGTACACATAAGGTCATACCATGATCATGCTTTGGGCGGTATTAGAAGCTCCGACACGTTTCACTATTTTCCATCAATGGTTCAGAATGAACATCGATATAAACCTTCGGCGGTAGCTTGAATCAATGTTTGAAGATATATATTTGTATTAATCTGCATCTAGAATACACCCAAAGTGAGAATTAACAAATAATATATTTTTTCAAAACAAATCTTACTGGCATAGCTCTTGTTGTAAACAAAACGTGATTCTCTAGGACCTTTCCACAACCCAACCTCGTTTTAATGCATTCGAAATCAATAGCGGACTCAGACTTCAACTGTTAAATGCTTTCGGTATATCTCCAGTGCGTGAGTATGATTTATAATGGCGAACTTCCGGAGTTCAAATATTTATTAAATTAGGTTTGTACGATGTTACCATGCTATGAAAATTCTTGTGACAATGACGAATATGAAGACAGCATTGCTAGAAAAGATATGAAACTAATAATTACCATTGATGATTAAAGGAAAACATCGTGCACATTGTCAAAAGTCAGTACACTCATCATCGCCCACGTAGGTAGACTAGTACCGTACAGTAACACGTAAGAACCCATGGTTAAGAAACTTGGTGGCTCTATATAGTCAAAATCCAATGCTTATTCATCGCCAAATAGGGGGTGGGCGTAGTATATGAATATACGCCCCTGGGCTTGTAAGTGGGAACTTTTTCCATTTTCAAAAGGTCCAAAAAGTGCTGTTTTTTGGTTTTAAGCCCATGGGAATTAATGCACGGGAATACGGTAACAGAATCACTGAGAGATATGTGATTTGCTCTAAGGATTAGAATGAGAACATTCCAAATCAGAGATATTAAGCTAAGTTTATCCATAGTTATGATAATAATCATGGCTTATTTGTCCAGCGTTATGATTATTATTAATAAAGCAGTCATCAAGTGATATTGATGAGTAGATGTTGTCAACTTGGGGGCACAACGATTGGATTTTTCATGAATTTATTATTAAAAAATTTGTGGGTAAATATTTTGCAAGAAATATAGAGCAAACAAGCAAATCACTACATTATATGAGAGTGTTCATGAGTGATGATTACATTTTGTTCAAAGACTTCATGCATTGAACATATTTGTTCAGCATTTAATAAAGTAAAACTGCAATGTATCTTATAACATAAAAAATTTGAAAAAAAATTGAAAAAATAGTAATTACTTTAAAAAAAACCCATAAACTTTGATTTCTACGAACAGTAAGGCGTCGGATTCAGTTTGTGGGTGGATTGGCCACAGGACTTTAGTATCCTTGAAAAAATCCAAAAACTTAAATATTCAACATCTTAATTAAATGTTCATTTAAATATATTTACACAAAAATTAATTGGGCAAATTATCAGATTAACTTTGACATTATCACCTCGAATAATGATTGATCTGAAGATATTTCAAAGAAAACTGTGTCAGGAGTAATTTATTTACTGTGGAAACTGCAATTTGTCATATTTTATCAAAAATTTTAATCAAAAGTGCAATCAAATCATATAAACTAGTTAGAAAAACTGTTTTCATGAAATCAAAATAGAGCTAAATAAACCAGCAATCCCATAAACCATCACAAATACATGTGATGCAAAAGCTAAACTTATAATAAAAAAAGCTTACAACTGAGAAATGTTTATTATATCATATTTTTAATTTGCTTGCTTTCTACAACCAATTAGACATACATAAGAAACATATATCTTGAAACTGAAGGCCATAAGGAGACAGCCCATCCATATTCTACTGAGCTGGCAGCATGTCAACAAACATTTCCATGAGGGTCATTGGCCAGAGAAAGTAGTTCCCTCCACATGCACTAAATGTGTTGCCATGGAAACCACAGGATGGCAAAAGAAAGAGGTGAATGGCTGGCCTTGACCATTTACACACTAGCCTTGGTTCCCCAAAATTGTGCCATAAACACCTCCCTAGAGCTGATAATGGTGCATGCATTGGGCAGGCTGGCAGGAAGCAAAACAAAGCAGCCTTCAGCTACTTCAGCAGAATGACAGATCATCAGAAAGAAAATACTGCTGGTTAAGACTACAATATGGGAAGCAAACTTGTGACCAACAGAAGCCTGACAAGTCAAGGTTATTCTTCCAGCAACAAATCACTACTCATTCTCTCAGCTTCTCATCAAAATACATTTATACCAGAAATACATAAAACAGGGCCTTTTATGCATTCTGGTTTATAATATACATGTACATGACACACCTATCTGGTGCATATACATGTACATACCATAAGCATCTCAATTCACACAATGTCAAGAGACATCTTCCTTCTGAGGTACAAACACATCTTTTGTCATAGAAAAATGCTTTGTAGAAAGATGCGAGAGAATTAAGAAATTAATCACAAGCATTGGGAAACACATATGTATCGATCCCACGGCATGAAATGCTAGTAAAGATCTCCCAAAATTTCATCCTCTTGTGGGCTTTGAACCCACAACCTCTGGGTTGAGATGATAACTCACCAAGTATGTAAGTTGGGGGTTACACAGACAATAATAGCTCAGCCATGTAACCTTTAAACAGCTTGCTGCTTGGGATGATGGTATTGAACGTGTTATTGTTAATTACATTTGTATATGAGTAATATTGGAAAATTGTCGTTAATTTTGGACAAAGCAAGGGTGACACAGACACTTATATTATCGTGTACTGGTCTACATTTCCTAAACAATAAGAACGCTTATAAAATCCAAATCGCCAAAAACTTTAGATTGAAAACAAATTTTTCAACAATATACTTATTATACTAGCAGTCGTCATGACATGCTATTAACCACAAAATAATTGCAACTTGGCACAAAAAACATTTTAATTTGTGGTCTAATTAATATCAGTAATACGCTTTCATCTAGGCGTGATTCCATGAAAATGTTACCATTTAAAATATTTTTTGTAGAAAAACACCTTTACGGTGAACCTATTACACACACTGACTCACTCTGAAACATTAAGGACTTTGTGCACTTGACATAAAAAAATGTTCGGCTAATAAATATGATATTCTGATATATATACAGGATCAAGGAATAAACCAAGGTCTACACTGACACAGGTAACAAAAATAGATTCAAAAGATGGTAACAAGCTACTATTACAAAATTAATTTCATGATAAATAATAGTTCGCTCAAGTAAAAAGTATAACTTGGAATAAATTGACAATTGCATGACTTTGTGGTTTCTATTTCATCACAATTAATCATTACTAGCATCGATTTCTCCTATAATTATGTGCATGCTGCACTACAATGACCTAATTAGGGACCAATCATGCAGCGGCAACCAGGCGATTACCAACACTCCTCCTTTTCTACAATCACATGGTAGGTTGGATTAAAATTAATGCCAGAATCACTGACGTCAACTCATCAGAGTGATTAGACAGCTCAGTAACATAATGAGCTTGCTGCTAAAACTACACACTTATATTCACATCAGGTTTAATATAGAATAGCAGAGTAAACGAAATTACATTCTTTCATATAAAATAGAACTTACATATCTATATTCACTCAAAGTAGTCAATAATTCTAAGACATTAACTATGTGTACAAATCTGATCCTGTTCATGCAATGAAAGGGTTCACAGTTTTGAGACACTTAACCCTTTAGCAAGGCAATGGAATGATTTCACTCTCAAGATATAAAGATCTACTTGACCTATGCTTACCTTTTACATCATATCCTTATCACCTTATTGACCTTGTCATTATAAGGCCATAATTACATATAGGTGATGCACTGTATTTGTGTTATAAAGATAAAAAAACATCTAAAACTGTGCCAATTTTCTCCAGGAATCTGTTAAACATGGATTTAGTATATTATAATTGAATAGGTTAAAAATCATTGGCAAATCAAACAAACTGAACGATCTATCCCACTGTTATTTGTAGATCAAGATAACCTAGATCAAGTTACAACCTGCGTCTAACCTCAGTTTGATATGTCAAACCTCTTAAATTATAACATGTTCTATGCAAACAAAATGATTCCGTCATTCAAGTCTCTATTTAACACTGGTCCGTTGGCCATTGGCAAGTTCATGTGTCAGCCGGGCAAGGAAACTTACAGCCAAGCCTGCGTGAGCTGACTAGCGAGTTCCCTTAAAAAACAAAGCTTATCAATAAGAATGTCAGAATGTATAGGCCAAGCATGTATTTTACATCTCTTTCATGACAAATCATATGCAATTATATGAATACCAGCCAGCTGATACCAGAAATAGCTCATGAAAATCACGGGCATATGAAAAATCAACAATGGAAACCAATCAAGTCATGTGCCCTATTTGTGAAGTAAACAAAAATGAAGAACCAAACCTATTTCTAATACCAATCTACAATGAAATAGCTTCATGTGTCCCTTATCATATTTTTTTACAGCAAACCATCTCCACTTTATATATACCACTAACCACTCCCCATGCTTTTTATCAGTAATATTATAACACTATTAACCTATTTCATTCCATCAACTTTTTGCTGATAACAATTTCTTCTTCTCCATAGTATTTTGAAAATTATTAGAAATGATTTAAAGTAAAATGCCGCCCCAACACTTAAGGTTTATGCTTCTAAGTAACCTAGAAATATATGCACTCTGAAAATCAGATGTCAAGATATGACCTGCGAAATTTTTCAACAGAGTGGATTATTATAATTTATTCATTTATGTGACCCAATTCTTAATTTAACATTGTGCCGTGCTTTTCATAGATACCCCATATGAACATGTACGTTGTCAGTCCTATTTAATGTCACACGTTCTACAATCAACACACTACTGTGGGAGTTGGCAGATTATGTGCAGAAACAACGCTCGGATTGATCACTTGACCTAATTCCAATCCTGGGATGAAAAGGCCTGTGATTGGTCACATTTTTAATGAGCAATAGTTATGCTTCAGAGGTCATATCTTGACATCTGATACTCAGATTGAAGATATGCACACTTGCAGAAATTTTAAAAATCAAATTTGCTAATATACTCATTTTGATCATGTAAAGTTAAATCAAAATGTAAGAGCCATTGTAACAGCAATTTGCATACTTCAGACTGCCACTGACCTGAATCAGTGAGGGAAAGCATTCCTTTGATTGGCCCATAAAATTCAAATGCATCATTGATAATTTTTACAGTCGTAGAAGTTGAAATCTTGACCTAATTTAGGGATTATCTAAATGTTTCCAAAAGAATAAAAACATTGTCTGTTCCAATCATTGTCTATATGCCTCTTACCAAAATGGTTCTTTTACAAAGCTTAAGCCTACAAATGTTGAAATTTTCTGTAAGGGTGAGCATGATATTTCCATGTTACGTACAAACACAAGAATTCTCATGTGGGTGCGGCATTTTACTATGAAATCATAAATCATTTTCAATAATTTAGAGAATAAGTGTAAAGGAAAAAAATTGTTACAAGCCAAACTAGTGAAATAAAATTTGTATCATCACAATATCTAACACTGTTGTAATCCCCCACCCTTAACCCCTGACAAAACCACCCTATCCCTAGTTTTGATAGGACTATAGCCAACGTCCAGACTGCACCCATACCCCAACGGCTTGAACTCTATGAAGTATGAATACATACCGGCAGTAGGATTTTGTTAAGACATTCTTTTAATATGCTTGCAGTTTAGAAACTGTATGCACAAAATATGTATGCAAAGAAAATTACATTAAATGTGTAGGTACGTCTATCTAAATTAATGTCTGTGCGAAAAGGAAAATTATGCACTTATTTTGCATATAATTAGTATGTGATTTCCAAGTTGTCCTTGGCTGTATTCGATGTATCAGCCTATTTGTGTACAGGACCTGATGAGCAAGGCCTCAGCCTTCACACACAGTTTTCAAGGCAATATAATTATCATGTGAGACTGCTGAATGCAAGTGAATGAACTTTGCAATGATGATAATATAAAGGTACAGCATTTGTGAATGCTACCATGAAGTTTATCAGAAGTAGAGTGAAAAATGACCATAATTATATGGTGTAAATAATAAAAGATGCTAATAAAGACATGAACAGTGTGGTAATTATTCATAGATGACTGCTGGCATAATGTATCACCAGTGTGTATATCTATATAAACAACGGATACACATTGTATTTGTTTACTCATTTTGAAGTTAAAAAAAATGAAATATCTGAAGGATCAACAAGTTCAGTACAACATAAAATTCAAAACTTTAGGGTATATTCTTAAGGATAAAAGAATGTCGACCTTGATGATACTGATAACCATGAAGTTTGTCAAGTTGGAAAAACAAGAGATTGACATCTAATAAAGTGAAACAATAAATGAAAATACTCCAAGCGGGTCATAAAACAATGGGACTTGCAGCATCTTTTTATGTATTAATCGCTAAGAAAAGGAAATATTTCAATGTGTTGTTTTTTCTAAAACTAGATATCTATTTTCCTTATTGTTCCTAATTGTTCAAATGATATGGTTGAATATTTGCTCTATTTCTTCTTATATCAATAGCTAAATATTACTATATACAACAGTTTTAAAAAATCAAAATAAACAAGCATGTTAGTTTATAGTTTTTACTACTTCCTTTCCACATGAATAAAATGAAAAGTAAAACATTTTCCATGCATGGAAATGAGTTCAGAATGTCAATTTGATTCAAATATGTCATCCAAATTTGCTTTTCAACTATTCAAATGTACTATAACCTGGTTGTCCTCCTGAACTAGGTTATTAAAATTGAAATACATGGCCCAGATACACTGTTTACTGTTAGAACTCAAAGTCGAATAAATGCAATTCTCAAATATGACTATGCAAAAGAATTGACAAATTTAAAATGCACACCAATTTTGCAAGGAAACTCAATAATACAATTACTGAAGAATGATATTTCCATATTTGATTTTTTTTTTCATTTAATCCTATAATGCAACCTAATCATCTCAGGAGGGTCTCTTCCCACTATTAAAACAACGTGTTAAAAGCAGTAGAAACAAGATTCTTCTTTCTTTTCATAACGAACATTTTTAAAGAACGTTCAAAATCAGAATTTGTAAGATTTCATGAAGCTATCATCGTGATCTTGGCATAGGTCATGGGAGCACAGTGCCAATACAACATACAAAATCATGTCAGTGGGCTGTTTGACATGATAACGCTGACCTCGTACACAAGTAAACGACATACAAGCTTTTACGCTGCTACTATTTCCTTGTGTATTCTGCCAACATCAAAATGACAAGTGAAGGACTACCTGCACCAAGAGTATCTTTGATTTCTTAATAAATGATCTTTTGATTTCTCAGAAATAGTTGAACAAATCTTTTTCAACGAATCACTTTGAAATGAATAAAGCAGAGATATTGTCTATCAAGAGCAATACTTTGCATGTCTCCCCCTATTATAAATGCATACAAAGTTTTAAAATGTTAAATAACCATGCATCTTTTTCAATAATCGCAAAATGTTAGCTTAACCTGAACTATCAATACATGT
>CM032664.1:29515048-29547851 GCA_019095985.1 Streblospio benedicti | reverse complement strand
CTATGCAAAAGAATTGACAAATTTAAAAATGCACACCAATTTTGCAAGGAAACTCAATAATACAATTACTGAAGAATATTTCCATATTTGAATTTTTTTTCATTTAATCCTATAATGCAACCTAATCATCTCAGGAGGGTCTCTTCCCACTATTAAAACAACGTGTTAAAAGCAGTAGAAACAAGATTCTTCTTTCTTTTCATAACGAACATTTTTAAAGAACGTTCAAAATCAGAATTTGTAAGATTTCATGAAGCTATCATCGTGATCTTGGCATAGGTCATGGGAGCACAGTGCCAATACAACATACAAAATCATGTCAGTGGGCTGTTTGACATGATAACGCTGACCTCGTACACAAGTAAACGACATACAAGCTTTTACGCTGCTACTATTTCCTTGTGTATTCTGCCAACATCAAAATGACAAGTGAAGGACTACCTGCACCAAGAGTATCTTTTGATTTCTTAATAAATGATCTTTTGATTTCTCAGAAATAGTTGAACAAATCTTTTTCAACGAATCACTTTGAAATGAATAAAGCAGAGATATTGTCCATCAAGAGCAATACTTTGTATGTCTCCCCTATTTTAAATGCATACAAGTTTTAAAATGTTAAATAACTATGCATCTTTCAATAATCGCAAAATGTTAAATAACTATGAACTATCAATACATGTACATGACATCACACATGTGCAATTCATGGCAATACAATATGCTATGTTGGATTTTGAAAACAAGGACGACAAATAACTATGACAATCATTGAAAATGAATCACCATATCAGCTCAATATAATTAGATGACATGCTTCAGCATATATTTTGGCAGAATGGATTTGCCATTTGGTCTGACTTACAAGTGTCATACATATCGTTACAGGTTCAAACCAAACCTGAGTCTATGAACAACAGTCCTCAAGTCATGCATCTGATGACATACGTTTATGGATTTTTATCTCCATTGTCATTTAATCTTCAAAATGCAACCTGAGTACTCTATATGTGGGAGTAATTGAAGCTAGCATTTCAAGTGACATCATACCATAACACATTTATAAAACCTAGTAATGGGCATGACATTAGCAGGACACTGTGCAGATTTGCTATTTGAGAGCTTTGATGTAATCACAGAAACAAACAAAAGTTCATGAAACCAATTCAATCATTTTTGATCATCACATGGACATTTTTAGATATTTGAACTTTAATGAAAGAAAGTGGGAGAACATACTTTCATGATGACTCAGCAGACTCTAAGCATATGATGCTGTTTAAAAGATGCCACATAACAACACTTACCAATGAATGAGATCAGGGAAAAGAGGAAATACAACCTCACAGTTTTCTATACAATGAAATATTCAGAAAACAAAAGTTGTAAAGATACCACATGATTGCATAAATTGCTTAATTGCATAAAAAACTATAGCACAAATAGTTAATTTCAATATCTCTTAAAAATGTACTGGTAATTGTACATACATGTATTGCATAATGGCAAAAAATGTGTGTTGACATTTATGTAATTAAGCATCCACCACTGTAGCACGGGGATAAACTATATACTCAACTACTAATACCAAAGGACCTGTAGATCAAACTTTGAAAGAAACTGCTATAATCGTTCGTTGTACATGTATGTAATATTTCAAATGAAAATGTCAGTCTTGTACCATCAGTTAAATCTTTAAAAATACTTGCAGCATTTACAAGTATCACACAGAATTCAGATTAACTGTAGATCTGTTACTATTGATACCTGAATAGAGTATACATGTATGTTACTTTTATTTTATTATATTGTTTAGCATCTTTTTCTCCTTCCATACCTCCTCATGGTAGTAAAAGCAACATACTTGTTACACACGTATAATCAAATCTTACACTACAATTTTAACTAACAAGGAGTAATAGCTCAGACCTAGGTAAGCGTTACTTTAAACTATCCCTTGAAACAATCACTGTATGCAACCACACAAGGACTCACAAGCATGTAATAGCCCATCCCTAAATTTGGACCATATCAGGCAATTCTCTAGATTAACAATTTTTCAATCTAAATGTCCATGTGCATTTGGGACAGTTGTATGCAATCCTTTGCACTAATAATATTAGCACATTGTGCTTTGTCCAATCTAAATTACTAGCAAATGATAAAAGACATGAACCAAAATGTGTTAGTTTCACAGGTAACAATCATCAGATAAAAGTTGCCTTTCAATTTTGCTTTAAGTTGTCTCTCCTTTGCATTTTGTCTTAAGACATTATTTTTTATTATTGTGGTTTCAGGGGTATTCTTCATTGAAGTAGATGGCTAATCGAACCATCTAAATATGGCGAAAGCCTAAGGTATGCTCATTATTCTAATTCAAATTTCATTCTTGCACACATGCAATAATACACAATAGAACATTCAATTAAGATGACACCTATTAAAAGACCACTTCTATAGTAAGACTTTTATTCATGGTCCCAAACCCCCATAAAAAGATCCATGTGAACCTGTATTTTGAGACCAACTCTTTATGGAGATCTTTAACTCCAGGCCAGCCCACTGTATAGTCTTTATAGAGAGGTTCCACTGTATCTCAAGTGATTTCAAGTCTTGCTGTTATTACCCATTGTAATTTGCACACACAACATGACATGTATAGATAATTGTATCATTGGGAAAATAACCTACATTTTATAAAGATCCTAATAAGCTGAGTATATCCTGGCTTCATTTCCAATAACCTTGCTTGGTGAGAAGTGCAATTAATCTACTCAATATCCATTGAGCATTTGTTATGCTATTACATGCCATTTGAATGGGTCCTTTTCTATTTGATTTTCTTATTCATGCAGACGACCAATCACATGGCCAGATCATCAACAATTATATGGTCTTCTTGGTCTCCGGAATTCATCAATAATTGGTGGATTTGGAAATTTTCTGATCTTTCCATTTTGCAAGCAAGAACTTCACATTTATGTGTATTCACCTTATTGAACTAAATACTGATATGAGTGATCATGGTTATATGCAATATAGATATCTGAGCTTATTTCAACAGTATCACTGCATATGTCCTTAGTAACCACAAAACCCCCCCCCATCTGAATCTGAAACAGTGAGTTCAGAAAAGAATAACTCAAATGTTTGCATTTCAGTACTATTAGCACACAAACCATTATGATCTTGTCCTCATAAGGTCACCGGAAGAAAGATGATGAAAAGTAAGGACATTGACCTCATAGGAGCTTGGATTACATAACAGCTTTCAAGCTGCATGCGTTCCAACCACAGTGACCTACATGGCATAAAACACCCCCCTTTTTATCATATTCACATGCTGCATATAACCTACAACCTTAATGACAGAAAATGATGTTTTCATTGCTTTCCCCATCAACAAACGATTGATCCTACAAACAAACGGGCAGATTCTCAGAATTGACACATTAGAGCTCAGAGGTGGCTTGTCTTGCCACTAATTGGGTTTTCAAGAGGTCATCAAGATCATTTTTTAACTTATCAAATCTGTGTTTTCAGCTAATATCAAAGATTGAATATCGCACATCGAGCACTGATTGTAGGTCAAGTATGTAAAAAACAAGATTTTTGATGATTAAATAATTTTGTGTCAAGTATATCTTATATGTGCCGGATTGTGTTTAACTTTTGAATGTGTGCATATGTTTGGAGAAAATAAGATAACATTGTACTAAATGACCCCAATTATGCTATTAGGGTTCCCATTAGAAAGCTTGAATCACAAAGGGGTTCATAAAATGTAAATATAGTCATGAACATTTATTAGCAGGGCTTAAGGTTAATGTGTCTAGCATTTCTAGACAGAACGGGTATTTCATAAGACTATTTACCACAATTTAATCTTCAATTATGAGTTTGGAATAAAAATATGCACACCAAGTCAACAACTAATGTGAATAAATACATTTCAATTGCACTGAACCCAATTAAGAAATACCAAAAAGGAATTATCAGATCCCACTTAATTTTGGAGAGCACATTCTTCAGCACTATTTCCAACTTGAAAACTAATCACTTATTACCATTTTTGCTTTCATGTCAATTATTAAAGCAAAATAGAAAATGCAACTCATAAAAAATAAGTGACAAAAACAAATATCAAAAGACACGCACGTGTGATTCTCCGGCATGTCATGTTTGACCACTTGTTTGTTTACAATAAATTATGCAACGGTGTGAGTTTTGGATGCACGATTGTAGAACATACAGATCTGATGATCAAGACCAGCAACATGACGATTAAATCATGTAAAAGAAAGATCAAAGCCTAGCAACTTTCACAATGGAACTGTCATTTATACACACGGGATTGTAGTTCAGCAAAAACCGCAAGCAATTTGTACCAAAACAAACTGTCAAATCGCATGAAAAAAGTAGGTATTTCTGTAGATTTTAACGAAGAAGTTTGAGATACTCAAGACTATAATGTACAGTTGTTAAAACGCTCTTCAAATATGACATACAATCACAAAATAGTGGTCATTCTAAAGGGGTCACAAACAGTTTGGGCCCCGCATGACCTGATATCGTATGCCTTGCGCGGCCATTTTGGCCACTAATATGCACATTTTTGACATCTTTGTAGAAAAATGGCACTTACCCGTTTGTAATAAAAGTAATAATCCTATGGTACTCCGCAATAGCTTATGAATAACTTTGGACGCCATATATACACCATGTATATGAACATATGAGAACAAGTTTATATAAAAAAACGGAATACACAAATCATCCAATGTAGTGAACAGAGTATGAATACATTCAATGAACCATAGTACGCATTACCATCAAATGTAAGAAGACTTGCGCGGCTGTTCCACGCTACGGCACTACGCCAAACAACCTCATTAAGGAATGCGAGGAGATTATTAATATCGGCTGCTCTTTCAACTAGTTTACACAGTTTAGCAAAGTAATGACATTGTTTTACATAATTTCGTTAAAACATACGTATTACATGCATCAGTGCAATAGCGGACCCCGATAAATATGTGTGTCGTTTGGAAGAGCGCTGCACTATGGGCCCGTTTATGAAAATTAAGGTTAACATTAGGAATTTTCCCGCGTAAACGTCATCGCAGGCAGCATATAGCATAGTAATATGCGTGTTTCTCAATGAGACCTCGTGGGTTTGTTATTCTTTATCATTGATGTTCAACGCGATGCGATGTTTCTGGTTTGCCGTATCTGGGCAAACATTGCACATATATACTGATACAAAGACAATTAGTTTTGGTTTTCTTTTGACCCAGCTCTTTGATCACTACTATGAGTTATTGGTTGCTTTAATTTGTTGCATGACAAGTTAAAATGACTTTTCTTCGCTGATTTCTTTACATACTTAGGTACAATTACCGGAAATCACGGTAATGAAATTTAATATAGCAAGGAAGTCACGTATGAACATTAATTGAAAATAAGCATGATAATTATATGTTTTGGTTCATTCTTATATCTTTTTATCCCCATTCTCAAACCTCTCACACGATTATGACGTAATGCCATAAATATTAGACGTCCATGCATGATATTAATTGTAATTTCTGATGGCAAATGAATTAGTAGGCTCAACTTGCCGTTCACTACAAAACACAATAAACTTAACTTTAAGAATACGTTTGATCACCGACCTATTGAAGGACTGTTGATTGATGAATATAGATTTCTATTTATGCATTTATGAGATGTCGATAGCTAAAATGCTCGTTATGTTTCACAATCCTCGTGCCATCGAAACAGCGCCCAGTGGGCATATATATCTCACCATGGCAAACCTTCCTCTGATGTTTATTCAGTATTATTTGAATCATATAACACGTTTCTTTTTAATAACTGCAGTCAGTTGGTTTTCCGTGTTCATCCACTATGGAAATGCGAAAATCCATTTCCCCCTATAAAAAGATATCTTTTAGTGCTCCGTCTTTGTCACATGTTTTAATTTCTTGTTATGCATGCATATCTCTTTTCTAGTTTAACTTACATATAGTTATTTATTTCATTTCTTGATGTTTAAACCGCGTGATTAACGAAACCAAAACAAGTGAAAGTGCAACGAAGATTAAGTTCTTTATCGTTTTCCATCAATCAACACACGCCAACGGATTTCATATTCATTGAAGCCTATCGTATACATGCAGTTTGTGTCATAGTATTACGTATTGCTTTATTCGACAGCTTATGTTTAGAGATCAAAATATACGGCTGTGCGAAGTGTCTACAAGTCGTAAGAATGACGTCACATGTCGTTGAGCGTACAAGCTCGAGTTCGCGTACAATCACTTTTGTCCCCCCAGGCCGGGATTATTATAGTTTTACATACATGATGATCCATCCAGTTACAAAATCTCCAAAACAATTCACCTATAAAGTTACACATAGCTCCAAAAACAAAGGCCAAGGGAGATGAAAAGAATATTTCAGTGGTTGGAAATTCTCATGATTAAAATTTGAGAACCTTCTTTCAATCGCGCACACTTTTTTTATGCGTTTTGCCGGCCTCATTGGAATGTTACTTTGCCGTTAGCCACGAATTCGTATCCATGTCATCAGCTTGTGCAAAGAAGTAAGATACCTGCCAGATTATTTGGCCACATATATATGGTTACTTTTGCGTCTGACCTCCACCTACAGAGTACCCCTTTTCCAATTCGAAAATCACGACCATCTAGTGTACAGCCGTCTAATGTGCGAGTGTCGATAGAGAACAGAAGCAGCGTATCTATGCTCGCTGCTGGTGAGGAAAAACAAACAAACATTAGTCACATAAACAAAAAACAAAACAAAAATATAAAGACAAAAAAGCAGCTGTCCATACAACATATTAGGGGCCATTCAGTATTTATGACAGGGTGGAATAGGAGGATTTTCCAAAATTGCTGTGCCCACTCCCCTCAAACTTCTGTGAAAAAATTGGTAACCCCCCTCAATTTCATGACAAAAATTGATGACTCCCACCGCAATCATTGTCAGTTAACTAAAATCACATTTGATGGATATCCATAATATAAAAAAACAGTAAATTTTAGTACAGAATCTCTAAAAAAAACAGGGGTAAAATTTTTATGAAACAAATTGATAGCCCCCCCTTCAAATGTGTGTGAAAAAATTGATAGCCTTCCCCCCCCCCCCCCGCTGCAAACATTGTGACAAAAGTTCATGGCCCGCCCTAAAATCCTCCTACCCCACCCTGTCATAAATACTGGATGGTCCCTTAGTCATATGAACAAAAACAAAAAAAAAAAGAAAAAAAAACAGCTGTCCATATCATATTGTACTAATTTAACATTAAGACAAAGACACTGCATTGACGTCATTGCTATTATTTGGTGGCAAACTAACCCCAAAGAAATTAGCTCTTCCTTGTATAGAGTATAGACGGACCCCAAGTATTGCAGCATGTACGTAACACAAAGAACAAGACCCGAGTCATTACACATTTTGCACAGCTAGCTATGGCCTCGAGGGGTGGGGGTGGGGTCTTGGTCAGAAAATGGGTACGGACGTGCTTCAGACAGGTTGAAAACGGCACCTACCAATATACATATTTTTGCGAAATATTTGTGAAAAAAGACACCCAGTTTCGCGGCACGTCCGTACAAATCGCGATAGTGTGAGACCCCCCCCCCCCCACGATGCTATGACACAAGCTATGATGGGGAGTGAGGTCTATGTATTATACCCCAGTACTAAATATACAGTTACATATCCACAGCCACCGGTGGGTAGTAGACGTCATCTAGATCCCCTTTCAGCCTGTATTTTCTTCAGATAAGTTTAGATCAGGGAAACGTCGTAGATGTGTGTATTACTCACTGTCCACGAGCATAAAACTGACACACTCTTTACAAAGATGAGTACGGGTCTTTATAATTATTTTAGCATCAAAAGTGGCTGTAATGACTATACACTCTTCATTTTTTTCCTTCACCCAAGTTTCAAGGCTTCACCAAGTCAAAGCCAAAAAAAAAGCAAAAAAAAGAGAAAAAACAAAACAAAAACATAAAAAAAAACACACAAAAAACACTGCACCGCTTATCACTTAATCACACTGGTGAGTAGAACGAGATCATAACATATTAAAAAATACATTCTATGGCATATCACACACCATTAATTACTTTTAGATACCTGTGCTTCCATACCATACCATACAATAGAACTTAATCTATTTAATCCAACGCATCTTACGCAACACGTATTTCACGTCACATTACTGTACGGGGCGGATTAACGGAGAATAGCGTTTATTGCAGTTCTGCTTTTCAATGACTATTTTAACATAAGACTAGGAATATTGTAATTGCCAATACGTTGCTAAAAAGTATGTAGTGGGCCAGAATCTGATATCGTAAAGCCTGTGTGGAGGCTAAAAGTATGGGCCTCTGCATAAATGTGTGTGTGTGGTATGTTGTATCATCGTGGGTTTCACGGCTTTCCCATTCACACAGCCTTCAAAGTCCACGTTCATGGTATAACCCGGGCCAACTGAGCTCCTTTATTAGTGGGAGAAAATCAGTTTGTTTTCATAGTAACAAGCCCGAATAGATAAGGATAGTGCGGTATGTGTATACTATGATTTACAAACACCATACCACACCCATTACTACTATTATTTATGTACTGTATATAGTGTCTATATAACAATAGTAGGCCTAATGTGTATGGTAAGTGTTTGTAAATCATAGTATACACATACCACACACCCCTCCCACGATACTGGGGCCCATGGCTAAAAACATAAAAATTAAAATTACTGAAAAAAGCTACGTCATCAACCTTCCGTGTCTTCAATCCACACATAATAAATAATGGTCTAGATGAGGATTAGTTTGGAGGGGGGCGGGGCGCGCGCGGGGGGGGGGGGGGGGGGGGGGGTTCGGGTTTTTCACTTCAAAACTACTTCCCACTTCCATTTTTACCCGGGCATTTTTAGTCTAGTTCTTTTCTCATTTAGCACTGAATGATTTTGTGCAAATTTCCCACTTCCTATTTAATTTTTAATATAGCCATTTCCGACTCATTTCCCACTTCCCACTGACTGACAGATATTTAATTTTTTGCCAAACCCGTAAAAAGGCAATTTCTAATTTAGTGCTGTCACCTACACGTAGTATTTTTAAAAGTGCGGCAGGTGGTGTCATCTAGCGGGCACCTTGGATTAATAATGTGACGCAAATATTCAATGCGCATGCGCGGAAGTAATATCTCCCAACTTCGATAGCAAATATTATTTTCAGTGATTTTAAGTATTTTCCATTTCAAACGTGCTTGATTTCGGTGGTTTTGGAATACTTCCATCGTCATACTTCGAGGACTCGGAATCATGTGATCCAGCAGCGTTTAGCAATTATATATTTAATTAATTTCCTTATAAACTCATGCTAAATCAAGTACCATATTAAAATGGCGACAGCAGCTGACAGAAGTAGTACTGCAACTACTAGAGACCCTTCAGTGAGAATAACTGAACCGGGTTAGTTATGTAAAATGTATACACTCTTTTAGACTGAAGTTCAAGCTTTTGACTAAAAATTCATATTTGGTGAAAAATCTAAGTATGTTCACGTGCTGACAAGTACAAGTATCACCTTTAAAGGTCCTTTCAACTTTTTTTGGCATTTCAAGTATGATTTTTTCCATATTCATGGCCCTGATTGACTGGCGTACACAAACAGTACATATATTAGATCTTACATATTCCAATTGTACATGATTTATGTACAACATTAGTGCTTTGTCTAGGATGTGGGAAAGTTAGTTCGGTTTCATCTTTTTAAGTGTTGATAAGGACCCACTGAATAAAACTACGATTCATGAACTGGGTTTGCATTCTGGATTCTATGGCCCAAATTTATGATTGTAATATGGATGTCTGATACCTACATTGTAGATTACATTTGTTACACACAACAAACAATTTATGTGCATTCTAGTTACCATGGTCCTAATAAAGTAAACATTATCATAAAGATATTAAGATGGATGACTAAGAGACGTGTGTGTGGTGCTCTTGTAACTTGGAATTTTTCCTCCGTGTAAGTGTCATAAAAAGAATTAGATTGATCATCATTGAGAGGCTGGGAATATATATGTTAGCAAGTGAATTTGCACTAGGGTTAACTGCCGTATAAGCTCGCCCTCACACCCTGCTCCAGCATTCCATCCAATCCATAGGATATTTTGATTCATTATAGCATATGATGTGTGATTTTATTTGTTTATTAAAGTGTTCTGTTTATCTTTTCAGATCGTCCAAAGCCACCTCCTCTTGAAGTGAGTTTTCAAGTTGATAATACATGTAATCAAATGACAAAAAAAATATTTGAATACAAGTTTGCTATTCAATTGTGTAGCTTGAATAAGTAATTTTGGGTCAAACTTAAAAATGTATTGTTGTTTGTAAACAAAATACATTTCAATATTGAATAAACATGGTAATAAACAATGTTGAAGAAGCTTAATTAATTTGATCAATATTTGCAACTTACTAATTACACTTTCCTAAAGTCTGGATGATTTTGTAGTCTCAAATGAGTTCCGCCGGCACAAGTATGGACTTGCCAAAGACACCAACAAGACTTAAGGAGAAGGAGAAGAAGTTGGGGCATCGTCGGGTCGATGAGGCTGGTCAGGTCACCTATAAAAAGGTAAGGTGACTGAATAATTGCCTAGATTGATGAACATTCAGCGTGAGGATTAGACGGAGAGTGCTAGTTACTAGTGAGGAGAACAAGTAACCATCAATATATAGTTATTTTTATGAAAAATCCACTCATCTTGCTAAAATATTGACACGTTTCTATTTACTATGAGTGGACGAGTCCATAATCCTGACCCTGTAGACATTAATCTATTCTAAACATGTAGAACCATCTATGTTTCAGTGCAGATTTCAGTGAACATTAGTGACTGGGTCACCTGTTTTCTTTAGGCATGATGTTCATGGTATTCAGCTATATGTGTATCAAGGCGGAATGTTAAATTTTATTTCTCTGGGTACAATCATGATAGTGCTGTAAATCCGGGTCAGCAGCTGTCAACTGCTCTTATATTTTGAGGACCTGGAGAAAGTATTTAATAGACTGCAGGGATTTGTCACAAGACCTTGTTTTCCTTATCTCTCTGGATGTCTTCGAAGAATTTCTCTCCAGGGCATCTCACAAGATCTTACAATGTAGATGACTGTCTTCATCGCTGATTCCTTGGAATAAATAGATGTTTAAGTAGAAAGCTGGTATTGGAGCTAGAGAGTGAACAGTCAATGTGGACAGTTCATTGGTGGCAATACTGGTCACCTGCTGACCATTCAAGATGGAAGACTGGTTAGAAAGTTCTTGATAGAGAAAGCAAATCATGAATAAGCTGATGGAAAAACCTTGATGTACTGAACTGATGATATGAAGTCAACCATTAAGAACTTGCCATGCATTGCTAAACATGAGTTTCTCAATCGAAGATTGACATGATGACATCTTCTCATAAAAATCTCTCAGTGGCTGTGACGTTTTTTATTGAATCGAAATGACTTGGAACCACAGACATCAGTATTGTAATTAAAATTTTCATAATTTTTATTTCTACATTAATATCAGCATGTGTGAAGAATATAACATTATCCACACAGCAGTGTGAAGTGGTTGAAACACCCACCTTCCTCACGATAAATCTATCTGCCTTTGATAAACAATAATGACACTAAAAGGGCCATGGATCTACAATGACTTGACTTATGGAATAGCAAACATGGGTCAATAGATATGCTGCAACTCAGAAATCAATGCTGTTCTCACTTTTTTTCTCAAAATGTTCTTCCCAAATTTATGTTTATGTTTAGTCCAGGTTACCAGTGAAAAGTTTATTAGTTTAGTTCCTAATGCTAAATGCTTAGATGCGTACATGTATGAATGAGTTGTTTTCTAATTGAGATTGAAATTGTTCTACGATATGACCACTGAAGTTTTGACCATTGACAAAACTGCTTTGTTTAGTTTGCATCTGTCTATACGTTGTTTACAGTTTAAGATGTAAATTTTTTGAGTGATGAAAGTCCTTTTGTAATGATTATTGTTCTAATGCTTATATGTTTATATTTGTTATGTATTTATATGAAATTTTCTGGATAGTGCATTGTTACACTGTATAAGGGGAAGTTAAAAACTACATGTATGTGTATATCACATTATACAATTGAATTCTTAGACCATCAAAAACCATGTTTAAATGTTTTCGTATTAATTATTTGTTTATATATATTACATACATATATGTTTTGTGCTTTTGTTTGCTTTTTTTGTCCGTATGATATGTTTGTATATAGATTGATACATAGGAACATACAACATGTACTATATAATCCTATAAGCACTATACAATAATGAGCTTATCAGAGCTTAATAATATTCACTTTATCAAATTAAACCTATGCATATGAAATTACCTGAATAAAGAATTTTTGTATTTATTTTTAAAAGGGATTTAATAAAACTATTAAATAGAGAAACTGCATGAATATTCGTAATTTCATGCTTCCTTGCAGGAGATGTAAGAAACGAACATGAAACGCAATATACTCCTACTGCATTGACCTGACACATGCACGTATGTAAGTCCCCATTTGCACTAACGGCTCCAAGATACAGGGTGTGGCAGCAGTCTATAATATGTACATGGCATTTCCACTGTCATACGATCTTCTCACCTAAGATGCTTTCATTGGACATGATCACATGCAATAGGAAACTGAGTAGACGGTTTTAGTGCATAAACTGTGCTTCGGATGAAATTATTATCAGCTGATAAATTTCAATATATATTGTACATTCTATTCACAAATGATGTTTGTTATGATCTTATGTGAACGTGCTATCGTTAGTTTTGATGGATATTGTACATGTAATTAAGGCATTTTAAAGCTGTTATGTTACATAATTTGGTGCTTCATAGTTAAAGAAAAATCTTTGATGAGATTACTGATTGTGGGTGTTTTCTCATAGGTGGTTGTATCATTATATAACAACATAGCTGAAAGGGTGTATCAATATTAGAAGAGAATAATATTGACAGATGAAAGGCGAAGCTAATTTGCTCGACATACTATAAAAGGAGATGCTTCCTGAACTACCTGCATGGATATCATAGGGACTGTATTGGTTTGTTTTTATAATTAGAGGCTTGACTTTTGAGATGTTGCCCTGTTTAGAACTGCAAATCAGCTCTTATAACATATATTTCAATAGTCATTCCAGATATAATTTATAGAAAGTTTTTTATGCTTTGTTATCTGGTACTCGTTGAACCGTTCAGGTGGATTTACCTTCTTTGGCCATATTAAAGAAATGTACAGTTGGATATGTTTAACCTCAAACTCTGATACCTGAGTTTATGGGTAACTTAATAGCAAGTAGCTGTTTTCCTTCATGTTATCTTACATGTACATTTATAGCCCATAACTGTCCATATGAAATATAGGATAACTCGAATTATTTTACCAACTTTCTTCAAGCTCGAGGTAAACAGTCCCAGCTGTGTAATAATCTGGTCTAATGAACCAACTCAAATTCATTTATGGTGATAGTATAGACATCACACTGTGCTAATTTATTAGGCTTGAGACCCTTTTACTTTCTATTATCCACATCATAACAATGTTGAGCCTTTACAATGGATGTCATAGGACCTTGTACATTATCATGCCTTTCCATCTCTTTTGTCAGGCTGATTTAAAGTGTTTAGTTATTGCATTATCATTATCATGATTACAATACAATGCAATTCAAATATATTTCTTCTAAAACTATTTTGCTGTATATTCAATTACTCTTGAGGTATTTGATGCATGGATAGTCAATAGATCAACATTATTCCCTTCACTTGAACTTTTTATTGTTAGATGTTCAAAAGTTGAGGTCATCAATCCAATTGGACGAATTCTGTTTATATAACCACAATATGATCTAAACTTCCATACTCGATTAGATGAGTCTCAAATGGCATGACGCACGGCGTCGCGCGCCATGTCTGATTTGATTTTAGGCTGATATCTTAATATGGGCGGTGTTTAGTTTTTATCTTGTACATTTACTATTTTTGCTGGTCTTCTTGTAATTATTCCCAAGAAACTCCAAGACATATTACAGTATAATACCTATGTGTGATTTCATGAGAGCTTGTCTGTTGTCTCACTAGAAAGGTTTAAGGTTGTCTCTGAAAAAAGGTTTAAGATGCTGAAAAATTCTCTATGGACTAACGTAGATGCCTTTTCATGTCTGAACTTTTGTCCCCATGACCGGAAAATGTCGTGAAACATGTAGTGGTAGAGACCCGCTTTGGTTTCAAAATGGCTGTTGAGTGACATTAGTTCTTAGAGTTATTTATATCGGTGGTTTAAATTAGAGATTATGCTTTATGTCCATACTCCTATGTTAATGGCATGTAATTCCTGTTTGCATAGCCATTCCTATTACAACGAAGAGGTCATATGGTGTTGCTGTTATTTTATCTGTTGGCTTTGTTTGCTATGTCAGCTCTGATTCTGTAGTTACTAGTTAGATATGTAGTTTTTGCATGGGAACTCCAAATGAAATACAAAATTACACTTTGTAATCAGTGATTAGCTAAGATACAACCACCTTTTTATGATTCTTATATCTAGTACTAATTTTTGGACAGATTTGTATTTTAAGGTTTCACTTTGAAAAGCTGCAGTTATGTTTCTATTTCATACAGTGGAAGAAACAGACTTGAAATTGAAAATTATAATGTAAATCCGCAGAAGATGCAGAGTTGCAAACGTGTGGTTGAGGGCGGAATGAACCATCTGTAAACAGATTTATTGGAATGGGTTCTCAATAGACACAGAATTAACAATGTATAACTGAATAGTCATTGGATATTTTACCACAAAAATATATTAGATCGTGATATTAAGAAAGGATATAGTTGTGGTGATGGAAAATGTGCTGTGGGTATATTTGATTATACAATGTGTGGTTTCTATCACCTGTGCATCATGTACTTTCAATCAGCACTGTCGGTGACTGGGGAACTGAGATGGCATCATCACCAGAAATGTTTTCTGCATGTACATATCAATATAAGTTGGCATAAGAAGTTGGAGAAAATGCCTTTGAAATTGCCAAAATCCCCTCAAAATGCAACCAAAGTACCTGTCGGTTACAGGAAAACACCAAAATTCAAACTTCCGGCCGTGTTGGTCAATGGACCATCAGACTTTCGATATGAGGGTCTCTCCAGCTCAGATGGTGTGCCAGTTAAAGTGCGCTCGTTAGATAACTCCAAATATCCTTCACTAGATCAGCAGAAGAAGTCAAATAATTATGTGTCTAGAAGTCATACTTTTGACTTGGAGGTGCTTAGTGATCCAGATATGACATATATTAGTAAAAAATTAGCGAATGAGTATGAAAAGTCAAATTCAAACGTGCAGAACCAACACTTTCCATATGACACACACTCAGGAAAGTACCTCCAAGTAACTCGTCCAGTTTTGTATGGATTGAGCACAGCTGGACGCTGTACCCGTCTTAACAGTATTGATCATGAAAACACATCGCATGGGGACATTGTGGATGACAGAACAGCAAAGCCTCTTGGAAGGTTTGGATTTTCATCTTCCGTAGGCTCACTGTTAGCCTTCCAGGACTTATATAGAGTGTACGAAGATGAAGAAAGTAAGGAGGATAAGCTGTGTTCTACGCTACCGGATTGGTATATGGATGCATCCACATTATTCCATTTGTATATGCCCAAAATAGGATGGTACGACTTGCTATTGGTAAGCATTGAATTGAAAGTATCTTACTAGTGGGAGTTAGGTATACTTGACTTGATACTTCGATGTACTAGCAATAAGGCTTCTTCTATCGTTTACTTAAGTCTATTATGTCAAATTGTGATGTTAAAAGAATATAATCATAAGAGTTTTGTCAGTGGTAAACTTCAAGTGGTCCTCTGTAATCTTAGCAGAAAATGTTCAATACTTTGCCAACTTTATTTATATCGGTATGTTCTAAGTCTGAATGCAAATTTTGTTGTACGTTTGAAATCTAGACAGAAATTATATTTTTGTTGGTGTTTTCCGACAGTTTATAGTCTATGCATGTGTGTCATTGTAATCTGTAATCCCATAGAAACCCACGTCTGAATTGATGGCGGCTATCCAGCGAGGCATCGGTCAGAGTATCGGTAGCCTGGCCTCCAAGCCAGAGCGTGATCTCCTCTATGAAGACTTTCGCACTGTAGCCAATGTTTTTTTCCCAAGGTAAGAGAATTGGTCCCTCTGCACCTGGTATCTGGGCTTCCCTTTTTTCCAGATCACAATGTTACACGCTTTTCTACTGCCATGCACTTTGTTTTGTTGCATAGCTGAGGATTTTGTCAATATTCTTGTTGGGAAAAAAAATATTGATTTAGATAGTTTCATTGCTGTCATACACTGACTGCAAGAAGAAGTGCATTATGTAGAAAAGTGTAAGCATTTATTGAAAAAAATCATCGTGGAAAGGAGATCAGAATGAAGTCACATCAAATTTGCCAGCACAATTGAAAGAATGCTACCCACAGCTAGCATTTTGAAGACCTGCTATACGTATGTGGCTGACGCTTGATTGCTTATGCATTCTTTTTATTTCAATTCTCCTTTGTTGTTGTTTTCTATACACGGATTGTAACACAATTTTACGAGTCAGATTGCTTGGTCACATACGTATAGCAAGTACATCTTCGAGGAGCTAGCAAGCATGCGGTAAGCGCAAGGGTTTGGTCTTCTTCATTTCGAAGAACACGAATCGTTGATTAAGCCTTCAGTCCCGTTGCTACTTTGTTAGAAACCAACGTCGGAGCTGATGGCGGCCATGCAGCTGGGGATTGGTCAGTCCATCACGATCCTCTCAACCAAGCCCAAGCGCGACTTACTCCTGCAGGACTTCTCTATCATAGAGACAGTGTTCTTTCCCAGGTGGGTGGCTGCTGCTGGCACACTGCGGGGCGAGGGTTAGGCTGCGTTCACATGTAAGAGATTTATATCGCTGAGGTGATGAGGCGACTGGCAATTTTCATGTTCACATTGAAAAAGATTTTGATATGATTTTACTAGCTCTTTTTCTTGTGATAGACAGAAAGACGGAGTGTATGAACTGGGTTCATAAACTTGTTGTCCCATCGCTACATCGTTAGCGATATTGCTTACATGTGAATGTAGGGTTAAGAGGCCAAGGCTCGCCATAATACATAGGTATCAGAAACAAGTCAGGTTAAACGTGCAATTCATTTCATACAATTCATTTCGTTATGAGTAATTGTTTGAAAAATGCATTGATAATTCTGGCAATAAGATTAACGTTTAAGTATATTTGACTCACATAAATAAACAGGAAGGATTCATTGTACATGTATTTAGGATCATTTACGAGATTCTGACCATTGGGTCATTCGTACACTTGTTTGGGACACCTCAGGAGTTCACAAAATATGTATTTTACAATAAAACTTAATTCGAAAAGACAGCAAAAACAATTGAGGAAAACCCTAGACAAATGCACTACTTGTGAAGAAAGAGTGAGTTGTTTCATGATGACGTGTATTATGGAGGCCTTGGGTCTGTTAATGTGATGAGGTATACAGCACGACCGCTAGAACAGTGTCCAGTGTGCACAGATGTGTTAACGTTATTCTTTCTAGTTTGTTTTCGCACAGTTTAAGTTTCCGTTTTTGTTTGCTTTTTAAGATGTTACAAGCATTGTAGAAGATTAAGACTATAATGAGTTTCATCAATTTTGCTGAAAGATGAATGCAGAAATTCAAAGTCAAATGCGCTGTATCTTGCTTCACTTTGTTCGCATGCTCTTTTGAATCAGGAAAAGGCGTAATGTGGAAATAATCGCACTCCTTTAGCCCTATTTGGAGTTATGCGAAAGTTGCTAACATTTTGATGCATTGCTCTATGTTGGTCACATTGTCCTACGAGTGCTTGCATTATATATGTGTGCTGCTAAACTGCTTGTCGTATGAGCTTCTACATAATAGTATACAAAGTGAATGTACTAAATTTTTAAGACAACAAAACATCAACTGTGCACTCTGTTGAGTTGTTGGTATGCTGTATAATGTCATCAATGTTTCGCTGCAGTGTGGCTTTTAACCTTATCATGGTGTCGTTGCTTTTCCTATGTCTAACACGATCCTTTCTTACAATAATGATGCAGTGGCGACTCGGTATTGCATTTATCTTTGTTATATGGTGGCCAGTTATACTGTTTGATTTAAGATGATTGTAATATGTTTGTATATAATACAGTGTTGGCCGTTTTTTTTAATTGAAGTAATTTTTTGTTATGGTGTGAACATGATTCGCTTTCTTAGTTTTCTAAAAATATTGATTAAGGATCATATCATAGACTTCAGCCTATTAAATTATGCATAATTAGAAAGCAGTAGAATTAATTATATCAGCTTAAAATCTCATTTGTCTATTACTTGGAAATGAGATTGATTTCAAATAATTGATTCTTACAAACTTATAATTCCAAATTTTCTGAGATTTATTGAACTGCACTTAGCAATAGTTTGTTAATATTGTGAGAAGCAACATAGCCATGGTTTGGTTGTTTATATTGTGAATATGCCTTGGGAGAATCATTATCTTAGTATGCTTTAATTTCAGTCCTATGTAGTAGCATGTAATTGCATAGCAAATTACGCACTTGCATACTAGATCATAACTCAAGAAATCCTTTGTTTTTCTACCTCATTTTTGGACCATAATGTTCACTATGGTATCACTATGGTACATATAGGAAATGATTATTGTACCCTTTTCATAAATCATACAGATTCCAACAGTATCTGTTCAATTAGTGATATTCAATATTCAATATAATTCTTTAACTATTTCACAGAATAACAGATCTTTTTTCTGACGTAAAATAGTGATCTATTTAGTATTTGCATGTTGTATCACATAACATATGTAGAAATACATAAATGTAAAAGTAGAATGTATTTGTCACAAATATCACCATTGCAAGTGCAAGCTGTATGTGCTACTAGCAATTTAAAAAGAATGAATCCACTTTAGGAATATTTGTAACACAAGTTATGAAACAGTTATAAATAAAAGATTTGTATTTTAGAAGTTACAAATTCGTATCATGTTTTATACCTCAGATTTCTCCAAGTCATGTTCACATTATTTAGTCTAAAAATGATTCTCAAACTTCTAGTCATGTGATGCATGTTATGTTACGTGGTAAGTTTTTGTTTTATGTGGCAAGATATATATATTTCACATGATTTCTTCCAAGTTTTCTACTTTTTAGAAATATAATTCAATGTGTAATCTTTTGTTCTACATTTATATCAGTAATATCTGTAATTTTATGTATTCATGGTTTTTAGCATGTTTAGGAGTTTTCACTTTATTATACATGTATATTTTATTGTGATCAATATGAAAAGATGTTTTGTATTTGTATGTTTAACTTTTTCGTAATAACTGATGGGTTACAATAGTTGACATCCATGAATTGAACTTTCTTGTATTTTACATGCACAACTTGTATAAAATATTGTTAATTTTGTCCACTGAAATAAATTTCAATTATTTATACAAAAGCCCAGATATCTGAATCATTACAAAATGACCAAATCTAAAAATTCTATCATTTGTTCCCACAGTTTCCAAATATTAAACTGCATCCGGTTCGGACAACTAGAGTGCATTTTCAAAATTACTTTTCATGTATGTCATGCACATGAGAGCTTTACGGTAATTGACGTTTCACTTCCTTCCTTTATGTGAAACAACAGTAACTCCATTTCCTCACTTACTCAAACTGAAACATTTCATTGTAGGAAGTTAAATGAGAAATTACAAAGCCTTGCTTCAGTATGAACTTTTTGGATAATTTACCTTTTAATTGCCCAGCTCGTTAGAAGGCAACACAGAGCAAAGTAAAATATTTACTTACTAAGTGCATGTTCCAAAAAAAAAGTATATAAGAACTAGAAAATACAATAACCCAGGCTAGATTCATATATTGGTACAGTAGAACTGCTCTTGAGACTGGCCTCAACTAGTTTCAATAGAGGTGGTCTTATTATAGAGGTTCGCAGTTATCCCTTTATTCCCTTTATGAATGCTTGGGACCACGAAAAGTTGTCCCATTTTTAGAGATGGTCTCTGTGTAGAAGTGGTCTTACATGAAGGTTCTACTGTATTCAATAATAACTCATCTAATGCATATTCATTGAATACTAACTGTCAATGGTAATTTGCTTTGCAGAGAAGGTAGCAACCTAACACCGGCCCACTCGTACTCAGACTTCCGCTTCAAGACGTTTGCACCCATCGCCTTTCGCTATTTTCGGGAGCTCTTTTCCATCCAACCCGAGGATTTCCTGGTATGGTCACAGTTAGTCTTATCCAAAATAAAAATAAAAATTCTCGTTCAGTTTTTAGTTTATTGTTGCTATTGACTATTGTAAAATAACTTTTTTTTAGTATATACTGAGAATATTTGAAACTATTTTTTCTTAAATTTATTACTTGGGCAAGTACATGTATGTAATAATGTCATTGGACATATGATGCCGAGTCATGTAAGAACTATATCACATAGGATCTGGTGGACTTTGAATGAATGATTTGTGACGTATTGGTGTGGGTTTAAATATCAGGATTATTTTGCATTATGCGTTTTTGCCCTTCTATTTATTTGAACGTTCATGGAGAATGTGTATCAGATCGTTTGCATTGTCCTTTGCAAAGAACGCTCAAGTCCAGATCAAATGACCTGTATAAGATGGTCTATTTATTCATGTTCATCAACATCGATGGTGCATCCAGATTATTAGACATTTAATTATTAGACATTAAGACATTTCATTAGACAAAAGTTACTTAAATGTATTATGGCAATTGTAGCAAAGTAAATTATGATGTTAAATCGGACAAATAATGGGACTGAAATTACTTGCATTGTTAGTCTACAGGAATATCTTTTGCACTATATGCACGAAGCTCATATCTTTATTTGCCATAACTTATGAACTGAATAATGAGCCTGAAATTGATGAGTAAGAATTGCTTGTTAATCATGTAGATCATACATCAGACTTCATATTGACAAGAGTCCTCTTCTCCGCACTAATGCTTGACACACCCTCTTTGATATTCATCGTGCTAAAGTAACAAATGAGATTTGCATAATGTTCACAACTGCCGTGCCCTAAATGCCTTGTATCTGCTAAAGTCAATATTTGGAAGAAAATGGCTTTCAGCAATTATGTATGGACTTTACCTTATGTAGGTATTGACCTGTAGACACATGCAAGTTGTCGGTGTTGTTTGAGCTTCAGTAACTCGCATCACTTCGACCTTTGTAGGGTGATTTACAATAGTGATTATGATAAAGTAATCTCTGCATACTAGCAGTGAGACATGTTACATTTGATTCAATTGTAGAAGGGAAGAAATTCAGAGGTTCATTTATTTCAAAGCTATTCCATTTGTCTAGGGTCTTGTTCCGTATAAGCTATTATAGACAGTGGTGCTTCTAATGTAATTTGGATAATAGCATTGCCGTAGTACTTTTGTGTGGAAGTTTGTCTTTGCTAACAGATGTACACCTGACTCAATCATATCATTTGGGCATTAGCCATGATACACAAGCTAATCCCTCAATGAGAGCCATATTAATTATGTTGGCCAAAAATATCTGTAATCTTTAATCACATTTATCTATCCTTTTGAGTCCTCCTAACCTGATTTATGTTTCAAACACAATGGTATACAGTAGAACCTCTTAACTTTCATAGAGGTGGTATCTTTATATAGAGGTGGTCTTAGTGGAAGGTTTGATTGTATTCGTGAGGTTGGTGTAATTGCAAAGTCTCCAGATATAAATAAGACTATGATTTACCAATCTCTAATGGTGGACAATTAATGAATAGGCAAAATATAAGTGATTCCTTGTGATGGGCTTGAAGATCTTTTACGCTATTTGGTCTAGCAGAGTCTGCGCATAAAGAGGCCAGATTAATTGTTGACAAAATACTCAATCGTGTGAGCAATGAGCCGTTAAGCTAGTAAACTTACATTACATATTACTAAAAACACATATGTGGATATAACTTTTCGCATATAGGATTGATCAGGCACAAAATTTATAAAGCTATTTCTAATTTAGACTTGCATCATCATTGTTTTCCTTTTTAAAAATCTGTTCCTTGTCGATATATTATTTAAGTGAGTAGACGTCTCATATTGCTATACTATGAAAATATAAAATTCAAATGAGCTGCCATAAAAAGTTTCAACTAATAATCAAACAATTTTTTAAGAATTATTATTGCCTGGTCTTTGACTGGTCTTTGATTCTGCTGTGAAAATTAAATTGAAATTAAAAAAAGAAATAAGATTTTTTCAAGTTGTAAATTAAAAAAAAACAACACAATTATTTATTGGCAAGCTCACAAAGAATGTAATACATGTACATGTGATATAATAATCCAGTTGTATTGACTAAATCGAAGAAACATTGGGCATCATAGCTCTTTACCTTTATCACCTGCCCACTGTCCATCTACAAGCGCTCAAGTGTACTTGTCCCGTCCGAGTTGAGGCAATTCTGCTGCATTGGGGTCTATTGATCTGGGCCAATCGATGACTATTGTGCAAGATAGTTGCTGGCTTATGGGGTGAAACACATTGACCTACGGGATAAGTCATATTATATCCTGTTAATTTAAAAAAGAAAAATTTGTATTGTTTTGCAATTTTTTTCTTCTAATTATACATGAGAAACAATAGGAATGGTTTATTTCAAGCTCTGATAAATTGAATTTTGTGTATTTATATAACTAGAGGCAAATAACCATTCCCCTAGTGTTACTTTGCATTATCAATCACTTTGATACACAGTGCTGATAACTAGAAATTTCAAATAACTCAAATTTTTAGTCTGTCTTCAAGGTCAAGTTCAGTAGGTCCAACTGTACTCTAGTTGTAGATAATCTACAAAATAAGTTGTTTTCAAATTATTACTGCAGACTTTAAATGTAACGAGTTTGAGAGAGAAATATATCAATACATGTACGTGTACTAGTATACAGATTTGTGACTTGTTTGTTCTCTTGAACATATGAGTCTAATGATGTAATAAGATGCACTCTAAAAATGATCTGTCTATTTTTCATATTTCAGCTGAGCCTGTGTAATGAGGCCCTTAACGAACTGTCCAACCCGGGTGCAAGCGGTTCCATCTTCTACATCACAACTGATGATGAGTTCATCATCAAGACGGTTCAGCACAAAGAGGCGGAGTTCTTACAGAAACTTTTGCCCGGTTATTATATGGTGGGTAATAAAAAAGCCAATTTTTGCTGGTGTTTTTCTATGAAATTCTATGATATTATGGAATTTGATTGTGAACTGATACTGGCCATTGCCATCAACACTTAAAGCTGTGACTAGGTATCTCAGCTATGATACATACTTACATGGATGTGGTAAGGAAAGAGTCCATAACGGTTCACCACCATGGGAACAAAAAATGATCAATTACCCAGGAAATGTTCCATTGCATTTGATCTCAACAAAACTCCTTTGGTGTATAACTTCAAGCATAATTCCACAGCTTTGCAACAGAACATATTAAATTTTGTTTGATGATAACAAAACAAAAATGGCAATCTTTTGTTGGTGATAATGGCCTGTCTTTTGGTAGAAGGTAATGATGGTATTGGATGGTGATCATGCATGGAAATTGTGTGCTCTAAAATGTGTCTACAGCTACATAATGTCGTAATGTGTGTCATAGAAATATGCTTGCTATTAGAAAGTAGAGATTTGTAGACATTAGAGTCAATCAACAACCATTTGATAAGCATACCCGTATTAGAAAAAGTAGGCTGAAATGGAACCATGTGAAAATATCCAGGCAATTATTAATGATTGAATTATTACAATTACTTTGAATGTGATAAAGACTTATTAACATTTAGAAAGAATCATGTGGTAAGAATTTACCAGACGTCAAAATGTTTGAGGTGTGTTCTTTCATTTTACTTTTGCACAGAAAATTTTGTTTTGTAATATAGCATGAGTGCTTCATGATAATAGCAAAATTCAATCATGTGTTTTATGAACCAATACTAAGTGTAAGTAGATTGAAAAATATCTCACTTATATATAGAGAGAGCGCTATCACTTTCTGAAGAATTAACATAAATACATGTATAATGCCATTATGTTCTTGACATGAACATGGTTTTAAACTGAATTATGCCAAATTAATGTGGAACTAGAGTTTTAAAGTTTACATTATGTTGAATCTGATAAGGTATGGATAAATCAAGGAAATAATCATTTCCTTTTTGATCTTACGTACTAGTACATTACAAGTCTTGAATTACTATTAAATAATTTTGGCTAACTTGAAATTTCTATTTACTCTCTTCAAGTAGCGTTTCACAGCCCAACTAAACTAAACTGTAATGTCAATTTAATACTGTGTAGCTAGACATATCCACCTAAAACTATCAATAGTATAAGAATTGTTAAGATAAATAGATTTATTTGTTATAATTGGTAATGTACATATTGCAAGTTAACTATTGTTTATATTAGAATTTTTGTTGCTTTATTAATAAAGTGGCAAGGCGAGACATTAGGTTCAGGAAGTAAATAAAGTAGGGTCCTCACACGAATTTTACGAATTATGTACATATTTTATCCGAATTGGTCACTGGATCCATGGACACTGGACAGCAATTTGAATAATTTCCAACAGTGCTTAATTTGATAATTGTAATGTTTTTCTAACATTCAGTAGTACTGCATGTATATATATGAGATAAAAGTGGCTGGCATTCTCTCTGTGAAAATCAGACTCCTATGAATTAGCACTTTGTGTTGTGTTCTTTTTTCATAATTTTGATAATCGATTAACATCAAATTCAATTGTTCTTTCTCTCTGTTGTCTATAGCAACAATAGTATTTATATTTTACATGTCCTTGTAGACATGATTTACAAAAAGCTTAACATTTATTTGTCGCAGTGAGATTTTAAAATCTTAATATTATACAATATTTGATTTACCACTTACATTGTACATGTAAGTCTTTAGAAGAATTTTGTATGTACACAGGAGAAGGGAATGTCACTTGGACATAAGCTAAATGCTCTATTTATTTTGTTTCAGAATCTGAATCAAAATCCCCGCACGCTCTTGCCAAAGTTTTATGGTTTATATTGTTACCAGGTACAGTAAAAAAGCTATCATTACCTAATTTTCCTTATTACATTTATCGATTTTTATTTAATTCATGCATATTTTACTTCTAATTATATAAATCGAAGATGCAAATGTATGATGAAATAATGCTTTTTTATGCATCTTTTAAAGACGAATTTCAGTGCAAAGGTATAGTTGCGAAATGTTTGTAGAAATACCCCCTGCCAGAAATAGACACAATCTAGCTGTATGTTATTCAACATCCCAAACGTAGTGACACAGTATATTTGTTTATTCAAATTCAATGCATAAACACATGACAAAATATTTCATTTGTCACCTTTAGTCTTGATTATGGTTGATAATTTGGATCCGTTTGATTTTATGTTGAATCTTTTTAGTTCCAAAACTGGTGTAGATTGCAATACAAGGTATAGCCTCCTCCATGTTTGTTATTGCAATATCATTATCGCTGCACAAAAACACTGATTATTGAAGACCATTTTGTGTCAAAGTCCCAAAAAGTAACTATATGGTGCATGTCTATAAGTTTTAGATTTTGAAGATATGTGTCCATAATATAGTCATTCATTGTTGGATAATCATCTTGTCAAGTCGTTCATTTGTTGAAATGAAATGTAGGATTCACTCAAAGTTTTAATGTTAATTACATACTTATTGAAACAATTAAAAATGTTCACTGTGAGTATTGATATGTACTAAAAGAGATAAGTGGACTGCAAATTGCGTTCATCAGTGTGCTTATAGATGTTCTTCTTGATGTCCGTACATGTATACTATTCCAGTGGCGTACCTACCTTCACATGTAAGCCATATCGCTAATTGATAAAGTGATGTAGCTATGAGGTTATAGGAGATTTTTTCAATCCTATGTATTTGAACTAGACTGTTCACGCGTAAATGATTTTGCGTCGTCACTCAGGGGATATTTTTCATTCAGTGATAAAATCGCCTTCTCTATGAAGCAAATTTGCTCTGTCGCTTGCATGTGAACATTGCTATGGAAATATATGTGATTTCAAAAGTCTCTGGTCGTCGGTCACTTTTTAAAACCAATTCATGCTCTCCTTTTTGAACAAGAAATCATGTCAAAATTGCCTTCTGTTTGAACACAAACATTGTCAGAGCGACGTCGCTTCATCGCCTGAGCGATTTACATCACTTATGTGGATGTAAGCTTATGTATACTTAGGTACCAAATGCAAAAAGGGTATATAATCGTTTCAAGCTATTTGGTATCCAGAATACAATGATAATATTCATTTACATGAATATGTAGATCCACATATTGTATCATGATGATATTCACTAAGTTATATTTTCATTTCAGTGCGGTGGAAAGAATATTCGGTTTGTTGTAATGAACAATCTTCTTCCATCTTCAATAAAGATGCACGAAAAATATGATCTCAAAGGCTCAACATATAAACGAAAGGTTTGTTGAACACTAAATAGATTAAGGTTGTATTGGTTTAACAAACTACAAGAATATAGCAAGATTGTGGAACATACTGGAAACAAAGTTTTATTTGAAAATAATGATTTTCGACCACAGATATATAACTACATTATATAAGAAATAACATGATGTAAAAGCAAACGAAAAATTAAGATAATGTAGACTATTTGTTGTATAATATTGAAAATATATTATTATATGAATATTGCTTTAAATTTATAAATGATTTTATAAATAAAATGGACAAAGATTGTATGGTAAACAAAATTAAATATATTATTTCAGGCTTCTAAAAACGAGCGTTCTAAGCGCAGCCCGACACTGAAGGACCTGGACTTCATGGAGCTTCACCCTGAAGGTATCATGTTGGAGGCCGACACACACAGCGCCCTCATCAACACCATCACCCGTGACTGCAGGGTAAGTGGTAGGGGTTGGGGAAGGGGTGGAGTGGGGTCGCGATAGTAATGCAAGCTGACACACACACAGCGCCATCATCAACACCATTACCCTGACCCTACATAGGTTCCACGCTGTGAACTTTTGAAACCATTTGGCCCTGCCTAAAATCAGAGCCTTTTCACTTGTTTTTCTGTACTCAGATAAGGAAATTTACCCAACAACGGTATAGTGTGTGACATGTTTTTAATTATTAAGTCTGAATTTTACTATTTTCATTTCGTGTAGGTTTTACAAAGTTTCAAAATCATGGACTACAGTTTGCTGTTAGGAATTCACAATTTGGACCAAGCTGCAAAGGAGAAAAATGAGGTAACAAATAAAAACTTGTACATTTTAAATGATGTTATCTTCTAACGGACAAGTTCTTTGTGTTGTATGTGATTGATTAAAGTTAATGAACATGTAAAATGAAGATGGTCAATGTGATCATAATTCATATTGTTCTTGAGGTGGTACAATACAGTTTTACTGAGCATCTAGTTTGAAACAAATGATTTTTGATAATGTTTAGATTAAACATTTGTGTGTTTTTAGGTTGTATTTTATTTAAATTTTGTGTACATGCATGGTTAGAACAATAAAATTTTATGAGACGGCATGCTTTTAACATGAAAATTTAAAATGGTAATTTTCCCATTGAAGGAGTTGGAAGGTGCTGGCACCTTGGACTCCACACTGGGTGGGGTGTCTGATGCTGCAGTGAATAAATCAGCTGACACAACCATCAACTGTAAGTCTGAAAAATTACTATAAAGTTTAGATAGTGTCAGAACATATGCATGATCAGCTCAAAGCGCTCAACAAAAATTAGAATTAAACTACGCAACACTCAACTGTAAGTCTAAATCAGCTAAAAATCCTGTTACCTTTTACTTGAGTCTCTTGAATTATTTTCTGAGTTATATTATTTAATTTAGCTCTTTGTTATCTTACTGACTATTATTGTTCTATATGAATTGTGACTATCATTTTGATTTTAAAATTACTATTTTTAGAACAGCTAAATATTTGTCATGGATTGTGTTATTGTGATTAAATGTGAATAGTTAACCTGGTGAAATTTTGATCAATTAATTCATAATTTATTGAATTCAGTTCCTTTGACACAATAATTGATTGTTTTGAAATTAGAAAAAATAGGTTTAATATGAAATGGCCAGCCTTTGCTGCAAATGTTAGAAGACTGATATTTGAAGGAGGTTATTCTAGGTTGAAGCATGATGATTTGTTGTTATGTACTCGATACTAGTAGACAAGGGATATTTTTTTGTCTTTTCATGACAACAATTTAATCCCATATCTATTAGACGCAGTATTGATCCTGATATATTAATTAAACTTTCAGGTCGGAGAGCATCATGTAATATTTTGTTTATAACTATTGATGTCCTACACTTTCTTAATTTTAGCTTTTTTTGTCATAAACTGAAATTGGAGACAGGAATTCTCTCCTATTGTGTCAATATTGTTGAAAATTTGAAATTTATTCAAAGAGACCCTGTTTCCTAAACTTTGGTATAGATTAATAGATTTTTGCCAATATGAAGTACAGTTGGACCTATTAAACTTGAATGTGTAGGGACAAAATAAAAAATTCAAGCTGTCCAAAATTTCGAGTCATTGCAGAGAATTACATTGCATAATGTAAATTGAAAGGAAATGATTATTTAGCTCTAGTTATGCAGAAATTCAAGCTATCATTCATAGTTCAAAATAAATGGGTCCTGCTGTAGGTGGCAAGAATTTATGTTTATAATGGGTAACACCGCTTTGAAAGGGAGTAAAACTGATGGAATATGTTGCCTTTGGATTTTGATGGTATATGATACATTGCAATTTCTCAAATTTTCTTTAGTATTTTTGTAGCAAGTCCAAGTTTTTGGCTTTTTCAGTTTAAGGTTATAACTCGTAGCTTTTGTTATCGCTGTGCAATCATTGAAGAAATATTTACTTGTTTTTTATGCAATATTGTGTCATTCAATGCCCGATTTTGATGCATATTACTTAGTTTGCGAGAGCAATACTCAACAAATGATTGGATTGAATCATACAATATTGCATGAAAAACCAGTAAATATATTCATTATATCACGGACATAAGGTTTTTATGAAAATGAATATAAAGACCCAAACAGCCCCATGAGATAGTGAAAGGCTTTACATATCATTAGCTAGTATACAAAACGTAGATCATTGACATGGTGGAGCGATATAAGTTTTGAAACAATGTCTTCACGTTTAGACAGATTTAGAAATGCTTATGTCATACGTACTTTGCTGGATTTGTTGAGGAAAAGGTCTTAAGTATAATATTGTATTAGATTTATGTTAAGCAAACCATTATTTGTGTCTTTACTGTCTATGCTTTATTTGCAAGTAAATCTTGCGCAAAATCAAAGATACAATATTTTATATTGAAGTATTTATATAATAAAATTTAAAAGTGTGATCCAATATCAGAGGTCAGGATTGCTTTTATGGACTTATTCATGACCACAAAATTTGTCTCTAAAACATTCAGAATTCAAGAATATGGGGCATATCCCTGAAAGAGTGATATAATGATGATTTATGCACCATTGTACCTAATGATTAAAAAAAAGATTTAACATTATTACATGTATGTAAACACAAGATATTTTGAAAGATTTATAAAAATATTTTGCATGTTAATCATTTGTGATTTTTTAAGCTTTTCCAGTCCTTTTTTTTTGTTCTTATGTCTGCAGATTACAATGTTGTACATTATTGCTATTCTTGGGACGAAATTGGTTAAAATAGTGTTTCCCATATTTGTACTTTTAGAATCAATTATTTTGTGAATAATCATGCATAGCTATTGCCAGTTACATTTTTGTTCATAATCATTATTGTTTCAACAATGATAATATTTTTGTGTGTGAAGTATATTTTGACAATTGCATTCACTCAATTCAGATGTTTTCATCTTGATGAATTTACAAGCGCAGTAATAAGATCTTGATTTTCATTGTTCGAGCATAAGCTATAGTATGTACCATATCAAAATTGTAGCTGCATGGGCAATTTAACATTAAGTGAGCATCATCTTTACTTGCAGCTGTGTCTCGTGGGAAATCTATGAGACAAAGAGTGGCGCAATACTCAACTGCAATGGAGGCTATCGCAGCCCGTTCAGAGCCTCTAGAACTAGACAACGAGGACATTCCGTAAGTTTATACTTATAACGACTATTATGACTAGTGGAACTTAGAAAGCTCATAAAATTGGAGAAGTAAGTTCATTTAAATTGCACATGTACTTTTTCATTTGGCATATTATGTAACTTTTACATTTTTTGGTCCATGATTTAGAAGGTAATTTTTTTCAGACCTGGGGGTATTCCGGCCAGAAACTCTAAAGGGGAACGTTTACTGCTCTACATTGGTATTATTGATATCCTGCAAAGCTACCGACTCAAGAAGAAAATGGAACATGCTTTGAAAGCTATGGTTCATGACGGGGTATGTAGTGATAATAGGATTATAATTCCATTATGTATTTCGTATCTACATGTACATAACTGTAGAATATTATTTGAATAAACCAAAAAACAAAACAAAAACAACCCTGGCAAAACTGAAACTATAACGCTTTTTTGTTGTATATTTACTCAATATATCTATATAAATATCTGTTAGTGTGAACTAGTTGATAAAATTTATGCGAAATATTATATGTATTGTTGATTTTTTACTTTTATTTTAATGAAATGCCTTTGCAGAGATACCAGCCAATACTATTTTGGTAGTATTAGTATTATTTGGAAGTCTAAAACTTCAAATACAACCATACAAAGCACTTATATGCAGCACAGTTGAACACAATGCAACACAATTATGTTCGTTGTACATGTATATGTATATAGCGGGCCGTTGCGTCCATTGACTTCACCATGTAATCTTTTGCACCCCTTGAAAAATTCTCTAACATCAGAATTTACCTTCAAAACTCAACACAACTGTTTGAAGAAGGTCTGTTAAATTGTATGATAAAGTGATTGTATTAGTTTTATGTGATGAAGCCACAATAAATCACATGGGCAATATTAAAAATCATATTTGGACTAATCATGATATACCGCAGTCATACAGGTTGGGCTTCTGCTTGTGACAAGATAAGATGATATGAACAAATGAATAAAAATAGTGATGCTGTTAGTCAAGTACATTGTCAATAAATCAATAATAAGTTTAATTTTGTTTTATTTTAGGACACGATTTCGGTTCATCGACCAGGGTTCTACTCAGAACGGTTTCAGAAATTCTTTGCTGAGAAAATCTTTAGAAAGATACCATCATGTAAGTCTTATCATATGCCTAGAACATAAGGTGGTGGGCCACTTTAATCAGTTTGGTTCAGGTTATAGCATGTCATGATTTAATACAACAGGGGAGATAATGATAAAATTGGGACTATGTCATTGGACTCAACCTATTGAAAGATGCAGGTGAAATTATGCACAAATCAGGAAAAGATATATTTATTTGGATGTTTTTTTTTAATGATATTGCATACGTTTTGTGTTTTTCTCAATGTTGTCTTAACCAGAAGTAAGTGTGAACGTTACCAAATAAAATCTTAAGTCTCGTAATTATTCAAAATATTTACTCTCCATGTAGTAAGTATTGTGAAAGCAGTCATTTAAGAGGGTTTAACTACTAACTTTTTTCTGTAACACCTTCTCAATATGACAACTCTTGCTGTGATTAGTTTGCTCTCTTTTCTTTCTCTTGCTACTAATGCTCATTGTACTCCTTTCTTTTGTCAAAACTTTTCAAGTGAGATCTTTCCATTGGATGTGATGCTTGCTTGGTGTGTTGGTCCGAGTTCAGGAGTGTGCCTCTGAAGATCACTAGCCTAATAGTGTAGATTAAGCTGTTTATGCGCCATACAAACATAGGATGAAACCAGTTTATGTTTAAAATTTTCTTCATTTTTTCTAAATGTACCAGTCACTGTTTTTTCGTCATTTGTTTATAATTAAAGCAAGAAGTTACTTTTAGTATTGTTTTTTTTTAATTCATTTGTATTTATTATATATTTTTTTTTGTATTCGTGTTTGCAGTCTGCATCCTATGTATGCCTTTTTGCGCTTTGCTAGAGCTATTTGTCCAAATTATGTATGTAAATATAGTGCTGTGCTCATGATACACATAGATTTGACCAGACTGTTGTGGATATTAAATCAGTGCTTTGAATGAACGATGATGTGACTTGAAAGTGCCAGGTTACACTTAAAATGCCATATTTATGTTTGATAGTGGATGTATAGATTTTCCATTATAAAATGATGTGAGTATGGAATGCGCAACTTGTAAAAAATCCTGTCTAATTAGTCTAACAAAGTTATACATGTAACTTTTTTGCTCACTTCATTGATGCAGTATTGTTTTCACCAATGTATTACTACCACATGTACATGTACTTGAAATGCTAGTTTTGGATATTACTTACACCACACCTTAACACTGTTTCAATGGGAACATTCAACAACACCTTTAAATTATTTTTGTGAAGTACATGTTTGTATGGTGCAGAACAGG
>CM032664.1:29500046-29514948 GCA_019095985.1 Streblospio benedicti | reverse complement strand
GATGATGTGACTTGAAAGTGCCAGGTTACACTTAAAATGCCATATTTATGTTTGATAGTGGATGTATAGATTTTCCATTATAAAATGATGTGAGTATGGAATGCGCAACTTGTAAAAAATCCTGTCTAATTAGTCTAACAAAGTTATACATGTAACTTTTTTGCTCACTTCATTGATGCAGTATTGTTTTCACCAATGTATTACTACCACATGTACATGTACTTGAAATGCTAGTTTTGATATTACTTACAACCACACCTTAACACTGTTTCAATGGGAACATTCAACAACACCTTTAAATTATTTTTGTGAAGTACATGTTTGTATGGTGCAGAACAGGTATTATCAGACTTTTTTTTGCTCAAAATGCGTCTGCTTTTTTCCAACCAGTGGATCAGCCGCAAGTGAAGGGACCTCACATGCGATTTAAAAAGCTGGTGCAGCTAGGTAACTATGACAACGCTGCTTCCTCTACTCCCCATGAGTTGTATTTGTCCCCACCAGGGGCGTGCTCAGTGTTACGCAACAACAGCAGCGGCATGCTTTTTTTTCGTCCACTAAAATAAGTTTAGTTCCATTTGTTTCCTTTCTTCTCTCATATATCTCATGTTTTTGTTTTGCTATATCATTATTCTACTGTTCGCTTTAGAATTCATCTCCAACTAGTATTCAACATACTTCATTGCACATTTTTTAGAGTATTAATGCTTCGAAGAACAGCGACATGTTTGTGCTTAGATGTGCTTTTCTACAATTGAAGTTGAGAATAGATGTCAATCTACAATTGACATATTAGATGTTAGTGAAAATTACATTAGTGAAAATATTCAAACTGGTAAATTCATACGATCTTTGCATGTTAGAAAAATATACTGCTGTCAAGAATGATTAAAAAGAACCTAGCTATCTTGAGTATAAAATGGTTAGCGGTAGTCTTGAAGTAAGCACTTGTAGTCAATGCTCAATACAGCAGTTACACAGAAAAATGGATAGTATGTTGAATAAAAATGCTATTCCAGTCAACCTACTGCTAGATCTACTAGGAAGACGCAAAAAACGTAATGTTTGAATTAAGTGTTGTTGTTTATTAATTGTTGTTTTCTTTGAAAATTGCTGTTTTGTCATGTTCATTTGACATTCAATAAAGTATATAAGTTTGTATTGAAGTTTTTTTCCTCATTTTTAGAACTTTGTTGTAAAAGGCATGAACATATAGATTAGCAAATAGAGTAGGGAAATATATTGCCACATATTCATTTACAGTGACATTACTATTGGGATAATTGGCATAATTTTTTTTTATCATCAGTGTAAAAGATTAAAATAGCTAATGGGTTGAAATTGGAAAAATTTTGAATTTACCTCTCTATTGCTAATAGCTATAATAGAGAAACCACAGATTGTTTTAACATTGAAAGAAAATTTTCAAATATTGGAGAATAAATGCATTTGATATTGCCAAACTTAGTTGCTTTCATGGGCCCGAGCATCGTTAGATGGGGGGTATATATACTATATTTATTATACAAACACTACTCTTATGAACATAGAATATCTATTTGAATAAGAATAGTGAATACATATATTTGGCCCCCTTCCCATCTATTAAAACGATGCTGGGGCCCATGATTGCTTTGATAATTGTGAAAACTAGTTGACAGTTATGAAGATGATGTATCTTTTGGTTGATATAGCTGTGAAGTGCAGCAGGGCTGAACAAAAAGATAGGATTTCACAAATGGTGGCCGGAATTTTTAAGCACTGTCATCATTGTAGCCTCATGTATTAAAAATTGTGGTATCCGTAGAGAAAATTCTGCATATGGATTTCAGGCCACTGATACAGACAGCACTGGCCTGAACCAAGCCTGAGGTAAACTTCAGCAGGCTATCCTTAATGTTCAGCCCTTGTTGTGATGTGTATTTAGCAAGACGGTACTGATGGACGCATTACTATAGCGATGTGTGACTGTTGCAGCGCTTCGGCAGTCCCCGTCCAAGCGACGCCCCCCTGGGGGCGGGATCACGCCTCGGCAGCGTAGTGTCACCACGTCAGAGGTGGAAGGCCGCACCACTGTCATAGAAAAACTCCGCTCAAGCAGTGACGCTACAGAGCCAGGTAGGTGCAGGGTAAAGCGGTAGGGATGTAAAAGGAAATATCCAGCATGAACTGACAGTTCTCTTTAATATTAAAGGCAACACTATTTTTTAAACATTTAACGCAATCTGACAAAAAATATTAAAGCTATGGAAGTATATTTGACAATTCAAAGACTTGATGAAAACATAAGCAAGCACAGACAGCAAAGATTTAGTCAGCTTTGAGTTAATACATTTGCTTTATAACCTACTTGACGGTATTGCATAGCCAGCAACATATCAGCGTTCATGTAACGCAAAACTGAAAGCTTATTGGCTCTAACTGCTTGATACTGACCCACTTCGTTTCGTAGCTGGTGCAGTTGGCGGGCGGCCGGACTTGTTGCCAGAAAACTCAACGCCCCCACCTACCTTTGCCGAGGCTACGGCAGAAAGAAGAGCTCTCTTTGCGCAGCAAGATAACGCAACTTCAGGAAGTATGTGCTTCTATTTTGCATTTACAAGAATAGGTGGGAGTGCCGTCATTCCGACACGCATTTTCAGACCTACGCATCTCATGAGTATGTGCGTCATTGCTGCCACATCTAACAGTAGAATTATTGTCTTTTTTCTTATTCAACTTAGTGTGTTAAGATCAAAGTATAGCTAGATACAGGGTAGACTAAAAAATAAGAATGATTTCAATATTAAACAAAATACTGTACACCGAATGTATTTTTGAACATTGGTAACAGATAAACCATATTTTTAGTAAATTAAAATATATGAAGTTAAGATTTTAATTGAAAATGGAATTGAGTAAGGGATATCTTTAAATTGTCGATAAAAAGAAATATTTGTTCAATATATAAGCAGGTCAAGTAGATTATGAAATAGTTGGTCAGAACTTTCAGTGCTGCTAAAAGTCTCAACTTTTTTTGTAGGAAGTTTCTATTACTCAAAGTTAAAACAAAATGTAAGATTCATGATAACAGGAAGAATAGTTTTTATTAAAACCTGAAGATAGAAAGATAGAACTTTAGAACATTTAAGTAATGTACCTGAAAAGTTTTTAAGGAACAATAAGCTATATTAGTGTAATTTTTATTCATGCTTCATTAATACACACACATGATTGTAAAAAAAAAAGTATCTTTTTAGAGCAGCAAACCTTATTGGACGACACAAAATTAAGCAGGAGTTAGTTCCGAGTATTGTGAGAGGTACCGTTTCTAATACGAGCAAGCTTTGTAATATCACCGCCCGATACCGTCCATTGCGACTGACCAAAACGATGGTCATTACCATCATCCATGAAAGGCACTTCCCTGTCTGATTCAATTGTGTCTTGTTATCATCAAACACACTGTCTGATTCAATTGTGTCTTGTTATCATCAAACACATTGTACTAAATTCTGTTGCAACTCTGTGGTGATATTAGACATATTGCATCCTAGGGATTGTGTTAAAATTAATCCTGCATTTTCTCAGATATCAACCATTATTTCTCCCCATAGATGTGCACTGTAATGGCCCATCCTGGTGAATTGTACTTACAGCATTCTTTGTTATATTATCCGTGTAGCGGACACAGACCGGTTTAAAAAAAAAGTGGATATGGTGGTAGGTCGTATTGGCTGGTATGGGACGGTGGTGACTATTTGCTGGCACATTAACACCAACGCTGCTCTTTCAGGCCTGAGGTGATGATGACCTCACCCACATTTCCCCCTCCCGAACAACCTGCTCCCGCTAGTGCTGGCGCTGGAATCGCCCGGATTCCCGCTACACTCCCGGCGCACTCGGTGTCAGAGTCGACACCGACACACACTGAGTACACCGAGGGTACGCCCAGTTTTACCACGTCTAGTCCCAGTTGTTCTAGTGAATTCCTAGGTACGATTCATCCTCTTCCAACTTTCCTACTTTTTACATTTTCTCTCGTCGTAGGCATTGCTACAATTTTGTAACTTTGAATTAACAGGGTCGATTTAAAGAAGATAAAAAACATTGTATTTTATTTAAGTTTGATTTAGTAATCTCGTCTTAAATATTCTGACCAATATTATAGGTTTAATTTTTATTTATTTGAATTTCGAGCTATTATTCTCATCAATATTCCAATAATACTGCGATTGGTGATTTTGATAAATGTTGAAATTTGAGTTGGCTATTTTTGACCATAACATTGGTGAGTTTCGTATGATTATGGTGACAATGCCTACGACATTTTATATATCTAATTACTCTTGATCACAATGTGAATGATTTAATCAAATCTAATATTTAATATTGTACTTTTTATAGTTACTTGTATAAAACAAAACACTGTAATGCTTAATTTATTGATATTTTATTGTATTACCTATGATAACATATTTATGCAATTTCAATTTGTCTAACATTTACATTTAATTGCTTATTCCACATTATATTAGATGAATAAGACATTTTATATAAATCTTTTACACTTTTTGACAAATATAATGGCCATAATACATATATTGCAGCCATTTGTTTTGTCAGAAAATGTATTTTTCAGTTTTATTCAAATGCTTGTTTTGCCTAGACCTTACAGCCACGGTGCAACCAACCACTGTTAGAAAGCTTAGATTTCCTATTCAATATTACATGCTTGTTGACAAAAATGTCTTCTTTTGTTTATTTGCACTACCATTTGCTGGTATAGACAGTAATCACATTTCCAATCATTTCATTCCAATAAACCTGTTCTGATACTCGAATCTGCTCGATAAAGGCACGTCAAAGAGAAACTTGCTGGAAATAATAGTTCATGGCAAATATTTCACTTTTGTTAAAAAAGAATCCACACAATTCATCATACTTTGAATATGCAAGATCACAAATTATAATTATAATTCTTTTTGACAAACCTGATCTTTTTTAAGTTTACTCTGAATTTTAGTCCACAAATATGGTACCTATTTCTCTGTTGATATAACTGGTTTTCCTGTTGCCCTCCCGCAATTCGATCGGCTAGACTTTGAAGGTTTTTAACTTGAAATTAAATTCTTCACGTACTTGTGAACGCTTCTGGCTTCTGCTTACTCAACCAGAATTTAAATTAATTGGCAATTCTGATCCTTTGCTGCTGTTGTTTACAAACCTGTTATATTACTTTATGCCTATCTTCCATATTCTTCACCACTTATGCTATTGCATCATGATCTTGGTATTATATTTTGAGATTCATACATCTATGATTGTTCAAGAGCATCTCGGATTGATTTGTTTAAACATAATTTCTTCCCCTACTGCATTTTTCTAAAAGCAATCCATGAATGTTGTGCACCTTAATATTGTTCACAAACCACCTCCATGTGCTACATTGGCATTGCTTGTAGCTTTCGTTTGAATATGCAAATCACTGCAATTGGTTTACTATGCATTTTTAATGATTTTAGCAATATCATTTCACATGATGTCTGACATCACTAGATGTGTACTTACTGAAGTTGACAGTGAAAAATCATTTCAAGGGATGTCTGACATAAAAGAAGTAGACAATGAAATATTGATAGGTTCCCGTGGTACGTCCACGTAATGAGTCAATAGGACATTATATACATTAACATTTACGTTTGTGTTTGTGGTTATGTTTTCAATGTTCTGTTTTCTGCTTACTTAGCAGATTTTTGTGTGAAATATGATACTATTTCAGTTAAGATTTTAATATACGCAAGATATTATTTAATAGAATTTGATAATTGTTTGCTCTAATATTATCAATATCTTATTCATATATTTAACATGGTTGCACTTATAAAATTTAGTGTTGATCCTTAGTTACTTCTTGGACCCGAAGAAAAATATTTCAAATTGATAGTGTCCTAGGTTGTTACAAACAGAGTCTACATTTATTTCCATCTAATGACTTTCCTATGGCAAATATAATTGAACATTTTCAATTGGGTTAAGAATAGCAATGCTGTGTGTGATTTTACTTAGAAGCAAGGTCCATTGTTTTCAGACTCGCTTCCTTCCACAACCAAGTCTCAGAGGCGAGAATTTAATGGTAACATCTCGCCGTCTCCAGCATCTCCGCTAGCAAGTGGTGAACAGAAATCCAACACTTCAAAGGTAGCTTGTGATTGAGTTTTATCATACTTTACTTTTAAGGTAAAAAAGTTTCTTTTAATAATATTTCTAGATATTGGTTAACTACAAAATTGTTTTGAATTTTTTTTAGAAATAATATATTTAATTTTAAGGCAAGACTAGAAAGGTGTGACCATTTCACGTGAATCCTCATTTTTAATGCAATATTTTTAAACTACCTAGATAATTATTTCATGGAAAAAGAAAGTTGTGATTGCAATAAGTAACTTGTTTCAAGGACTGTCAATTAATTTTTGTGTTAGAAGATACTTGGAGCAAAGTTCTTGCAAGTCTACAGTGACAGTGGCAGTTGTATAATTTTTAGAGGATGGTGTTACTGGTAGTGCATTACTTGTTTTTCTAAAGGTGGAATTGGAGATGTCAGAAGACAAAAGGAACACAGCACGAGGAGATGATGTAAAGGTGGAAGACGTGAAAGTCGATGTTGCAGCAGACAATCAACCCGATGAAGAAGATGTAAGATTTGCATGTCATAAAGCAAACTTGGAATGTGTGTAAAATATGCCTCTCATTTGGACAGTTCACATTAGTGGTGATAGGGGTTTTCTGCATATAAATGCTTATTTAGGAAAGTAGTTGGCCGGAGTTGTTTCTGTATATTGAAGGGAAATATCATCACTATTGAATATTCCTGGCCCAATCATTTGAACGACCTAGCCCTGTGTCTTATAATTGCCTTATCAAGTGGCCATTTATGGAAGGGACACCTTCATGAAAGGAAACTCAATTTAAAGGGTCCTTGACTCTTGGTTGGTCATCTGTGGTATTTTTTGAAGCATGAAATGTCAAATTATCAGCATTTCTTTTAGTTATCTCAAACACTGTTCCAAGATTGAGCATTATTTGCCACACACACCTTGTTTGCAATATAACATTTTATATAGATAACTTTATTTAAGTGCTCTATGTTGTACTAGTAGCAATTGCTTTCTATTTGTCAGTATTATTATGTAAACTAAATATTATAGATTGAGACAAACGCTAATGCATGATTTTCTAGAAAGCTTTTTAACATTTTATATATTTTATATTATCACTGAAAGTCGAATACATTTTAGGTGTCAGAAATTAAAGAATTGACATGACCTCTTCTAAGTATAAACACTTTCTTCCTAATTTTAGCTTTGAAACAATGAATTCTTAACCATGTATAATAAAAAATATTTGATTTTTGACAAAAATTTATTAGAATATTTTTTTTCTCTAATTGTAGAATAACAAGCAATTTTTATCTTCTGATGCTTTATTAACTGATAATAAATTTAAAATGGTTACAGATAATAACGTTTATCAAGATTTTCTATTATAGATAGATAACTTTTCTTTAGTTGTATTTATAAAAAAATCAGTGCTAAAAATATTATGAAGCTTAATTATAATGTGGTTATGGGCATGATCTATTTAAGAAAACACACTAGAATGGAGATGGCTTTATTTTATTTATTTGATAAATTTAATTTTAGTAATTTTACTTTAGATATTTATGAATGTTTGAAGGTTTTTCGCGTTTCATATATCAAACGCTAAAACATTATACAATGTAGGGAATGTTATAGCGAACATACATTCTTGATAGCCATGATAAAAGAGGCATTTAGTAGCAATAACTGAGCAGAGAACATTATAGATGCTCATTAAGCCTGTGAAATTTTGTGTTATATGTTGATCATTACAATATTACTTTTCAATCACATAGATGTAATATTAAATTCAGTTATTGCAGAACTTTCTGATATAGATTATACTCGTTTTTTATGTTTCTTTTTAACAGTCATGCTTTTAATTTTAAACTTGCCATCGCCATTTAATTTCTTGTTAAGTGTCTCATCATTGCTTCTAAATTTTTAATGAGTATTCAAACATTGACTTTTGCCATGTAATTTAGCTGAATTTGCATTGTCAGGTATGAGCATGTTGCTTGCACAGTCACCAGTATCTTGTTTGTTTGGTCTGTTAAAGTTTGTCTTTTTTGCATTATTCTGTAAATAACGTTTGTTTCTCTGCCACGTTGCTATTTGAGATAACTACATGTATTAACAGGGTCAGGAGTATATACTTGTACTCTCTTATTGACCAGTAGAAATTCATCATTTTCAAACAGGATGAGTGGGTTTTTCATGTTACCTGTCTGTTTGACTTTGTAACCCTTGCCCACCCAGTCCTGACCTTGAGTTTATCTAGATAGAGATTCCATTGACACTGATGCACATTCTGTTGAAGAATTTAGATATGCACAAAAATGCACTTGCACTTGTTTCCCTATATAATCGTCTAACAACACTATCATGTTTTGGATCTAACAAGTTTGTATTCGTATCTTTCTTTCTTTTGCACTGTAATATATTCTTGCTTTATGTAAACATCCCTGAGATCAGGTTTTTAGAATAAAAGTAATGTGCATGTAAAGTTTGAGCACCAGATGCATGAATTTACCAAAGATTTGAGCACAAGTTTTGCAATTTTGCACACAAAGCATACCAATCATAACACTTTCTATATGGTACCTCATGTTATGCACTTATGCCTTGTATACTTGAACCTCTTATAAGCACAAGATTGATTTTGCAAAAAGCTCTTTACATGATCGTATGTTGAATTGTTTTCATCTCACTTTTTCAGTGTGAACAATAATTTTGATTTGAGGTCCTCTGACTTATTTGGTGATATTGCGTGGAGAAACTAGATACTCACCAAGATTTGCTGACACTAATTATTGGAGCTGGATTTTGACTCACATTGATGCCCTTGGCCCTTGGGTCATGTCATGTCACTTGCTTTCTTCAGTTGTGTTTGAAATTTTGTATGTAAACAAATTCTGACTGTTGCAAACAAGGTACTGGTGGATGTGCTGGTCCAATGATGCTATTAAATCATGATTAATTGATTTGTTTATCCATTGCATCAACTACATCTTCGTTTTATTGTGTAGAATATATTTAAAAGGAGAGACTTTATTTATCTACTTTCAGACCTATTTGTGAAGAAACATTTGAGATCTTTAGACATGAGAACTTCTTGACATCTTACCGTTGTTTGCATCTCGAGTAACAATGCATTTAGTACAGTATTCAAAAAACATGAAAGCTCGCAACTTAATATTGTTATTCACACATGTATGCATCGTATAAGCTTATATACCATAAGCTTTTTTTGACTGGTTTAATATTGTTAGCAAAAAAGTAGATGTATTTGTATTATGATTTTGTTAATTTTTTCGTTTATGTTTCTGACTGCGGCATGTAAGCCCGAATGTTACGCGACTTCACCTTGGAGGAGCAGACGACATGTGCAATGGTATTTTTTATGTTCTACACGAATGTAGTTAGCTGTCTAAGTGAGGACTTTTTAGGGCAGTATTCAATTGTGATATATTTATTGTCTTTAAGTCAGGATGTGCAGATCTTCGATGTTCACTATTGACGACACAAAGTAGACATTGTTTTCCTCATTATTAAGCATTATATAGTGATACTACAAGAATATTTTGTCTATATACGTAGCCTTGCAGACAAATATGAATTAAGTTATTCAAATAATGTTGGACAATCATGAGATTTCCAATTCCCCTGTACTCCGCTCTGTCTACCCGATTTTGTTCAAAGAAAGAAGCTCCGTAGTAAGCCAACAATACCCTGTGTCGTCTTGTAAATAGTTTAACATGTATTATTTATTTGATATACACGTTTGCTGGTCATGATGTGAACAGTTTGTGTAATTGCGCTTTAACAGGATGTGGTCGTAAGGAAATGAGACGCGTGGAATGGTTAAGCGCAATTATTAAGTTGACAGTATGCTATTAAACCTGAACGGCTATTGACTTGGGTGTATGCTCATTGCGTTTCTATCATCGCTTGTTGTATTTTTATTGCACCCGCTGCAACTGCAGTCGCAAATGTAATGGTGTGATACTGCGGTAGTTTTTAGGTGTAATGCATACATTTGAATTTGATACATTTTTGTGTGATTTTTATGGAAGGTAGAGTATATGTGATCCAAATAGAAACGGTGTACATGTAGCATGGTAATCATTAGAACACTGCTTCAGCGGGATGGACCATGTATATATTACTAGGGGCCATGTGTATAATGTGTACCGCCCTAACTATGCACACTGATATATGACGGTGACATTCATTTTTAAGAGGCATTCCATGTGAACGGGTTATATATAAAATGGTATCGGCAAATGTACTCTGATTAATTTATGTTATGCGTAGTTGTATGTAACTAACATAAAAGGGTATATCAGTTACTTAACACACATAAATAGTCATGTACATAAAAAACTATTTTGTTCAAGAAGTAAATAGACAGACATATTTTTAGCAATCATGCTCCAGAGATTTAGGTAGAAACAACCGGATTAATATGAATATTAGATTAGTGACTGATTAGTTTGACACTTGTTTTGCACTCAAACAAAGCAATTTAGATACTAATAGTATTGTTTTGACTTGAAATAATTAATAAATCATAGTATAGATATATTGTAGTATTGAAAGATACTCTTGCGTATTGTGACAAGTTCTAAGCAGGAAATACATTCGTGCTTGTACAAAAATGCTCATAAATGTAATCATGAATGCTGCGGTGTCCGCTTGTTTCAGTGAAAGTTGGTCTTAATATAAACAACAATAATTATTGCATTTTGGCAGACCTCGCGGGGTTTGCTGTTTTCTTTCTTTCATGTAATCACTAGTCATTTGTGTGTTAAACTAAATGTTGATAAAGCAATGTGCAACGTTGTATTTGGCTTAACATATGACATTGCAGAAAATGATACGTGTCAGGTAATTTTTCAATAGAAGCCTCTACTAGCACTTATTGCAGACATGAATGATCCATTGCATTCCAACTGCATTTGTACTACTACTACTACTGCATGAGACGGCGTTGTTCATAATTATGTGATTTTGTTTTTTTACTGTCAATGTAAGTTATTTCATACTTCATTTTGTGAGTGTATTTTCAAGTCCTTTGGGCTACTTTATATGCCAGTACGAAGTATTTCTTTATTCTTGCGATATGTAATTTGCATATTGTGATGGAGTTTTATCACTAGGGCACAAAGCTTACTATATTATTTTAATGTATTGAAATTCTTGAACAAAAAGTTTGTAATTATCTGTAGTTTCAAAGTTATGCAAAAAGGATTGTTATGAAAACTGGTTAAATGCATTCTTAATGCTTTATATGTCATATAAAAGTATCTTTTTGCATGAAATTGAAAGTATTAATTTACACAAGCATGTCTGTAATCTTGTTACAATTCTGTATTTACTGGTGTATGAACATTACATTTTTGTATTTTGTACAAAACATACTTCCACAAGGAATAGCTAGAATATTCAAAATAAAAAGGTTGTAAAACAAAAAAAATGTGTTTTTGTACTTCTTTAATTAAGGGGCTGGACAAAATCAGTGGATTCGATGAGTATCGTGAGACCTGGTGAGACCACGGCCATATGCTCAAGCCTAGGCATGATTGCATGTAGAGTTAGCATCACAACGAGGAGTACATAATGGTTGGTAACGAGCCCTGGTGGCCATGTAAGAAAAAAGGTTACCCGGTATTGGTTTAAACTTTTGGTTATGATATAAGTCTAACCTGGCAACCAAGATGACAGTACATCCTTCTTTATAATAACAATATTTTTATTTCTAATGGGTCATAAGTACAAACATAATTGTGGATATTGTGAACACATGATGACAAAAAGCAACCCAATTTTATATCATTAAGTTTATTCAAATTAAATGACAAATTATATTCAAATATGAAGATTTTTATATAAATCTATAATCCTTGCATTTGTATAATCATGGTAGCCGGTGAAAAATTGTTTCATGAAGACGAAATTTATCCTTTTCCTGTATGATCAGTCAGACTAATGCACTCACAAATAGATTTACTGTACAACTAGAATATTTCATGGCTATTAAATTTTGCGATTTTCACCCACAAATTATTTCGTGACCATTTAATTTTGCGATTTTGGTCCACCCTGGACCTACCTCGTTAGTACAGTGGTTAGAGTGCACCACCAACAAACATGATTTTCCTGCGTAGTGAGTTTGCGGCCCGTCCACGGAAGACTTCGTGTCACCAAAGAGTTACGTTGTGTGTCTGCCAATGTCCTGCCGAGCTCCACACAGCGTGTCGCTACTGTCGAGTATCACTACTAGAAGGTGGTGACACCAAGCAGGGCACTGCTCAGTAGCTGCCTCAAACATAACTACTATGGCTTGTTTACAACAAATTCTGTAAAAGCCAATGAAATGAACTTTAACGTCAACTTTACTTTACATACGCTGTTAGTGTTTGCTGACTATTTAAAGTTTACGTCGTCCACGAACATTTCTAGTTTTACAGTAAAGTATAGCTAGGTAAGTAATGGCACAATAAATACATTTGATCCAACAACCTGTATAAAATTCAGCAAGATGTGATTTTTAAAATAAGAATACCAAAATTGGCCATTCATGCTTGTATGCCTTAGCATCCTCAGAGGTCAAAACTAGATGTTGAATGTCCACTATTAAGATGTAAATACTGCTTGTGTCCACATCCAATTTACATTACCCGGTAGTGCATTATACATGCTCACGGGCTTTGTTTGAACATCTATAAGGGCATTTATCATACATGAAGTATCAGGGATACGTAAGGATTCATACATGTCATACATAAGCATTCTATCCCCATATGTATCCCTAGTAGTATTCGTAGAATATATTTTTGGCATAATCATAAAAAAATACTGCTTATAACTGTTCTCTCACCACTATGATTTTTTTTCATTCATGCCACAGTGGAAGAAAAATAAATATTCAAATGCTTTAAAATCGGTTTGTTGAAAACCGGTTTCCTGAGAAATTACTTAGCACACCAGTTATCCTTGTCGATTGAAATGAGGGAAGAAAAGGTCTCGTGTGTTTGTTTGATGGTGGCACTACTGCTTCTCCATTCAATGATTGTGGAGGTGGTTTATAAGGCTTGTTCTCATGCTTATCCTTTGCTAAAAGCCGAAGTTCAGTCAATTCCTCTTCAGGAAGTTTTTCAGCCATTTTATAGAACTGTCCATTTTTGTTTTGAAGTAGAATATGAGGTGGGTCAAACTCCTTGATTTTACCTTCTTCCAGCACCTGCAAGAAACGTACATAGACAATTGAAATTGGTTATACTACACATAAACAAATATTTGAAACAATTGCACTGACTGATCCAGGTTTTTGAAAGCGGAGTAGGATGTATTAATTATAAGGGATAGGGCTTCTTAAGTGCAATTGATAGCGAAAATACCAAAAATAAATATGAAAATGAAATATTTTGGTGGAAGGTTTTGGGGCACCGCCCTGGATCTACCTATTGTATAATTGATTACAACTCAATTGAATATATTTGTGTGCCAATTAATGTAATTACCATAGTCCTATCGTAGTCAATTATAGAGAGCAACTTTTGTGCAAAGTATATCACAGTGCAGTGGGAAAACTTGGTCCGCAATATGTGGAATATGACATTCTCCAATCTGAAAGTAAAAGATGATACAGTAAGACTAAAAGAGAAACCCTGTGTGCTTTGGGATATTTCATAAAAAATATTTGAAATGTGTTTATTTACAGCTGCTTTCCACTGTTGCCATGCTCTAGCAACTTTACACTCACACCAGCTCATTGGCTTCATTGTCATACACTATCTTTCTAAACTCCCTTTGTAAACCACAGCACATCAGAATCGTAGTGCAGAGTGCTAATCACTCACATTAGCATTAATCACAGTATATGTCACAATAACTATATACCAATAACACATTCTAAATTTTCTAATACACAAAAATGAATACCTCTTGTCAATGACAGAAGGCGATTCCTCATAGATGATGATTTTGTTCTGGCGGAGTAACGCTCTAGCCAGACATAGTAACTGTCTCTCACCCAATGAGAAGCTTGCCCCATACTCAGCCATTTCGGCATACATTTTACCGGTGAGATGGTCGACCTTTTCTTTCAGCTGCACTTCTTCCAAAACCTAAAATTCACAAGATGTAAATTACAGCAGCTAAGTAGTAAAATTGTTTATTAAGTTTCAAGCGTCTTTATACACACAATTACATGAAAGACAAACTGCTAACTTTGGCATATTAGATATTAAAAATTATTTCATATGCTTAGTACTTCTAAACGCTTAACTTATGAATTTACATAGATATACTTAAAGTATACTAAAAAAGGCTTAACTTATATATATAATTTATATAATATATAATATGAAATACACTATAAGTGTACAGTATTGGAATTCAGCCTTAACATTTTGTTATCGCTACGGTACCTTCCATAAATGTGCATCAGGATGGCGAGTGAATGGGTCCAAATTTCGCCTCAAGCTTCCTCCAAATAACATGGGATCCTAAAAAATTGTGGTGCAAAATTAGAATAACAACAACTGTCGCTGCCATAACAAGAAATTTTTAAAACAGGCCCTTGCTCAGCTTTTTGTAAAGTCTGCGTACAAGCAATCGTCCAATGAGCACTTTACCAAGATTTCCCTCAAAATTTCTCATGTAGTCTTTTTAGAAAGAAATGTGGAAGGGACTCAAGGGGTATTTCGACTGAACCTCCTGTCCCTACATTACCCATCCTCTGAGCATGGGCCATTAACAAAAGATGATGCATCTGT
>CM032664.1:29407028-29494115 GCA_019095985.1 Streblospio benedicti | reverse complement strand
TCAGAGACATTGCTAGTGTTGACATTTTAAGCGTAAACTTATACTCACCTCTTCAGCAACGCATTTAGATAAAGTAGATAACTTCAACTCTACTGTTTTTTGTTTCACAAAGAGGTCATACGCTTATTACCAATTTGCATGCAGTTCAGTGCATGATCTAAACATACCTGCCATACTTATGTGTATAGGGCATTTGTTTAGGAACGTTTAAAAACACATTTATGTGGTGTTTTAAATTCTTGAGTTTATACTCTTTTTGTACTGTGACACTAGTTTTTCCATGCCTCAGTATTATGTATTATATTTTATTTGTCTAAGCACCTCACAACACTTACAATAAAGCGATATACATATCATTATATCATTATTGTACTATTACTGAAATGTGAGAGAAAAAAAACACAATGTCTTTCTATGAATGTGCTGTTTCCCTGTACTGTACTGAGCCCTATGTACAGTAATTAGCGAGTGATCATCCACAGACACGAAACACGTGTTGTCGGCAGGTCACCCAATGCAACGTAAATATGTATATCTGCTTTACATACATATAAAATTGTCAGAGTTAGAAAATAAGCAAGGTCGACAAGTACTTTCTTGTTATAAGATAGTGATTGAATGTGTTCTGGAAGATAAGAGCATCTCCCATACACTTCATATTATTTGGAAGGCCTTTGCTTGCTCTTTGTTCGTGGATATCAGTAACTAGTTAACATCGATGACATTCTTATCTACAACCCATTTTCACATAATGTAGTGTGAGTGTCAATGTTATATTGATCTGCCTTGTTACTGAACTCTATTGTACTTTGATTTAATAGGAGATGATGGTATCAAAATAATGATACAGCATACATGTACATGTAATACTTTTATATATGGTTAATCAAAATCACGAAGATTAAATTGTGATAGATTACATTATGACATTTTCTAAACGGATCAGTTAACTAAATTGGACTAGGAAATACATATGCCTTGTTAAGAGTATATAAACAACAACTTAAAATCAAAGTTAAACTAAATAGAATGTACTTATCGCATAATTTGATCAGACTTTAATGGTTGAAATCGTTTGATTATTTCAAAGTCAAAAGTCAGTCTAGTCATACAGTTTTATTAGAATGAATCTCGATATTGCATTTCATCAATCATATTATCTAGTAAGTATTGGTCCTATATGCTTTCAATGACTTGTCAATTTTTGGGCGATCCGGGACTAAAGACATATTCAATCAGTGAAATAGTGGCTGAACAGTAAGATAAATCAGCCCTTTCAATTCACATAGCTTCATATCATCTCTGATATAATAGCATGTCAAATATAGATAGAATAAAGGTCACTATAAAAATGCTCACACAACTGAAGTTAGGTACTCACATTACTGTTAGCGCATAACCGGCCCATAACTGTTGAAGCAATAAATAATTGTTAACCTAATACATAACCCCAGTTAGGACATCTTGAAGGAATGAATATACGGACTTTTTTTATAAATACAAATATATATATTAGCTTATTCTTATAATAGACTGCAGACAAAAGTAACGTATTTCAACTGTGGCAATGATAAATTGGACAGTCCACTTGGGTAAAAATTCTACACCCAACGTTAGGCAAGGATCATACGTCATCCATTTAAGTGTCTGTCAATTCCTATTAATTATTTGACTCTCAAAGGCAATCATTTGTAAGTATGGGAGCCCGTTTCACTTCCATGCCATTTACAACTATGTCATGTAAATGAGGACCGCATCAATTTTGCTATAACATACATTGGATGCATTTCAGAGTTGGGCCCGTCAACGAACAATTTAATTTGGACAAAATTGTTTGCGAAAGTTTCTCAACTTACAACCCTGACTAATGTCACCATAACTATTAAGAAAATAACAGAAAACGAGTGGCACCATTATTGTTACATTCTTTGCATCATCACGAGTCAAATAAACCGATGACTTTCACAATGAACTTATCAGAGAATCACATAAGGAAATGAGCCATATCATTGACAATATGATGATAGCTGTGATGAACCATACGCACTTTCCTCCCATGCATAACGTCAACTTTACACCAGAGCAGCGTGAAAGATCATTGTTACTATACAGAACACATAGTAGCATAATACACTTGAAATGCTAATGTTTTTTGTTTTGCACACAAAGGTGATTGCCACCACATGCAGTTAAAACACACATTATCATTATCACACCCACACCCACACACCCACCCACCCACCCACCCACCCACCCACCCACCCACCCACCCACCCACCCACCCACCCACCCACCCACCCACCCACCCACCCACCCACCCACCCACCCACCCACCCACCCACCCACCCACCCACCCACCCACCCACCCACCCACCCACCCACCCACCCACCCACCCACCCACCCACCCACCCACCCACCCACCCACCCACCCACCCACCCACCCACCCACCCACCCACCCACCCACCCACCCACCCACCCACCCACCCACCCACCCACCCACCCACCCCACCCACCCACCCACCCACCCACCCACCCACCCACCCACCCACCCACCCACCCACCCACCCACCCACCCACCCACCCACCCACCCACCCACCCACCCACCCACACACACCCACCCACCCACCCACACACCACACCCACCCACCCACCCACACACCCACACCCACCCACACCCCCACACCCACCCACAACCACACCCACCCACAAACACACACAAACACCCACCCACCCACCCACCCATCCCCCACCCACCCCCACCCGCCCGCCCCGCCCGCCCCCCGCCCGCCCCCAAGCCCGCCCGCCCCCCCCCCCCGCCCGCCCGCCCGCACGCCCCCGCACACCCGCCCGCACGCACGCACGCACGCACGCACGCACGCACGCACGCACGCACGCACGCACACACACACACACACACACACACACACACACACACACTCACACACATATATACGTGGAACGCTATATGGCCAATAACATACTACACATACTAGTATAAAATATAATTCTTTGAGTATAGTCATTGCTACACATCTCCTACATATCTATGGTATAAGGCCAACTTTAGCAAGTACACACTACACAAATTAAACGCACATGTATCAGTCCAAGAGCCAGGGCATGGTTATTGGCCGCACAATGTTGGTTAATTATGTAGAATAAGTATGAGGTGTTCAAAGCCCCAATAATCATTTTGGACAAAATTCTGGTCGGACACGATTTCAGAAAATGAGATCAAAGATGACAACTCAGCATCTTCAGAATAAGCATCGATTTTTGATATTTTTTGAGGCCACACCTACAAATTCTTCTACATTTCAAGCCGATGTTCTTTATTTGTGGTTTACATTGCAAGTAGCATACCCCATTTTCTTCTAAATTCAACTAGGATACAGCCGTGTTCCATATGCGGGTGTAAGTATTGACCAATGTCCAAGTTTCGAGTCCCGAGAGCGGTAATGAGATATTGAAGTGCAAACAAAATCATCTAGATCTAGTTATCTATATATGAACTTGCGATCATGTTATTTAACAATGCATAGGCTCACACCAGTAGGGTTGTAATGGACAACAGTCTATGGCTAAGCCACGGTGGAGTGTCTCACTTCAGACTGGGCATTAACCATGCTGTGAGTGGAGCTGGTCGCACTATGCTATTGTGAGCGAATGTATTACATCATATGTATTTAGATCATATGCAAACAGTTATCATGAAGTGCATCTTATACATACAAATGTAAACACAGGCTTCTACAAAAACATCCCACCAAAAGTTGACATAAACTATAATCACAGAGGTTCATGCTCACGTAAACCTTTCTATATCCCAGTGTTTTGAAAGAAACATTAAAACCATCTTGAAAAATAATAATCTGCATTTGGCTTAAACTTACCATAAGGATATTGTATATTTACAAACACAATAAGGATAGCATTGACAGTGGATAGAGACAGAGAACACCATACTGGACGCATCATGGGTCTATCATTTTAGCAATAGCTTATTAATGAGCTTAATCATATATTGTTGGCAGTCTAAACACATGGTTGCATCTGTTTTGAGTTAACCGAATGGACGACATGTTGGTGATTAGAAGGCTGACAACTTGAAACCTTCTCCAGTTGTTTAGCACGTTGGTTTACAACAACGATGGTTAGCACCATGGACACTCACATGGCAACGGTTAAAAGTTTAATCATCTTTCTAGTAATAACCCACGTGGTGTTACATTGCACTGCATTAGAACCTCTAAGGTAAGACACTTTTAAATGTTCTGTATGTGTGGCAATAACTTATCATTGTGTTCATTGGTGGTCTACAGTCGTAAACAATAAAACATGTGTCAGATGATGAGTGACGTGGTAGGCATTGTTAGTATTTTCCTCTTCGTTCCAACACAAAACTAACTTTTACGGCCGTTGATGTGTGCAGCACTTTTGCATTTTTGTTGTTGTTATTTAATTTTTAGACTACGTGTGACATAAAATATTCAATTGACAATGTACTGAAACATGCCGCTCACAGATTCAAAGACTCTTAAGATTCTAGACACCTTCATAATAAAAAGATAAGCATTTGTCATCGAGTGTAAAATGGCGAAACCTCTGTAAAACACATTCAGGAAAGTGGATATGTCATATAGCTGTTTACTTAGAACAGTTAATATAAACATAATTACCAACACGAGAATATTTGCTCCTGTTATAATTTAAGATGGCAAAGGTTAGAATACCAGCGCTGGCAAACATGAAATAGAAGAATTTCATAATAAACATGAAAAATAATGTTAAAAATTCAACTCACTTGACAGATTGGACAATGTATGATAGCAACATGACTAGCAGTGCTAGTTTCTTTACAGTGGCTTACGAGGTGGTGATATACGACTGTCAACCATGCATATCAAAAACTAAGCAACTTTCTTGGCAAAGACTTCAATTTGTACATAGTTTATAACTAGTTCATTGAACTTGTATCTTTATCTATATATACATGTAATAAATTCGTGTTATCTCTATTGGTTATCTCGATTTTTCTGCTATCTTGAGGGTAGTATTATTTCCCTTCAATCACACTATGAACATACATCGAATATTGAACATGTAATCATTGAAAAATGACCTTCGCAGAACCAAGGTTGCTAATTTCACGTGTAGCATTGGTTCCGTGGACTGTAAACTAGCGACAATAGCCCTTATTAATTAATTACCATGGCTCCAGCCACCAGCTATAATCTGTTGGGCAAGGATAACATAACAGTTGATAATGATAATTGCTAGCATGTGCGCAATGTTATCCCCGCTAGAGGGAAATTAATTTTTAACACAAGGATGTACATATAACGGTGCAAGATTTTCATATATTGAGTGTTGAGTATCTTATCTGTAAATGTCCCCACATCTGATACGACCCAAGGAATGAAATATAATTTTCTCTTTTCAATTTAATGATCAATTACTGAGGATGGGGTATTAATATGCATGAGCTGACTTCAACTCTGAGTGTTCTGCATTCCAAGCAAAGCTATTCCAACCACACGTACGGTACTATAGGGTACACACGCAGATTAGATGAAGCGTGTGGCTATAAGCTGTCACCCAATATTCATGTTGTAAGGCCCGTTTTATAATAGAAAGTAACGTCATCACACATTTCTCTAAACATTTTGTGTAGACAAGAACTGAATATCGCCTGTTTCCCATATTTGTTATTCCAGGAGGCTAATAATCAGTGTTGCTGGAAGCAATTTTTTCCCTTTTCCTAGGGAGGCCAATTCTCACAATTAGCAGCAGCAGCAGCAGCAGCAGCAGCAGCTACTTTTATTTTTAATGTTGCTAATTATGATTCTGATGTCAGTTGTGGGTTATTGACCTCATAGTGCGAGATCAGGAGGTAGAAATTTGAAGATCAGTGCAAAGGACGCTACCAATTCAATCATGCTATGAAATTCTCAATACCACATGTTTGTCAACTGCGCGTATCTTCATGCACATAATTCACATGCCAATGACCACGTCACTACGAATAAAGGGTCTGGGATGCTTGTTGAGGGCGTAAGGGATAGTGAGGTTTTGTGTTTGTTGAACATTTGTGATTTCTCTATACAGGAAACAAATAAAAATTTCATCTCACTAAATGTAGCAAAAGTCTTCTCGAAACACCCCACAGAACCTCGCTTTTGTCAAAACCTAGACCCGCCACTGCGATGCCACTATAGGATGTTTCGTATTTGCCATCATGATCTCCACTACCTATATTACTGAAACAAGTCAATGAAAACTAATATGAAAATTCGCACCCGAATTCCATGCAATTTCCATGGATTCCGATAAAATCCTTCCCATCGACATACACAATACAATGAGATTGACCATATAAGCCCACGACCAGGAACTTCGGATCCACAGAATCTCAGCAAATCATGAAATCAATACGCAAGTTATTGAAAATAACCCATCATTCAAGTATTGCAATTTAACTAGAACATAAATTAAGGACTAAGCCAATGACATCATCAGCACAATATTTCCGCAGCAGTCAACAATGACGGTTCAGTCGTGCATTGGCTGCGATTGGTTGTTCATTGTTTTTCTCGCATACGTTTAGCTGACTGCCACTGATCCATATTTATAAAAATCCGGATAAAAGAGAGGATTTATCCATCGGGCAGATGTTGTAAGACTCCTCATAGGCAGCATAAAAGGTTTCTCGGAAACCGACGCTGGATATATGTAAGGTTTTAACTGAATGCAGAGCCTTACTTTTGTCATGTGTTTGGTTTTATGCAATACTTTTGTGAAAGGTTATAAACACATTCATCACTCTACATATTTCACATTTACTTACAGGTACTGGAATGTGTATAGCAGAGACGTATAGAACCTATCATATTTCATAGCAAGATATTCAGAAGAACCTCAATTGAAGACCACTTCTAAAAAGATACAGCGTTTAACATCTATATATACTAAGATCACTTTTCGCAGTCCCAAACACTCCAGCAAACCACCAATATACACGCCAAATATCAAGGGCTAATTCCATAGCTCAAAACTTGTTTTTGAGCCATTGACATCTTCCCAATTAGGTCAAACACATGCATAAGGCATTAGATGATATTGACAGTACAAAAGTCTCTTCACATTACATATGCAGTAAGAACTTTGCGCTGATTGGCTAGTTTCATGTTCCATGGCCATACACTTTATATAGTCCCAATATGAACCTTCATACTACCAACTGTAATGAGACTACATGAGTGATTTTAACAGTAGTTCTGCTGTACCCCACGATCATGAAAGTGCAACCATCTGGATCAGGAAAACCAACAACTTCAACAGGGACGAGGGGGCTTATAATCTCAGTCACATTTGGACCAAGGTTCTTGCCACAACACCTACAGGTGGTCAGAATCAGAACTTCCTATTCTGCTCTGAAGAACCAACCTGACAGGTTACGAAACTTGAGGAAGTATACTGCACATGTTTCCAGATCTATCAGTTAAGTAAAAAATCATATTACAATTTTGAATGTGCAACCCCGTCATTCCAGAGAGTCGTCCGAGGCACGGCTGATCCGCGACCTGTTGACGCGCTATGCCAACGTGACGCGGCGCCTGTTGCGGCCGCGGCGGGACCCGGCCGACAACGTGACGGTGGAGTTCGGGCTGCGGCTCATCACGCTGGACGTGGACGAGAAGACGCAGACGCTCACCACCAGCTTCTGGGTCCGACACGTGGGTAGCTCCGGCACAGCGCTTAGCGCACTACTTCTCTTGGAGAAAGGCTGCTATAGTTTATTTTTGAAACTTCTCTCGCACATTGTTGGCGAGGTATGGGGGTAGCGATCCACTTCCCACTTAATTTTATAGCAACTTTCTTATTTCATACCTATTTTCATAGCCATTTCCTATTTTACACTGAAAGGGCATCGACACCCTTATAGTACATTTCTCTTGGAGAAAAGGTGTTATAATTCATTTTTTTTAGCTTTTTTCATCTTACTCCAATGATGTTTCTACCACAATAGACATAGGTAAAGAAAGTTTCACAACCTGAAGCTTCCATCTAAATATAAGTAAATAAGTGCCCTGGATGGACTCGCACTGAAGATCTTAAATAGAAATGGAGTGAAGAAATACGAGAAATAATTCAACAAGATGAAAGTTCGGAGGCAATGCCACCATAACATTACGTAGGTCATCCCGGTTTTCATTTTGCTCTTGGTTCAGCAAAATATATAATCATTTTACCTCCAGCACGCAATCAGCCTTTTGACAATATAAATGAACAAATCCTAATGGTCATATAATTCGATACAGAGCCAACATGAATGTTATGGTTTATAAAAAAATGGTTAGTGTAGACTTGATGTACATAAAATAATGTGCACAATATGAGAAACGGAAGGTAAGGCAGCCTACACACCTATCATGATAGGCGGTGAAGTATTGATGTGCGACACCCATTACGGCAATGAGGCCACAGCATTAGTAAACGAGGTTTGTATAGTCATGGTAAGCTGTTGGATGCTCGTAATCCTGTTAGGACGGGTGAAGTGAGAGTTACTGACATGTGAACTTTTACATCAAATAGAACTCAGCCACACCGGAGAGATCTCTGGGATATTCGGCTGGACGGTGAACTATTATAACTAACCAAATGTTTCTTGACATCTATGGAATTTTTCAAGTCTGGTATTCGAACTTACGTGGTATTTTCATATTAGCTCTAGGCCATGTCACCAGAAGGACTAGGATTTTTGTTATTCTTAACCTAAGTATGTACAATCGTATTCAAGCTTTCAACGATTTATATTGTAAATGTGCAGTGCATATGCTTGTAGGCTGTTAAAACGGGTGTTATGCAAGAGGAGATGAAAATTATCTTGAGCAGACGAAACAGAAAGGTTGATGGACCAATTGTTTTGTCAACACTTGCTGCTAGCTGCAGGCAGAAATGCCGCATCGTACAACATCTGAGCAAGTGTCCCCTTCCCTCTACATCAGCTACAAGTAGGACACATATCGTTTGGTACACCAGATAAAAACTGTCATTCTTCTTCTAGTAAAAAGGTCATGCGGATGTCACTCGCAAGGCCTGTTGCTTCCCCATAGCTACCAATGCGTAATTAGAGAGCCCGAGTTACAGGCCGCTCTCTCTTGCACTTTGCACTGTGATATCTGATATGTATTTTCCTGTCTGTAATGAATGTTTTGTCATCTAGAAGAAAGGAAGGAAGTCTATTTCGTGCCCGATTGGTTCTTGTAGAGGAAGTTATGATAGTAAAATAATAATGCGTGATTTATAAAGGCAGATCCATAGGGGGGTGGGGTGGGGGTGATATTTCATTTTCAGCTTTCTCGCCTACGTAATCCATGGAATCTTGCGAGTACGCTGCCCCTTTCTTTTTCGAAAACATGCATCTGCAATTGTAAGGAAGCTAGATGTAATATGAAAAGCCGAAAAAAAGAGACAAGAACATGGGTATAAAGGCTAAAAGCAAGAGCGATCTGGAAAATAAGACAAAACCGGGGGATGTAACGCCTTATATACCCGATAGGGTCCCGTGGATAATGTCATGCACACTTTTCGCATTGACATTACATGATTAACGCACAAATGAGCCTACATACGGGTATTACCGCTCTTTGCGAGCGCAGTATTGCTAGTTGTGTATTCCCCGTGGGTTTGAAGTTCCTGGCTTGTAGATATAACAGGCCACTTTAAGTTCCTGTCTATTGTCGGGGAATATCACTGGCCATATTCCAATGGGACACTCTCGGAGAGAACGCCAATTCACGTAGGAATCTATAGGGGTTAAAAGTGACACGGTGACACGGCCGTTTTACATGTAAAAGTGACACACTGCCAATCCTTATCTATAGACACAAGGCACACGCAAATTTCTTCTATACGGACGTCAAATTAAAAAGTGACACATTAATGAACGGACACAGGGACACAGCACCTATTTTAAGACCACACGTAGGGGTCTTAACTAGAGCTTGAATATTTCATGATGATACTTCTCTCAGACACATGCTCATAAAAAGACTGAGTGTCTCAGGCCTACATGACACTTAGACTACACATATAGGTAAAAAAACCCAACTTGAACTCAAGCTTGCAATGCACTTTGTATACGGGTGAAGTATAAGGAATAATGAATAACACTGTTCACACAATAGTGGGTCGAACCAGCTTGTGATGAGAGGAAGAACAAATATGCCCCAGTACTCTCGTACACTTACAATACTGTACATGGCCACACTATAAAAGTGGACGTTTGCATTAGCATCTTTCCGTGTCTGATTTAATAGATGAGTAGAAGGAATCCTGATAGAAGCACCCCTAAAATTAACTACATCGAAAGTGATCAGAGAGCACAGCGTTGCTTGAACAACTTTGACTCACGGACAATAAAGATGTTTACTTTGCAATCAAAGCATTAAAGCAGAAAAACGTCTTATGTTTTCATCTTACATCTATGATTTTGCCATTGGATTACAGGTGCTTTCTAACCATGGCTAAAGTAAATATCTATTGACCATGACTTGACCATATCTTGTCTTTTAATATAATGCACGCCATATTATGTGCTGAAAAATACTGGTTTTATCATGAATATTGATCTTGCAGTATGGCACTAGGCAGTGACATACAAACGAAGTGATCACAAGGCTTTGCTTCAGCTGGTGAAGCGACGCAAGTAGTTTGTAAATGGTGTTAGTAGTATGCTAATCCACAGGTTTGCGTAGAAAGACACACAATGTGTGCCATTTTTTCATCTGGTGTAGTTGAATCCATCCTGTTAGAGACTGGCATTTATCTACCATGTTATACTTTACAATAGTGACATTTTCAGTGGGACATGATCACACGTACCGTGTCCTTTTGCCTCATTTAACCAGTTCCACATGATTAGCACCTCTGAATACGCCATAAGGCAGGAACACATATTTAGCCTGATATGTCATGCATACAGTATGAATGGGCTTATAACTGGACATCTTTCCCCTGTAGGGCACAAAACACGCGTACAGTGCCACTGTGACACATTCAAGTACATACAGTGAGTCTAGGAGGGATGTTTGCAATTGCCTTTGACAGGCGCGTGTTTTCACGCCTGAATAACCAACTTGAACTCTTGGGCCAATAATTTATGTCGTCTGTCTGCCTTTGGTCAATGGGGATATTCTACTCACATTAGCAAAAATTACCCTTGCAAATAGCACACTGTATCCTCTACCCCCCCCCAGCTTAAACCAACATTGGATTGATCACTCGTCTGGAGCAGGGCTATTTTCTACCTCAGCAGTCACCACAGTCATTGGGCTGTGTTATGGTATTCTTGTTGCAGCCATTCGGACTAGACGCTCAAGTTTCCAAAAGACAACATTATTTACTAGCGCTTACTGGTCTCGAGTGTTTTTTTTTATTGCCGGTTACCGGAGGTCTCGTTTACACTACATATATACACACCAAGTGTTTCCCCATGTCACGGGCTCATGATGTAGCATACATTATTAGGTAGTGAACAGAACAATGTGACTTCCTAACGTGTGCTTGTGGCTAACTTCAGGGCCAATTTTAGTCATTTTGGGCTCACACCAAACGTGATATAGATTATCTCCAAAGTACAAGACACAATCTAGGGGCAGATTTCATATCTAATAGATCATCAAGTGAATAACGTCCGGCTTTGTACGTCATCAACCAAAGAAAGGTAAACTCCATTCATGGTCGTCAAAGACCTCCTTGGACCACCAGACATTTTATGTATTCATAAAGTAAATCTGATTAATCAGAGGATGGATTGAATTAGAGATTTCTGTGAGGACTTGCGTTGGCCCATGTGCGGTTGTAATCCAATATATTTGGTGAATTCACAACTAGAAACAAACGTTGACTTTATATTAGAGAATTCTTCACTAATTGTAGGAGGCTGTAGCTCAGAGGGACACGAAGTCACCATAATTGTTGACGTGTCCCAGCAGTGACTACGAGATTGTATATTAAAAGCCCTACCATAGCCCTCATTACATTGGGGGCAGTATATACTATTTAGTGACAGTTGAGATTTGTGTTTCTAATTATTCGAGGATTGAGATTTGACCTTTTAATCTATTGAGAATAATTGATTGAGATTTGAGAAAGGGCTTTTGCATTGAGATTTGTAACATTAATTCATTGAGATTTTGATAACAAGGGTGGTATTTACTACCTTACATAATAATATTTGGCGACGAAATTCTCTAATGGTAATGGTTACAGTCATATCCTTCTAATCACACTATATCTGTGAGGAAAAATAAGTACATATAATGCACTAAATCTCATTCTGTTTACAAAAATCGCATTGTTCATAAACCGTAAATTTTAAAATAGGCATTGTATTCATATAAACCTCATTCACAGCTATTTTGATGTATAGGCCTATGCACTCAATCATTTCAATATCATTTTACGGATAAAGTCGTATGTATTGTGGAGAAATGGAAAACAGACTCGAAGATTGACGGTTTTATTCCTTTGTGATGCCGTTATCAACGGCGGCTTCTAAAGCTTTAGTCACACAGGTGCGATTGTTGGACCCGAATAGCTATTTTACCCATGTGTTAAATAATTAGCACATTATTTCATGGTCAGAAGTATTTACGAAGAAGAATATTTCGTTCAATGCACTTCTCACCTGAATCTCTTATAAACAATTAGGGGATGAATATTCTTGACTGTGAGACCAGTACATTAAGCAAATTGAAGACAAAAGCCTGCTCTTTCACTTGTCTCTGGTCTTTGAGAAAATAACACACAAAGTGTTGAGCAATAACAGATTTACTATAATTTCATTAATACTTTGAACAGTTTGCATAGTAAGTCACTGTGTGTCAGCGTCTTATGTTTTATAAAGTTTGTATTTTGTATTGGTTTGGTAATCATTCAATTCGTAATTGATCAACACAGCTATATATTTGAATTATATTGTAGGCCACCTGGATATCAGGGACTCAATATATTGGTCATGTGCCATGAGCTGATATCATATAGAGTGTAGTAGGCCATCATTGAGGAATATAATGCACGCAAAACACTACACATTTTCTATACCAATTTTCATTCTTCCAAGCTTTACTGGTGGCATTCATTTGCTTTGAGACGATTTCAATCACCGAAAGGGGGCTACTGTGTATCATGTGTGCGTGTGAATGGGGGTGGGGGGTGGGGCAAGGTTGTTTTTTGATTGTATGTGACGGTCTATGGTCTACTTTACTTATGGCGACGCAATGGTTTCCCCTTTTCAACCTCCCTGGGACATAATAAATGGTAGATTATTATAATTTAAAAGGTTATCTGGCTCCCTGTAGTCCTTTTACACGGGCACCATGTTTAGACGAGAGCACATTTATATGCGTGGAATCTATGTACATAGCATGATATACCTGGTAATGGTCAATCATTACAACGAGGAGGAGCAGGGCGGCCAATCGTGGAATTCCACTTATACGAGTAACTTTCGTTCTACAAAATGCAGGTTTGGAAGGTGCAATGTTATTTGTATTTATAATTGTATTGTATAATGGTATTGTTTATTTCGCAGTAGTCACTCTGAGTATCGAATGTCAAGATAATACCTCTGAAGCATAACTATTACTCATTAAAATATGACAAACCACAGGCTTTTAATCCCAGCATTGGTATTAGGTCAAGTGATCAATCAGATGATTTATAGTCACTGTTTACACATTTTTACGGTTATAACGCTGATAGCAGTCTATATCCAGATGTTTTGAATACATGTACGTATAGTTCTATGATGCTTGTAAATCACAATCCAGTAAAACAAAACGACACTGCGTAAAATCAAGAATCATGCCATATAGATGAGTAAATTATGATACTCAGAGTGGTATTAGTGGAATCCATAGTAAAATATCCATTAGTGGCCTCAATAATATTGGTCCCAAGATCAGAAACACCAATAAATTTTTGAAATAAAGATTAGATATCTAGTTTAAATGGTATATACAACTGCCCTGAAGAGTCTGAAAACACACGGTGGATGTTATGTGAAACGTCTGGTGAAAGTTCATTATATCCAGAAGCAAAGGTTTAGTTTAGTTTATGTAGGTACCTGTATCTTATTTCAGAGATGGTATGATGACTACCTGACATGGAACCCTGATGATTATGATGGAATATCGCGCATCCTTCTCTCAAGAGGCACTGTTTGGATGCCTGAGGACATATCCCTTGTGAATACGTAAGTGTGGGTATACTAACAACGGACTTCAACCATATAGTCTACATAACAAGAGGAATCTCCGATAGCATACGGTACGTCCAAAATGAAGTGTGTCTCTACAAACTGAGCTTCAATACAATTTATTTTACCACTCAAATACCAAGTTAACCATGTTTCGCTATTTGCGAATGTTTATACTTATCTCATATGATGGTAGAAGTATTCATTAAATCATAGGGAACAACATTACTGCTTCTCTACTGTCTCTATACTGTCAAAATTGAAGGCGATGGCGGAGATCAGTGCGTGTCCAGTGCTACAATGCAGCAATAGCAAGTTTTTGAAGCAGTAAAGAGACAGTGGTGGGAGTTTGACATAGCAAACTTTCTCTAAGGTCAATTAAACAGTTTCCTGGCCATAGGTAAGCAGAATAGAGCCAGTACGGAGCCAGTACGATAATCCATATACTATTACATGCCGTAGTCACAGAGAGATGGGAAAACCCGTACTGTCTAAATGTTCCCGTTGCCGGTTGTACCCTAGGCTTAACATACATAGGCTTATATAATCATTCATACTACATTTCAGTAAATGAGCTCGGCCATGCACAGCCATGCACACGTACAATTAATGATCTTAACATATGCGACTGGATGAATGGTAATTACCTATTACAATTAATTGTCCCAAGGATTGTTTGTTTGGTTGTGTTAGGTATCTTCATTATACAATTATCAAAATCTACATTCGTTATCACTCAGTCGTGACTGTTCAATCTGTGTTGCTGATGTAGAATAATTGCATATGGCGTTTGTCATGTGTCGTTCTCAAATATAGAATCGCATTATCCATTACCTCGCTTCGGCACAGTGCATTAGTAATCTTAGTATACTGACAATCTGGCAAGACATTAAAAACAACGCTTTACAATATATTTAAAAAAATGTTCTTTGTTTTTTCTTGACCTACACAAGGAAACGATGAGCGATTCACTTTTTCTTACAAATCCTTTCAAAATCTACATGAGATGATATGTACACATGAGATGAGCTGAGTGAGTATGCCGGTTATTTCAGATGGTTTTGGCCAATTAGATAAAACCAGATTAGATTATTAGTTTTTGAATCATATCAGACCGGAAGCAAATATTGGTGTGTTCAGAAAAAGTGACTTTTGACCAACAATCTGTAAATTACGATGATTATTATATTTAATTGACATTTCTAGGCCCCTTTAACTCAATGGCTATACGTCTACAGCTGCTGTAAATAGAAAGACAAATAAAAAAAACCGTAAGACTAATATCATGAATAAATGACATAAATTCCTGCTAATATTGATAGCTGTAGAGCCAACCGATTAAAGCAGTCTTTCTACGTTTTTCTATATATGGATGAGGTCAGAAACTCGTTCCTTGAAAAGTTGCGCAAAAGTTTCAGCATTGCCAACATCACGTTTCATGACCCCAAGGGATACCACTATATGGAAATAAAATCAAAATTTTTATAGCAGGCCACACCCACTTTATTTCTTAATTTGAATATTTTCACTGGGTGGCTCCCCAACTATTCTCATATCATCTAGTATGAAATAAGCCCCAGTGTGGTTTGTGGGATCTAGGATGAGTTTGATGGTGACATCATTGCCAACTGGCAATTGAATATCATTATTCAATAGAAAGGAGAAACGATTTTGTAAGTAAACATGTCTGATATCCTCTGTTGCATAATATTCAAGAAGAAAATGTTACATTATTTCATGTCCATGGCATAGTGGCCAAGGTGTGTCATTGGGGGTGTGGGGTTTCTTTTTGAAATACCAACCTTAATGAACAACTACCTGATGTTCTGTCCTGTGTGGGTTTTATGCAGCGGCTATGTATTATATGGACTTTGTGTCAAGAGTCCTGATGTCACAGGCATGGATGGAGGGCTTAAGTTAGAGATGGGTGATGTTTTTGAGTTGTTCCATTAGTGATAAACATTTCAAAAATTGATGAAAAAATAAGCTTTTGTATCTATTTTTGTTCCATTAGTGTAAAAAGCATTACTATAATAGACAAGTCAAAATGACAAAGTTGTACACTTTTTCTTGCATATCAATAGATAAGAAAGGTCAAATACATGCTCAGCCAATCAACACTCCTCATTTGTACCAAAGTAACAAACTGCTGAATAATGCTGGTTTGTCACTTTTGGTTTTGACCAATCAAAGAACATGAAATGTAACTATTATGAATTATTAATAAGTAGTAGTTTCTCACCCAGTAGGCCTACTATGTAAGATTAGCACTTTTTTTTGGCTCTGACCAATCACCAAACATGAAATGTCCTAATCAAAAATATTTCTAATCCCTTTTGGCACTTTTTCTCAAGTGGTTTCAGATACAGTGCAACAATTTTTTTTAAAGAACCTGTTATTATTAGAGTATCGATGTAAGTATATGAACGTTGTCTAATACAACATTTTTTCCAAAGTATTCAATGCACAAGTGTATATTGATTAATGATTATAAGGGTAATTGTAGGAATTGACCACGAGATTGGAGTGTCAATCGTAGAATTTTGCACGGTGATGTGTGATTGACACGAACGCAGTGAGAATCACCGTGCAAAATTCTACGATTGACCCGACAATCTCGTGCTCAAATACCATTCTATCATGACTAAAATGACTAAAATCCACACTAAATGAGTGTCATATTCGTTTTTATTTGAAAATAAATCATATCATAACGTTCTCATTGCCATTTTGACCATGCGACTCAGCGGCTGTTATTCAGTTAAAACCTTTGAATATTTAGCATAGTTTCGAAATTATCCACTATAAAAACATTTGTGAATGATAAAGGACGAATATGCGATTGATTTGACACCAAGAAATAATTAATCCAACAACTAGAATTTTGTAAAATATTAGTTGGAAGTCGGAAGATTGTCAAAATGTTTACTCGTGCTGATTTGCGCATGCGCGTTGCAGCCCTTAGCAACGTGCATATCGTATAATTGACTCGCCTGTTCGACCAATCAGCGTGGGTTATTGGCGGAGATTTTTGCCCGGAATGATAGAATGTAGGAATTGACCACGAGATTGGAGTGTCAATCGCAAAATTGAGCATGCTGGCGTCTGATTTACCCTCATTTCGTTCGACAATCGAGTGGTCAATCACCATTCTATCATGACTAAAATCCATTTTATTTTAAAATAAATCATATTATAACATTCTCATTGCCAGTCAATTTCGTTTGTTTTGAGCGCGCAGAGACCACTACTACGGGGTTAGTCTAAACTGTTGCTCTCCGCTACACGGAATACGCCTTGCGTCGTCAGCGGCTGTATTGATATTGTGAGGAGTTTAGACTAGCGCTGTGGGTTTTTTTTTGAGCGTGTTTTCCATCGCAAAATTGAGCACGCTGATTGACCAATCAGCGTGGGTTATTGGCGGTGATTTTTGATAGAATGTATGTTTCAGTAGTGAGATCTATGGTGAGATCTGTGGTATTTTTTTCCTGCATGAGTGAGCCTCATAAAGCCAGTAAAATATACCATCGCATTATTTTTTTTTTACAAAAGTTTGTTTTGTAAATGAGCAATTCAAATAATGATTTGTTTGGATAATTTCATAGATCATGATTATAACACACAATCAATGACAATAGAGATAGCACAAAATTAATGAAATTGCCCAATTAAACAAGCAGGATATGGTTATGGTCATATTAACAAACACTTCGTCTATTTAGTCAGCTCTGACAAAATTATGCCTAATCATACATAATGTCTTTCACAACAAAAAAATAAAAAAACAAAACAATAAAATAAATAAGTAAATAGATAAATAAAAAAACTAAGGCGCAATTGCGCAATTAAAGAAACTGGATATTCACAAACACTCTTTTATTTTGATTATTATGAACCACTTTTGTTCTTTTATAGATTCGTTCTTCATAAGTATAGAATGATCAAGAGTGACACTGTTTGCCTCGTCCCTTTTGCAAGTCTAGCTATGGGCCTGGCAGGGGAAAATGGAAAATCACTGTTGAATTTCCAATTCACAAAGTTTTCAGTTTTTTTCCACACCCCTAGACCATACTTGTGATTACTTTGATTTGATTTATTTCATAATATCACGGGCATATTAATACTACAAATGAGTAAATAAAAGATTATTGATGGGTAAAAAATATAGATAGAAGTAGAATTGAATAGAGATATACACATATAATAAAAAAGTAAACCATGTGACAAACAAGGAGCACTAAAAAGATATCCATTTAAAAATGCAGTCTTATTTCCATAATTGTGATTACCACAGGAATAAATAGCACTAATGTCTCACTGCATCAGCCTACCATAAACTGCATCGTTAACTAGTAAACACTTTATTCAAAGCAATGCCTAAAAAAGACGTGGGAGGAGCTTCATTCAAATATTCACCCTTATTATAACTGAATTAGACACACTTCATGAGAAGTGTTCCCGATAGTAAGATGTTCCCATGGGAATGTGGTACTGTAGTTACAAATCACAATCATCATATTTCTAAACCTGTATTCACTAGGAGTGGGATGTGGTGGGAAATTACTCCAAAAGGGTAGAGAAGCCTCGCGAGGAGGGTGCTATCCTCATGTACTCGCGCCGCGTGGCACTCAAGTTCAGCCTCACGCTGCGGAGGCGCTTTGGCTTCACACCGGCGCTCCTCATCCTGCCTTGTGTGTTCTTGTCGTTCATGCCGACCATCATCTTCTGCCTGCCAACTGAGAGACCGGACAGGCACATGCTCGGTATGTCTGATGTCCTTATTAATTGGGAAGGGGAAAAACTGCAAAAATGCTTCAAGTGTTCAATCAGAAAAAGTGTCCAGATACAACGACATCCAGGGCCGTCAGAAGGTTTTGAAAAAAAGGGGGGGGGGTTGGTTTGCCATTTGTATACCCCAACATTTTTTATCACCAACATATTTTGGGTTATCTTAGGTTATGCAATCCTCATAAATTTTTGGGAATCTCAGTTGTTGGTGAGGGTGGGCGTAAAAAGAGTGAACGATCATGATAAACATTGTGAAATGCCTGTGGCATGCATACATGTGCCACAGAGTGCAGATGCTAGGGGGGTTCGGGGGCATGTTCCCTCGGGAAATTTTTAAAATTTTGTGCGCTCTCGGGTGCAATCTGAGCCATTTTTAGCACCAATTCCATTATATAAAACTGTCTGGAATTCAAACACATAAGGAGGGATGGGGGTGTGGGGTGTGGGGGGAGGTTGGACATTCAATGCCTGCGAACCTTACGTACCCTAGATTCTTTATTGAAAGCCAAAATAAATGTGGATATGAGCGCAGATACTATGAAATTTGCCCCGTTGAAGCTCCGCAGTTGTACAGCTGTTTAAGAGCATTTACTGAGCATTCACACTCAGCATTATGTTGAGTGTACATCACAACTTGTGCAGCGTAAACATAATAAGGGAAAAGACAAGCTTGCAAACTTCTAGAGCTTTTAGTCAGGTAAATATTGTAGAAATCAAACGACTGTGAAGTGTAGTAAATCATGTTGACTGATCACACAAAATGTGGTAATCTCTTTTGTTATACGCTGTGTGATACTGACTGTCACAATATGCACAGTGAGATATATGCACATTGAGCGCATTGTGACTCAATAAAAAAGAAATTAAATCTGTTGTAATAAACTTTTTTTGGTCGTATAAAATCATTTGCTTTTACAAATATATACAAATCTGAGTATCTAAATGCATTCTGAGCATAATTTAGATTAAAACGGTATCTTTATGAATTAGACATATGGAATTAAGGTGGAGTTTGAAGAATTTCTACACACTGTATATAAAGGACTTGCTAACCAGTACCTAATGGATTATCATACATGTATGTGTCAATGTGATACCCAAAATCAACATTTATAAAACTGTTAATTAATAGGTCTAGTGAACATGACTTATTGATTTGGAAAAAAGGGGGTGCGTTCGCCCCCCCCGACGGCCCCGACATCGTACATGCAGTTTGGTTTACCCACCCGTACTATACTTTTCAGCTATGAGTTTGTTCACAAGCTTCATGGTTCTTTTGCTGATACTGACACAAAGTGCACCTCCATCTGCTGCGTCAGTACCCAAAATAGGTGAGTGTTGTGAATTGGATAACAAATGAGGTATGAGCCAATTTGTGAGTTTTTAAAACCTGTGACCTGTGACACCATCTAGGCCTAGTGAACCACTCGCAGATATCTTTTTTAAGTGGTGGATATGGTTTTCCCCGTGGGTATCCTATGTGTGAGGGCTTGCGAGATGCTAAATACCTAGGATGATTATTTTTTGGGGGAAGGAGGGTGGGGGTGAGGAAAGGATGAGGGGTTGGTGGAGTTGCTTAGATCTGCCTAACTGAACAATGAAGGTCATTTTTGATAATCTATGCCTCACGCCTATTTGAGTTTAATGTCAAGTATGTAAAAATATACCAGAGAAAAGAAAAACATCAACACCATGTTTATGAACCAATAGAATACAATGTGGTCCGTCATTATATGCAAATGCCTGTTGAACCACTGGATTCAAGTCATAACCGTCAAATTGTCAAATTGTGCTATATACAACATTATCATGTCTATCATGAATGCCATGAAAGGATAGGGACATTGAGGTTTTCCCTTAGCTCCATATGGTTATTAATGCTGTCCTGGGATGTAATACAAACACCACATGGCCTTCTCTACTCCATTAATAATAGTAGTACACTGTAGTCATGTATGAGCTAATGATATTAGTGGAACATACAAGGGTGAAGTGTAATACATCACTATATGAGTTGTTTATTTGTGTTCCTATGTAACATATCTGAAATATTGCTATGGATATGATCATTCATTATCATTGACAAAACAAGACTCATAAGTATCTAATTATGAAATATTTATGTAACTGTCTCACGTAGACAACAATTTTACTGTGTTTGCAGCTAGATAATGTTGTGTTCTTTACATAACATACAGACTGACGCACGTGGCAATTATTATGTACAATAAAACTTAATATCAAAATTTGCAGAATAAAGACACAATTGATTTTAGAACTAGTAGAGAGCATTCCATGAACTGCAAGCTTTCTGTTGGTCTCACTTCAGGCTACTATTACTGCTACAACATGCTCGTCATCATCTTCTCCATTTTCGTCTCTGTGTTCGTCTTGTTTATCAGCAGAAAAGCTGATCAAAAATGGCCCCCGCCAAAATGGACCCAAGTGGTTTGTATTGTGGTTAATTACTCTTTGTGTGATGCCTTTGATATATATTCAAAAGTTTCCAACACTATTAGCTATATGCATTATGTTTATTGCTTGGTTGGTATATCCTTTTACAGATCTTTTTCAACGTGTTTGCTAAAGCTGTTTGCATGGGAGAAACTGCACAGGAGGTGACAAGAGCCGACAGTTTGGCATCAACTGTAAGTGGTTTTAACACAATGCACACAAATGTACGTTTTGTCAATAGCAGCAGATCCGCGTTTTTCGAAGGGGTGACGATCGCACTTAAGGTGCTGATAGGTGGTGGGTATGTCCAAAGAAAAGCATAATCAAATTATGGATGAAAGGGGGCTATAAACGAGGGGTGGGGTGGGGGTGGGGTGGGGCAGGGCTCTGACTCTGCATGTATTTTAGATAAGCCCCCCCCCACACACAATATGGCATGCACCATCGAAGGGTCGTAAGAAAACCAAACAAACAATAAAGCAAAATAAAAAACAACAAAAACAACAATAACAAAACAAACACCAAAAACTACCATAAAGTGACCAGTACATCGCATGAATTTCATCCCGCAAATTAGTACAAAAGTTTTAAGTTTACACCTTATAATTTTCTTTCACTACAGAGCACTGAAGATGCCATGGTTGTCGTGGACAAGGACGGCAAGTCGCGGCTGGACGGCACCTTCCAGTCCCAGGGGGAGATCAGGGCGCAGTGGAGGCTAGTCACCTTAATTCTGGACAGACTGTGCGCTATGGTCTTTTTCACAGTCAATATAGTGGCAATGATACTGTTTTTACCGAGACCAAGCCTATGAAACATCAATTGTTAAGGACCCGAATGTTCATCCCGGAGTTTTAAACGTGCGGCAGGGGATGAGAAATGGATTCAGAACCGATGATTCTGGCCTTTAGAGCTTGTATGTATAACAAACGATATTTCAATTAACAATGGGCAGAATGAAATGACTGATTTGCTTTCAATGTTCGAGACAAGTGATCCTAGATTACGATATATCCATGACTTCCTAATATATGTATTTACCTGGCGGTGAGCAGAATCCTGATCTATAGATTGGTCATATATGTACTATGAGATCTACTTTTGGAGCACCCTTTTCAAAACATCTTATTGAAAAAACTTTGATGTTTTATTCCTTCAGACTTTGTAGGATGCAATATTCATATATTCACAATCTCGAATTTTCCGATTCACAATCACTTGCTCAAGTAGGTGGACAGTGAATTTCATTTCAAAATGAAATATATTAACTTATTATTGGTATATCGCTCTAGACATTTGATTCATTCATTTTATGATAAATGTGTTATATACTATGCATACTACGTGCATGTATTCAAGTATTTTCAAGTATTGTAATATTTGCCTAAATTGATTTCTAATAAATAATACACCATGTACGTATATACAAACCATGTATCAATACCTTTCTTAATTAACATCATTGTTTGAAGTGTACATATTTAAAGTCGAAATATACAAACAGCCAGGAATTAGTCTTCTCAACACACAACACCTCCATTCCGACAGGAAATCAAACTCCCATTTCTTAAGCGTCAAAATACTATTGTGGCTGTATTTTATTTGTGATATCCTGCATTTGATTTATTTATGGGCCTCTACAGTTATCACTCAATGAGTCTACAAAACACCAGCAAACATCTGTTTCAGAGACATCTGTTCATGTTTTGTTTTTTCCAAGTTTCTATATTTCTCTTGTTCGTATAGTTAGGTGTTACATGTCGTATCTACAAATGTATTACGTACTTGAATAACAAAACGTGTCCACATACTCGGTTGGAATTAGGTTTGTATTACAAGAGCAGTATTTTAGCACAGTTGTTGCACGAATGACTCAAAACTTAGCATTACAATGAATTTTAAGCTTTTATAACAATGTTTTATGCAATGCCATTACACACTACAAGACACGACCGTCGTAAAATGGGGGCGCCGATTGTGTAGGGTTAAACCTTGCTCTTCTTGGGTTAAACTTAGCTCTTCTTGGCACAGAAAGTCTCGTCTGTTATGCGCGTCCTTTCATAACAAGGTAGAAACTTGTTATCTTCGAGCTATAGTAGAGATAATAGTACTAAAATGGTCGTTTCATTTAAGAAAACCAACCAATCGATACATGTTCATAATGTGGTTGAAGAGAAATAAAACTGACGTCAATATGATAGAGAATTCGAGATGAGTAATGTCGTGATAACGAGATTCTACTGCAGTTGCCTTATCATGATGACCATGATGGGTCATCTCGTGTCATGTGTCTATCTTGAAATATGCTCGTTGAAGATGCTGTTTCCACAAACATGATTCATAAACAGACGAATTGGTAATTTTCTATTCATATAGGTAATTGCTATACATGTATTTTGTGCTCAGATTAATTGTTTGTACAGTGAAGACCACACCGTGGCTCGCCTCAAGTGGTTTCAATACAGAGGGGGCATCTTTATGGCAAGGTTCATGGTGGTCTCTTAATGTTTCAGAAAGAGCCACATTTAATTTGGCAGCATGATGTAAATAGTTTAGATTTAATGGTGAGTGTGGGTTTCATGAACAATACAAATATATAAAAGTTGATAGTGCACCGCGTGGTTGCATGACCCTGGATCCGAGCTCATTGTGAATGTACATCATAGGTTTTCATTGTAGGGAGAACGTTATGAATGGTTATGAACACAATTACTGTATGCACACATTGCTTTTATCCGTCAAATCAAGAGGCTAAGTGTGCTTGGTGTGTTTGTTACTTAGAATTTAGTGGAAACTGGTTGTATTTCAATTATTCCAAAGCTGTGGTGAGAACAGTAAAATGCTCAAGATAACCAATGTTCGAAATCACAAAATAATATATGTTCATGGTACAGTTGAAGGGGAATGAAAGTGATCTTGAGACAACAGAAAATATATGAGTAGTTTCAATATAACGAGGTACTACTGAATTATTGAAATGTAATAAAAACTTACTTGAGCAAAGAGGCAAAGCACGATGAACAATATAAGGCCACACACGCCACCGCCCACACTGAAGTACTGCAGATAGATACTGGTCTGCACTGAAGTCTTCTCCTTGTCTTCATCTATCAACTGATCACTCTCACTTGCATCCTGGAATAAAAAAATTCACAGGACCATACATAATGTATGATTCATATATTTGGAATTCAAGTTTTGCATAAGAGACCAACTTATCTAATATCTGAATACAGGATTGTCTATAAAATGGATACCACAGGTCAAATATCAGTTACTGTCACCAGATTAGGACGATGCTCACAATGGCAGATCCATCTTTTTCGAAATAGGGGTTGTGAAACCACATCAAGGTTCTTAACCATGAAAACTCAAGGATATATCAAAAAGTCAATGACAATTACATTTTTAGTACAAATGAACAGGAGGGTACATGCTCCTTGATGCCCATCTTCCTGGGATCTGCCAAGTAGTAGAGGAAGTAAAGGTCCGCAAAGCTTCTTTTTATATTGAATTAATAAACAAGGACTTCGTTTGACACTTATGGTCCTTTACATGTATCCAAAGATGCACTTTATACAGATCACTCTTCAAATCCAAGATGGCCGACCTTTTTTTGCGAAATGGCCACCAAAAGTCATAGTTTCGCTTATCTATCTCTGTATTATAGAATTATAAAATTAGTTTCTATGGACTCACCTCCACCTCGAGCCACACCTGCTCGAGCGACTCCTCCGAGCTGTAGTTGGACAGGCCGAGCTTCTGCCGCATGGTTTGTGTGAGGCCGCCGGGCTCAGGCTTGGGCTTGCTGGTGTCTATGATGTGGGCAGCCACGGGCTCTGGCACCGCCCCATACTCAGACAACAGACCGGGGAAGTTGACACCCTGGTTTTTTAGGTCCTCGTAGCATCCGTTGTGTGTCAATTTCCCCTGGAATGTACCCACAATATGGTTATTGTTTGTTTGGAGCATATATACACGTGGACATGCTTAAATGTTGAGTGGAAGAATAATTGTAAATGGTAGCTTCATCTAACAAATAGCCACACAGTTTCATATCTTATAAAAAAGAGATGCAGAAACATTTCAATACTTTACAAAAGTGGTCTTTGATGTTTATTATTGACAATCATATCATGGTTTCTGACCTGGTCAAGCAGTAGAATGGAGTCTGCGGTTTTGATGTAGGTGAGTGTGTGGCAGACAAGGAGGATCGTCTTGGTGGCGATCAGCCCGCAGAAACACCTACAAGAGGAGGAAAGCCGCTGTGCAATCGGTGTCTGAGTTGATGGCATAGAGATGGCACATAAACACTGTGAGGCAATCCAGACAATCACCCACATGAAAGTACTGAAGATAGATACTGAAATGTACTGAAGAATTCTTCTTGTCTGAATCTATCAACTGATCACCCTTACTAGCAAGAATGACTGTTATTGTGCCATTGATGCCTCGTTTCTAGCAGTGGCAGTGGCAGGTCCTGTGGATATAAGTGTTCATTACAGCAATATTTGTCATCATTGTGACAATGTGTCTTCACAACTGGACGTGCTATTAGACTCGTGATAAAAAAGAATGCGTTGGTTTCTGTCAAAGACATGTGTGTCAGATAGAACTGGATGTAGTTTAGCAGATTTAAGACAACGAGACTTAGACAAGATTTAACACTGTAATCATGGATTGCTTATGTAGAGAAGGAACAGATAAATTCCGATGACTTCATAGGTCATCTCCAGCGAAGTTTCTGTGGATCTTCCACCTCCTTCAGCCTTCGATGGCAAACTGTACAGGTTGGTGTCATGCACCTTGCTTTTGCATTGAGTCACTTGTTTTTTGTTTGTTTTCTTTTTGGGGTGGGGGTGGGGGTGGGATTCCCAGTCTGGGTATTAAATAGCAAAGCCTGAAGCAGATGTGAAGTCCATCAAGAGGTCGCGGGATATGACGGATAGAAGCATCCGATTAGGTCTGTTCCTTCTCTGAGCTATATGATGAATTCAGATGCTGCGAAATCCGCACTTCAGTGCTGCTTAAAACAGAACAGTTTACAAAGAGAAAAAGGTACGAAATTTTATTTAAATCACAAATGTTCGCATCATCGATGCTTTCTCACGTGAAAATGTAACATTTTTTATGTGAGAAAGCATTAATGATGCGAAAATTTGCGATTCAGTTAAAATTTCGTACCCTTTTCACTTTATAATCTGTTCTGTTTTAATACGATATGGTATGAGCAGCTTCAAGATTTTTTTCAGTGCTGCTTACTTGGTGAATATGAAGCGGGCGTCCTTGTCCGTCATGCCGGCGAGCACGTCGTCCACCAGCAGCACGTCGCAGCCGCCGTAGATCACTCTGCACGGTAGCCAGAGACTTATTATGCATATGGGGCGGGTTTAAAAGGAAGTGGGAAGGGGTGTGTGTGGAGGTCGAAAAAAAGGAATGTGTGTGTGTGTGGGGGGGTGAAAAAAAGGAAATAAAAATAAAATAAAAAGAAGGATGCGGGATTTCAAGGAAATGGGATGTCGGGAAAAGATATAAGATTTATGGGATGTGGGGGGGAAAAGGCCAAAACATCAAGGATGTGAAAAATAATGCTCCCAAAATTACGGGATGTCAGTTTTCCTGACCCCTTATAAACTCTCCCTCTGGCACATAGCAGTTTTGAAAGCAGGATTTCGAATAAAAGGTACAATATAGTTTATTACCGACTTACTTATGATAAGTTTTTGCGTTGCTTTTACACTTTTACCAACCCAATTATGATTTCATTTTGTATTGCCTTCTATTACGGTAAAAGGCTAATTTCAAGTTAAAGTAGTTTACCGTGCAAGGCCAATTTTTGCCTTTTGTCCGTTTGTGAGTGAGATTCCCTTCTCCCCAACTGTGGCCAGGTCTCCTTGTGGAAACTGATCAAGATCCTGGAAAAGGTAGCGTATTAGTATTATTCACCTTTACAGTATCCACACCGTTATAAAACATACATTCCATCTATGAACCAATTTCTATAAAGTATGAAAACCACTAACACTTATAGGACAAAATAAACATTCAACATCAGTACAAATTCATTTTTTTGGACTGGGGGAATTGTTATAAGGAAGTGTGATATGGGGGAAAGATTATATAAGAAAAATGCAAAAAGAGGAGAGGTGTCGTATTCCAAGGACTTGGGACGTGGACAAAGTATGAATATTGTCGGATGTGGGGAAAAGGCAAAACAGAGGTTACATATAGAAACACACCAAAGTGATGTATTTCTTAACACCCTCCCAAGCAGATATTCATAGGCAGATTTAGCCACCCCAACCCCATTTTCTAAAAGCAAAAATAGTTGATATTCACGTGTATGTTTTTGCATATCCTCTATCGTGCGTAAAAAGAAACTCCTCGGTTCCTATAAAGTCCTAAAAAATTTCCTAAAACCTGAGATGTCTATACCTCTATCAAGCCACAAGCGAAGAGCACACGGTTGTATCTGCGCCTGTCCATGTCCACTCCAAACAAGATGTTCTCTCTGACGGAGCCCGGGAACACCCAGGGCTGCTCCGGGACGTAGCCCACCCGCCCACAGGCACGGACAAAGCCTCCCAGGCGGGGCAGGTCGCCCAAGATGGACATCAGCAGTGATGACTGCGTCACAAAGGAGAACAAGATATGATGGTTTACATTTCTATGTATAATCATGTTTTACAACCAGTGCATAACTTTGCATAGAGTGCATAACATTTGCCATTAGTGCTGATATACATGTAATAATCAAATGGAATACAGTTGAATTCGTTAAAAATTTGTCATATAAAAAGGGTGGTAAAATACAACAACTGTCTGTGCATTTTTTAAAAACCAAAATGTTACGCAATGAAGAGAAAACTTATGCAAACTGACGTATCTATCCGCTTTAATTTACAGAATATTTCTTCACAGAATGTAAGCTTCTATTGGGTTCCATTATATAAACATATTGATTATATAGCTACCTATTGGAACCTGTCATTTTGTCTTTGGCAAGACTCCTCTTTGTCTCAAGAGCTTCGTTTAATGAACAATGGCCTAATGTCCTTCGTGAACAAAATTAAGAACCTAGAAGTCCCACCCGGACAGAAATTAATTTCCTATGACGTATCTGCATTATTTACCAGCATTCCCCGATTGACAAGGCCGTAGAATGCATAAAAAAGGAAACTGGAGAACGACGAGACATTGCACAAAAAAAGGACCATCCTAAAACCCCCCTCAGATCCTACAATGCTTGGAGTTCTGCCTGAACACCACATACATCGTGTACAAAGGACAATTTTTACAAGTAAACCCAAGGAGCGGCCATGGGATCCCCAGTCTCACCTATTGTGGCGAACTTATACATGGAAGAGTTTGAAACCAGAGCTCTCGAAACAGCGTCCAACCCGCCCCAACTATGGTACCGGTATGTGGATGATACGTTCGTCTTGATGCATGAATATACTTCATCGAGGGGTTCACAGAACACATCAACAGCATAGACCCTAGCATCAAGTTCACGAATGAGCCAGAAGTGGATTTTAAGATTCCGTTCCGACATGTGCATCAAGATCAGTGATGATGCCACAACATCGGTCGAGGTATACCGTAAAGCTACCCACACTGATCAATATTTACGCTTCAATTCCAATCACCATCTGGACCACAAGCGATCAGTTGTACGCACCTTGCTCCATCGTGCTAATAACCTAGTGACCACTCCTGAGGACCAGGCAAAGAGAGAGAGACCATGTGAAAGCAGTGCTCAAAGATAATGGATACCAACCATGGATCTTCAGATTACCCAAGCCCAAGGAAAAAACGCACACAGAAGACGTCTCCAAAGAAGCGACGGGTAAGATTCCAGTGTGCCTTCCATACCTGAGAGGACTTTCAGAAAACCTGAGCAACATTTTCCGGGATCATGGGATCAATACATATCATAAGCCGGTCCCCACCATCAAGTCAATGGTACCTTCTCCCAAGGAAAGTCTCCAGACAGTGCCAAGTGTGGCATCATTTATGAGGTCAACTGCCCTCAGTGTCAGGATACTTATGTTGGTGAGACAGGCAGGACCCTGAACACCAGAGTCAATGGAACATTAAAACCCTAAACGTGTTCCTTCGGCCATTGGGAACCATATAAAAAAATACAGGGCACAAAGATCAGCCCCAGTGACTTTAAAGTGGTAGTACGAGAGGAAATGGAGCTGCGTAGGAAGATTGAGGCCATTGAAGTCAGAGAGCGCCGACCCCGGATGAACCACGATACCGGCTACGACTTGCCCCCCCCCCCATGTACACAGCTCTGCTTTCACATGATCGCCAAATCCGTGGCGGTCATGTGACCCAGTGAAGGATCTTTTCATTAGGCCCGACGAAGCTCGTGAGGCAAAGCAAAATCTTGCCAAAGACAAAATGACAGGTTCCAATTGGTAGCTATATAATTAATAAGAATATTTCTTATTGTTTACCTTTATAGTATGAACAAGTAGTTCCAAAATAGTTAATGAGCGGATAAAGTACGATTTTTGGCATAATATGCTCACATTTTGATCCATAGAATAGACTTTGTCTAAACTAAAAATGACCTCATTTGATTTGTGAATGCTGTTAATACAAAGCAAGCATCTGATACTGATCTGTACTGGTTTATGAATTATAACATACTCAGTTCATTTGACTTGCCATCTATTTGACAACAACACTCAGAACAGTTTTCAAGACAGTAGTATGGTAAGTGTACTAGAATTACACAACTTAACGTTACACGGACCTTGTATTCACATGATGGTAGCAATTCAAACACCACATTTTCATCAATCAGAAACAAAAGTCACAAAAGGCCATTGGTCTATTGAGTCTCCAAAATAAACAGCAAGCTATGCAATGTATTATCGTGTGAGGTTTTCTCCTCACACGTATAAAAACAATTTAAAAAAAAAACCCCAAAATTTAACTGAGACTAAATTAATTTAATTTCATTAATTGTTCATGAAAAAGCTAAACTCTGGAAAACTAGTTTTTAAATTATTAATGCCACTTTAGAACAATGGCAGTGGCAATACGTTGTTTATAAAATGAGACCTTATGCCATATAAAGGTAATTCGATTTTCACAACAATCATTATCCTTTGTGGACACACAGAGCAATATCCCGATGAAACAACATCACGTTCACGCACCCACAAATAAAGAGGCAAGTTGTTCCAGAGGCCCCTAAATAAGGTCCTAAAATGAGTCATGTGATCCTGGTCTAAGTTATAACAAGAACCACTTAGTATATGTTGTTCTTGGTTATACTCTATTGAAGCATTTTTTTTTAAAAAAATAAGCCAATGCAATAAACTTTTTTTTAAATGCATGGCTTGGCTCTCATTGGTTTAATAGGGTTAGTTACCCTCTCTTATATTAAATGAGTAAGAATGTTGTTTCTATAGTAAACATAGTAATATGTATTGTACCCCGCCCATCTAACAAAGCTGGGGCCAATGGGTGTTGCATTTTATCTAGAGTATTGCTATTGCATTATATTCCCTCCCGCAACAACCTATGGAACAGACAGCACTTGTTACCGTACCAAACAGTGCTCAACACCATCAAATTTACTTTCTCCTGGTGATTCTAGCATCTGTGCCACTCTACCGTGCAGGCAACCAGTTATTTGATGAATTTGTTCAACACCCACCACCGGTGCGAAGTGGGTCTCAGAACCGTGACCCTCTGACCCAAGCCCAATGCCATATATCCACTCGGCGTACATGTTTAGCCCTAAAAGCAGTCCGTAGAAGACAACACTCACAGCGTACGTGTAGCTCTATTTACAAACTAATCAATAGTCCTGCTTAGTAGCCATAGCTTATTATTCACATACTTTGCCCTATAATCGAACTTCATGCAAACAAATCATACAAGTGGAGGTGATCATGTAACTAGACAAATGTCTCGTGGCTGCTAAAGTTGCAACAGCTCACTTGACGATGCTGACTGGCTACTGACTTTTAACGAGAAGAAAACAAATTGCGAATCTAAAAGTTACAAACTGTTGGTTTAAAACATTGAATCAATCTAACTGTTAGCCAAAACCGACAACATGGTAATGATAACTTTATTGTTCACTTTAAGTGGACTAGCGTTGAGTGATGCTTGTTCGCTATTCAAACATGTGAAGGGCTCGCTTGAGAGGAAGGATGCTAACGTGAAATGTGCACGCGCGTGCTTTTATAATCCGTCCTGTATTGGCTATAACGTTGATGCTGATGGTGGTTGTAATCTTGGACTCAACTCATTTGTTTGCTTAGAAGATATGACATGTTTCGAGCGTCAAGGCTATAAGAATCTTCAAGCTCAAATGACCGCTAAGGAAGATACGGCATCAACAGATGGAACAACTAAAGAGAAGATAAGAACAGATGGAACAACTACAGAGAACATGACATCTGAAGAACCAACTACGAAGAAAATGACTTCAGAAGAACTAACTACAGAGAAGGCGACAACACAAGAAACAAATTCAGAAAAAATGACAATAGAAGAAACAACTACAGAGAAAATGACATCAGAAGAAACAACTACAGAGAAAACTACATCAGAAGAACCAACTACAGAGAAAATGACATCAGAAGAAACAACTACAGAGAAAATGACAACAAAAGTAACAACTACAGAGAAAATGACAACAGAAGAAACAACTTCAGAGAAAATGACATCAGAAGAAACAACTACAGAGAAAATGACATCAGAAGAAACAACTACAGAGAAGATGACAACAGAAGAAACAACTTCAGAGAAAATGACAACAGAAGAACCAACTACAGAGAAAATGACATCAGAAGAAACAACTACAGAGAAAATGACATCAGAAGAACCAACTACAGAGAAAATGTCATCAGAAGAATCAACTACAGAGAAAATGACAACAGACGAAACAACTACAGACCAAACGCCAATACAGATGTCAACCAAAGAAAATGAACGAACTACGGGAAATGTGTCAACTGAGATAAATCAATCATTCACAACAGAGATGACGCCCAAGTGGACTACAGGTGAAGTATGGGTAGAACAAAGTACAACGGAAGGTGGATGCACTTTTACTTCAGCAACAGATCTCAGTGTAAGTAGCAATTGTTAATATAATTACTATCGCATATATGATTTAAATAAAAAAAAGAAAGGAAAAAAAGAACTTGCTTAATATCAGGATGTCAATGTATACAATAATCACACATCCCAGTAAGTCAGTCACATGATGTTATTGCATATTCGTTTTGTTAACAGGTTGCCCCGCACATAATGATTACCAATGGTATTGGTGGTAGTCCTACGATGACTGACACAACTTTGCAAATGACATACTCCTCCTCTTTCACAGCCAACGCTTTCCTAACCAAATCTGCATCTACCACAATGACAATTTCATCATACATGCCCGGCTTTGTCAACCAGCCAATGGATGATACATACTTTGTACGTGACGGATTAAACAACTACTTTTACTTGCTAAAAGGTAAGATCTACATGAAAAAAGTAATAAAAAGTAATCATCTTTGCTGCATTAATTTTATATTTATGTTTGCAACTTATAATTAAAGTAAGAGAGTTATAAACATTGCGCCTTGACGGATTAGATATGGGTGTCAAAATTCTACGTGGTAGCTAAAATAAACAGGTGTTATAGTCATATTTTAAGTGCCCTGGTCAAATTCTGCGGGATTTTGAATTTGAACTCCGCTACCTCGCATACTATTCACAGAGAATATAGCATGACTCAACAAATTACACAACTGGTGTACAGCAACAGGCTTGAGTTAAAATGCAGCATACCACATCTATAATATAGATATGGTTATACAATGTTACCGTCCAACCAGTAAGAAAACGGCAATATTATTATATAGTCAGTAAAAGCAACTTTTCACTTGCAGGTTCTACCGTAGAATTACACAAATTCAATGTTTTCCAAGCCAAGTACACCCTGCAGTCTGGTTGGCCACAGCCAATGACAACCCACTACGGACCATCAGTTCCCACCTACGTCGACGCTGCCGACCTCATTCAATCCGAAAACAAACTCTACTTCCTAAAATCCAGCACAATGTTTGAGTATGATGTATCAGGGGAATTCCCAATACCAACATACACTTTCCTGAGAAGTTTCACACTTTTTTGGACACAAATTCGCCCTTCTTATGCCATGGTGGACTTGTTCCCAACAACATCAGAACCATGTTCATCACAGCCAGCAGCATCTGGGCGGTGGAAGGCACCAGAGATTTGTGGGAGTACAGCAGAGTAAACATGACCTGGACCGATCATGGAGAACTCACATGGCTCGTTTGAATGTAGCTTTACAGCAACGGTAATATGAATTGAAGGACGAAGTACAAAGACGTAATTTGAAAAATATATTATATTGTGATATATATGACCTAGACCGATCATGGAGAACTCACATTGCTCGTTTGAATGTAGCTTTACAGCAACAATAATATGAATTGAAGGACGAAGTACAAAGACGTAATTTTAAAAATTGTGATATTTTCTATTATAGCTTGATACAGTAATGATTACAACAATTGTTTGTTTTGATGGACATAGATGTGCATAGAAGTTATATACACATTCGTGATGTTTAGAGGAATCAAAATATGCCTTTGCATAGATGTGAATACTACTGACGTTGCATTATAGTTTGCATTGTTTTTCTATCGTCGTATCATGTGTTGTGATTTGTATCATCTATTCTTATTTGGGTTGCGATGTGTGCTTTTAGATAGTAATGTAGTAATGCCTATGGAACAATTGCTTTAATTTATAATTTGTGTTCCATAAATGCTACAATATTGCTGCACATTTTATTTCACACTGCTAATAAACCAATGTGTAATAAGCGCAGTTAAAATATGTGTAAGTATCATGTATATCTTTTTGTAGATAATTTAAAAAATGAGTTAAAGCTATTGCTTAGAGTTAGTAGGGTAAGACACAAAGCTTATATAGTACAATATATATTTGTTATAACAATTGATTATCATATGTGTATTTGCATGTTGATGTAAATAACCTAATTTGACCAGTAACTTTTAAAAGTTTAAAAATATGTATATAATTTTTGAAAGGTTTAATTCTCATCTAAAATATATGTTAGGTTAATAATAAATACTGATCATTTGACTTAACATATTTTGATAATAATCTAAATATATTCCAGACTATTAATTTTAGTTGTGTTGTTAATTCCCAGTAATTACGTGTAGTGTCCAAACAACACAAATATTATAAACACCGTACTTGGGTTATCTTTTATTGACTGTCCAAGGTGAATGATTGCATTGTGTTTGTCACGAGTACTGCAGGTCTTACCTTTCCACTTGAGATGGGCCCCGTAACAATTACGAACTGTCCCTGGAAATGAACACACGTATTTAGATTGTGACCGTATGTATATACATTTTGTGTACATCCTTAAGTTTTGCCTTTTTCGCTAGCAATAACATTGAATGTGCTTAATTATCTGAACTCATGAATCATGATGTATTTTACCTTTTGTATTGTCAGGTTTAATGCCTCCAAAGTTAACGATGTAGCATCCTGAAACAGACAAACGCAACCAATCTAATATCGCAGCATTTGTTTCATGATGATTTCCATATCACTTAACTTTTAGATGGATTTTTCACAAATCGGTCTAAGAGAGTCATCCAAAGTAAATCATGCACGGGTGTATGGGCATTAATAAGGAAGTGCGATTTGGTGAAAACTGTTGACATGGAAAGTGGTATAAGAGACAATACAGAAAAAAACAAAAAATAACAACAAAAAAGAAAAAATGCCACAAAAAAGGAAAAAAAATACGGGAAAAAAAATGAAAACCCGGAAACAACTACAGCCCAAAACGCCAAAAATATGTGTTAAGGAAAAAAAAATAAAAATAACTACGGGAAATTTTCAACTGAGATAACTGAATCATTCACAAAAAAAGGACCCAATTACAAGTTGAAGCATTGGTGGAACAAAGTACAAGGGAAAAGTGGATGCATTTTTTACCCCCAGCAACGGATCTCAGTGTAAGTAGCAAATTTATTAATAAAATGATCATTTTTGATTTAAATAAAAAAAAAAAAGGAAAAAAAAAAAAAAAGAATTTTGCTTAATATCAGGATGTCAATGTATCCAAAATCACAAACCCCATAATTTGGTCACATGATGTTATTGCATATTGTTTTGTAACAGGTTGCCCCCCCAAAAAGATTCCCAATGGTGTTTGGTATTCCTACGATGACGACAAAAATTTGCACATGTCATCTCCCCCTTTCACAGCCAAGTTTTCCTAACCAAATCTGCATCTATCAAAAGGGAAAATTTTCCCCCCATCATACATGCCCGGCTTTGTCAACCAGCCAATGGATGATCATACTATGTTTTTTACAAACTATCCAAATTTTTTTTTGCAAAAAAGGAAATGTTTTAAAAAAATTTAAAAATTAAAAAAAGAATTCCTTTTCCCTTTAAATTTTTACATTTTTTTAAAAACCCCAAATTAAAGAAGAGATTAAAAAACATTGCGCCTTGACGGATTAGATATGGGTAAAAAAATTCTAGGGGAGCTAAAAAAACAGGTGTTATGGTTATTTTATGCCCTGGTCCTTTGCATGTTTTTGGGAATTTGAACTCCCCAACTCGTACGCTATTCACAAAAAAATATAGAAGACCCCAAAAATTCAAACCGGGTACAGCAGGTTTGGGATTTAAAAAGCCCCCCTACCACACCATAAATGGTTAAAATGTTCCCCCCAAAACCAGAAGAAAAAAACCCAACATTTTTTTAAAAAAATTTTTAAAAAATTTTTTAAATCAACTTTTTACTTGCGGGTTTCCCCACCTTTAGAATTTAAACAAATTAATTTTTTCCCAACCAAAAATTCCCCCTTTGCAGTCTGGGGGCCCAAAGTTTCAAATGCCCCCACCATTTCCCACCTTTAACGTCGACCCCGGAAACCCATTCAACCAAAAACAAACCCCCCTTTCTAAAACCAGCAAATGTTTGAGTATGATGTATCGGGGAAGGCCCCAAAAAATTTTTCCCAGAAGTTTCACACTTTTACACAAATTGGGCCCTTATGCCATGGGGGATTTGTTCCCAAAAAACATCAGAACCAGGTTCATCAAACCAGAAAGTTTTCGGGGGGAAAGGTTGAGATTTGGGGGAGTACAGGGGGAAACATGACCGGGCCTCATAAAAGAACTACAGGTCGTTTAAAATGTAGCTTAAAAGGCAACGGAAAAAGGGAATTGAAGGACAAATTTAAAAAAAGACAATTTGAAAATTGTATTTTATAGGGGAATTTGACCGATCTTTTTAGAACCCACTTGGCTCTTTTTTGTAGTTTTAAGCAAAAATTAATTAAATTTTGGGGACAAAGTCCAAAGACGAAATTTTTAAAAAAATTGGGATATTTTTTTTTAAAGGGTCAATAAAAAATTGTTTTTTTGTTTTTTTTTGAAAATTAAACCAATTGTTGATTTTGAGGAAAAAATAATGTGCATAGGTTTTAAACATTTTTTCATTTTTTGGGGAAGGGCTCCCTTGCTTTAGAATTTGAATACTATTTTTTAAAGTTGTAATTTTTTTTGAATTTTTGTTTAAAATTTTGTTTTATTTTGTTTTTGGGTTTTTAATTATTTTATTTAAAAAAAAATGTTCAAAGAAAATAGGAATAGGGGACTTTCTTTTGAAATTTTAAAAAAAATTTTAATTTAGGTTGGGGTGTGGGCCTTTTAATAGAAAATTTAAAAGAAAAAATCCGGGGTTTCAAAATTTCCCAAAAATTTTTAAAAATTAATTTGTGTTTTAAAAAAGCAAAAAATTTTTATTATGTTGCTTAAACCCCTTTCCCAAAAACCCTCGCCCAAAAACCCCAATGGGGGTTAAAAAGCCCCCCCCGGTTAATTTTAATTTTTAATATGTAATTTAAAATTTTTGAAAAATTTAAAAAAGGGAAAGGGGTTTAAAACTTTGCTTGATTTTTTAAAGGGTAAAAAACCAAAAACCCCCTTATGGTTTAATAACCCCAAATTGTTAGATTTGTCTTCTGATTTGAGGGAGTTTAACCTATTTGGGGAGGGGGGGTAATTTTTAAAAAAAAAATTAAAAAATTTTAAAATATAATTATTTTTTAAAGGTTTTTTTTACTTCCAAAAATAAAAATTTGTTTAAAATTTTTTAAAATAAAAAAACCCCCGGGGGAAAATAAATTTAACAAAATATATTTTTTTAATTTTTAACAAATTTTATTCCAGCTATTTAATTTTTATTTTTTTAAATTTGTTTAATTTTCTTCTAAAGGGGTTAAATTTAAAAACTTTGAAAAAGTGTCCAAAAACCAACCACGAAATTCATATAAAAAACCCCTTTAAAAAACCTTGAGGAAAATGGGAAAAAACCCGGGGCAAAACCCAAAAATTCCGGGACTTTTTATTTGGCACTCTTTCCAACTTGGGGGGGCAAATTTCGGTTTTTGAACGTAAAAAAAAAATTAAAAAAGGGTTTTTTTTTTCCCCGCCCCAAATTTGAGGAAAAGGGGGGAAGTGTTACTTTTTGGGAAAGGTTTAATCCCTAAAAAAAATATTTAAGAATTTTTAATAAAACTGAATTTGTTAAAAATTTTTTTGGGAAAAAACCCCAAATTATTCCGACAATTTTTTTTGGGTGTTGAACCCCAAAAATTTTTAAACGGGGGAATTCCAAAAAACTTTAAAACACCTTTCTTGGGTGAAATTTTTATTGACTGCCCAAAGGGTGAATGATTGATTGTGTTTGCAATATTGCAGGTCTTACCTTTCCACTTGAGATGGGCCCCGTAACAATTACGAACTGTCCCGGGAAAATGAACACACTATTTAGATTGTAAAACTTATGAAATTTTTAACCATTTCCTAGCAATAACATTGAATGTGTTTAATTATCTGAACTCATGAATTTTTTTTTTTTTTATTTTTTTAAAAAAAAGGGGCCCAAAAAAAAAAAAAAAAAAGGGGGGTTTTTTTTTTTTAATTTTTTTTTTTGGAAACCCAAAAAAAAAAATTTTTTTTTGGGATTTAAAAAAGGGTTTTAAAAATTTTTTTGGAAAAGGGGATAAAAAAAAAAGGGGTTTTGGGGAAAAAAAAAAAAAAGGGGGTTTTAAAAAAAGGGGGAAAAAAAAAAAAACCCCCCCCTTTTTAAAAAAAAAATTAAAAATTTTTTTTTTTTTTCCAACCTTTTTTTCCCAAAAAAAAACCCCAAACCCCCTTTTAAAAAAAAAATTTTGGGGGCCCCCTTTTTTTTTCCCTTTAAAAACCAAAATTTTTTTTTTCCCAAAAAAAGGGGGGGGGGCCCCAAAAAATTTTTTTAATTTTTTTCCAAAAGGGGGGGAAAAAAATTTTTTTTAAAAAATTTTTAAAAAAGGAAAAAAAATTTTTTTTTTTAAAAATTTTTTCCCCAAAAAATTTTAACCCTTTTTGTAAACAAGCAAATTTGGGGAAAAAGGGTTTTTAAATTTTTTTTAAAAAAAAAAAAAAAAAATTTTTTTTTAAAAAAAAAAAACCAAAACAAAAAAAAAAGGGGGGGCCCCTTCTTTTAAAGGGAAAAAAAAGGGGGGGGGCCCCAAAAAAAAAGGGGGCCGGGAAAAAAAAAAAAATTTTCCCTTTGGGGCCCAAAAAACCCCCCAAAAAAAAACCCTTTTTCCAAAAAAAAAAAAAAATAAAAAAAAGTTAAAATTTTTAAAGGGTTTTTTTTTAAAAAACCCAAAAGGGGGTTTTTACCTTTTTTTAAAAAAAGGGGAAATTAAAAAATTTTTTTTTTAAAATTCCCCCCCCCAAAAAAATTTGGGGGGGAAAAAAACCCTTTTTCCCCGGGCCCCCCCAAAAGGGGTTTTTTTTTTTAAAAGGGGGTTTTAAAAAAACCCTTTTTTTTTTAAAAAAAAACCAAACCAAAAAATGGTTTTTAAAAGGGTTTTTTTTTTCCCCCCTTTTTTTTGGGCCAAACCCTTTTTGGGGGGGAAAAAAAAAAAAATTTTTTTTGGTTTTAAATTTTTTTTTTTTAAATTCCCTTTTTTTTTTTTTAAGTTTTTTTAAAAAACCTTCTGGGGAAAAAAAACCCCGGGGGGAAAAAAAAAACCCCCCCAAACCCCCCAAAAAATTTTTAAAATTTTAAAAAAAAAATTTTAAAAGAAAGGCCGGAAAAAAAATTTTAAAAAAATTTTTAAAATTTCCCCCTTTCCCCCCAAAAAAATTTTTTTTTTTTTTAGGGAAGCAACTGCCGATACTGCTTCAGAAAAGTATTGAATTCCCCAAGGCATTAAAAGACTGACACTGGACCTCAATATTTCATATAAGGCCAGTGTTGTGAAAATGGTACTGTAAAATACAAAATGCAAATAAGGTATATGTAAATACAATGTAGTTCCAGTTAAAATTATGTCTTATCACAATAAATACATAGGCAGATCCCCCTCCCCCCTTTCCCCACCAAAATACTTCATTTTCATAGGGTCTTTTACACATCCGCCATCGATCGCGCGCACAAAACCCATAAAATCACTGAAATGCACCCCCTCACCCTTTTCTAAAAATCTGGATTTGCCATTGTGAATATGTCAAAGTACTTTGTATTAGGCCTTACATGGCTTCATTGGACAGCCGGTGCCTTTACTAGAAGTGGTTTTCTGTGGTATTATAGAAATTAAATGGTCACATTACAGAGGTGCCCTATGTAGAGACTTTGTCCCAATTGGAGGCTTTACAGTATTGACATTATGGTACTAGTTTACCTTGCAGATGCATAGTTGCCGAGAAGAATGTAGGTGACAAAAGTTCCCAGCATTACTAGTTTCCCTGACACAAAATAGAGGGCAGCATTGAATCCTCGACAGTGGCATATTGCCTTCAGATAGGCATATTCTGACCTGTAAATAAACAGTTAAAAAATCAACAAAAAGGCTGTATAAATATGTCTGAAATCTACTGATTATATTGTAGCAAAGAATGAGCAAGTTTCAAGTTAAAATCTTTACCTACCACGAATGCATGTTTGCATATAAAAGATATGAATGATTTAAATGATACATCTTGAAATATACTCATGAAATTCATCCCGTCCCCTTTCGATTCCATGCCCAGGTGATACGACACTGATATGCTCCCCCTATAGACCACTTTCCCCCGGACAGATTAAAAAATCCTCTTTTTTTCCTGGACGCAATTTCAACTGGATTTTCAATAATTGCAGGTAAAGTAGACCTATGTCCGAAAATTGAAGACCTTGACTTTTGAAATGTAGCCATAGAACTTTCTAATTGCATTTCCCTTTTTCAACATCTATTTATTATCTGTGAAATCAAATATCTAGATTATCATCATATTTTGAGGACCCCATTTTCTACAAATACCTCTTTAGAACTCGCTTTACAACAATTTTTGTTATTAGCACAGTACTTAAAATTAAGGTCCGGATGAGAACGCAGTTATTTTAGAACCTAGTGTCCCCACCTCAGGGCTTCATAATACGAGCATTAGGCTAAATGAACAGGTATTGTACATGCATGTCCGATTGTATGTCATATCTATATAATACAATCTAAATTTATTTTCTTAACAATGCATATTCCTTTCGTAAAGACTTGATTTTCAACGTAAAAGTACATTTAGCCGTTATCTTAATCCTTACATATCCTCAATATTTTGCTTCATTGCACTGTTGTCGCACCATTGCAGATACTTACTTTCTGACTGTAGATATGAGTGACGTGAACGGCTTCTCCCAGCAGTTCAGTTTGATGGTCTTAATCCCTTGAATGATCTCATTCATGATGCGGACGCGTCTCTCTGCCAACAGACTCATCTGCAATCTGAAGTGTCATAGTACAATAATATGGATCATACCATATCATAAGATCACAACCTCCTATCGACAGAGTACTTACAGCTATACGCAACAAGACAACATTTACTCTTAGGGACAATAGACAATTTAGGGAAAATACGGTACTATTTCTGAAAAAATATCTGTACTTGAATCTTCTAATGTCCATTATAGACAAATCCGGGGGGGGGGGGCGGGGCTCTCCCCCTTCCCCCACCAAAATACCTTATTAACATAGGGGTTTGGCATGTTCTCTATCATTTACCGTATGAAACCCATGAAATCTCTCAAGTGTGACCCCTTTTCGAAAAAACCTGGATCTGCTTGTGGTACACTATAATACTTAACAATAGTTTGCCTCTGAACTATTCCCATTTGAAAATAACAGTTTTCAAGAACATGTTTCATAAATACTAGCGATTTAATGTAATATATTTAAAGTGACAATTGAACCTTGTCCCCACTAGATCAAAGTACGTAGAAATCCCACATCCCTAATGTTTTGAAATAATTGGGTAAGTACGTAAAGCTTTAGAAGCATTAGACTTAAAACTCACGATCTCCCGTGCGCCCCAGACTGGTCATGTATGCGTTGACAAGCGCCTTAATCCATTGGACCAACCTCCCACACGTTTAGAAGCGTCACCTCGCCGTACTTGGAGACAGACATGTAATCCTCATCGAGATTGCCATTTGGCGGCGCCAATGAAAAGTGTTTCTACCTTAGTCTAACTATTCCTAATCCGTCAAGTGCAGTGCAACCTCGACTGGAGATCACTCTGTACAGGGACACGTTAATTAGATTATTTCCCATTTCCCTAATTGTTTTGACCTCCTTCACATCACACAAATTTTCAGGCTTTTCTCTCACACCCCATTTCCTGCAAATCCCACATTCCTCTTTTTTTGCGCCCCCCCACACCTCTCTTTTTGTTTACATGTCCCCCCAAATCCCACTTCCCTATAAACCCGCCCCAAGAATGCGTTGCCTTGATTTTTGGAAACTACTATGTCTGTCACAGAAGAGCAAAACTAACCTCAATTTTGCAAGAAATCTGCCGATGAGGTACTGCACGGGTGTGAGGATTGCAATTAATGCGACTCCAATAAGGCACGTGGGACCAAGTCTTAAGTACTTCCACAGTATCCCCAGTACTGCACAGATCTCCAGGGGTGCGATCCAAATGTAGTTAATGCCAAGGCAACTCTAAAAAATTGCAAATATTTTTTTTCTGAAAAGCGAGTTCATAAGATATATTTGTAGAAAGGGATGTCGTCAAAATGTGATGACAACAATACGAACTAATACGTAAGTGTCAAAGTGTAAACAATAGCTGGTAATTATTACGTTATTTTGTATATTATGCTTGTCTATAGTAGAAATCCCTTGGATAAACAAAGTCAAGTCATTGCTGTATTAAAGTATAATGGTAGCTCCGGCCCTATCTTAAAAACCAAATTCTGATATGAAGTACCATGGCTTACCTGGTCGAATCTGTGAGCGTCCGAGGAAAACAGATTGATAATAGTTGATGTGCTAGTGTCATTCAGTGAGTATTGACTAAGTTTAAGAACCTGAAAACACATATTGATATACAGTTGAACCTCCAATAAAGATCATCTCTCTAAAGAGATCTTTTGTTATCAAGACAATTTATCGTGGTTTATAAACCTCCAAAGAACAGACCACCTATCTATCAACACAACTTGTGCTTCAGCTGGTCTTACTTGATTAATATGCTACTGTACACCATCTCTTTTCTCAGATCTTCTTATTGTTGCACGGAACAATACATTATTGTATAATGTACTAATAGGATACAAGAACCACTAAGATGGATTTTCCAGGTGGGTTTGGAGCAATAAGCCTTAAAAATGCCCCATCTTATTACGCTTGCGTGGATGCAGATGACAGTTTATGTAACTAGTTTATGGCAAAAAATGCATGTACTGTTATGTATATGTGTCACCACAAGTAGTACACTGTTTAAGAGCTCAGCACGTGTCACATGCACTCGGCCGCCAGGTCGTTCTGGCCTCCTGTAATAGGTTCACACAGTGAGCCTTGTCCGGGTGGAGCAGCAAGAGCAATAAACAAACGTGCTATTGCAAGATCATTTACCATTACCCCAAAGAGCGTTAAACAACCTCTGATTACCCTGTGAATAGTTTTAACCCCTCAAAACCTGGCGTAAGTCAACAGAAAACAAAACACCCACACTAAAACGGTGAGCATATGTAATGACCCCAATGTAGAAACTAACTTTTAGTACAGTATGTCACACAACCGGCAGAAATCCATTCTGCAATACATGCAGCAAATTGGGAAGGGTGTTGCCTCACCGACAGTCACAAACTGATTGTCTAGTTTTGTTTATAATAACCTTGGTAGCAATTCACTAAGGCCCCCCCCTCCCCCATTTTTGCCATATTTGGGATACTACTTTAACTGAATTCACCTGTCAATAAACTACCAATACTAAGCATATAACTAATTAACTATAAATATTTTGTTTTTAGGTTTTATTCTTTACAGAATAGTATAACCATATGATATAAACATTATAAGACACATGAAACTTGTTTATATAGCCATTGATTAGTTCATAAAGAAACATTTCTCAATGAATTAATTCATAAAGAACCACTCCTCAGTGGATACCTTTCTATAAAGTAGTGATGTGCACGCCACCCTCATCTTGAGTCCATAGTAGAAGCTCTTATGGAAGCCGAGGTTGTCCAATACGGTGACGAAGATGTAGGCCAATGCCCAGCCAATGGCATACAGGTAGGCGTCTGACCATGTGGTCAGGGGAAACGTCACGTTTTCCAGGTAGGAGATGATGATTCCCAGAAGGATTGCTTGGGCTATCCGGAAGAGCTCCTTCAAAACAAAAACTAGGAAATTAACTATACATGATTACAAGTGGGGCATTTTATGGTACCACTAGCAGATTCGGGTTTAAGGAAAAGAGGAGAAATCTCATGGGTTGAGGATGTGTCAAAAATCCCATAGTATGTGGGCATGGGCATATGGGGGTGCGCTGGATTTGCCAATGCTATATGCATGAGCATTTTCTAAATTAGACAGATTTCTGTGATTTTATTAATGTAATCTAATATGTAATTAAGACCAGCTGTATACAGAGGTCAGGTATTTTCTGTGTTTCTAAATCTCCATAATGTGACCACTGTGAACGGTCACACTACATTGTACAAACGAGTGAATTCTAAGGTTGTCTGAAAAATGTCTGTTATTGTGAAATGTTGGTCTGTATTAAGCAGAACAATCGCATGCTCGTATTCGCAGCATTAAACCACAACACCAAGTGCATCAACATCAGCACGTCAATGAAATGTTATTTTAAACAAGGTGCTTTAATTGTGTTAAATGGCAAACTTGATGCTCGTCCAACTCTATTAGTGGCTGATGACAATTTAAACTGTGTGGCTTTTGACAGAGTCACAATAACGTTGCCCAGAAGGCACGCTAAATTTACTGTTAACTTTGTCAACACAGATGGCTAAAAACAATGAAGCCTGTCATTTAGCACTTGTTTGTGGGCTACTGCCACACTCATAATCTGCGTACGGTGCTTGAAATTGAATTAATGCAGAATCCGCTGGCTGTTTATATTACAAGGCGAACCGTATATGGTTTTGTTAGTGCACCAGATCATTGGTATCCTTTTCATATATTGTTGACTTTTTTCAACTTCCCTCAACTTGCCATGCTGCAAATGTAGCGTAACCATTCTGAATCATTCACATGAGTGTTCAGTCGTCAGACCAGTACCTGTTAAAAGTGTAGGTACAATCTAGCAGTTTGCAACTGGTTAGGAATGTGTTTGCTCAATACCAACAAGTAAAACCGACCTGAAGACCTACTTCTTTCTACTCGACAACGGAAGCGCCCAATGATCAGTAAGTTTTGCATTTTTGTTTTGTTTTGTTTGAAAAATGCTAGAACACAATTCTATGAAAATAAACTACATCGAAACAATGCACCACTATTCAGCATAAAGATAAAAGCATACATGTACTAAAAGTAAAAGATAAAAGTAAGTCAGAAATTGTTCTCCACGCTTTTAGGAGACTTCCGATGACTGTAACTCATTTGTTATACAAAACAGAAGCAAGCAAACATACGTATTAATACAGACAACGAAAAAATGGGATAGAGGGGAAATCAAATACTGATTACATCAGTTGGGGTAAAAAGAATTTGTCAATAGGATATATACCAGTAAAAATAAACACAATAAAATCTGATAATGGATAAAAGCATATACATGTAGTTTGTTCAGATATTATTGTTGTTTACAATTGTGATGTACTTTCAGTATATAAAATATTCATATGTCCATATCATACCACATCGTCATATCTCACGACTATATACGCAGTATATAGTTGGTATGAACACGGACTTTAAGGCAGTGTAAGTGATCAAGCCGTGAAAACCGACGATGATCATACCAATTTGTAAACATTGACTTGTCTAACTGAGCTTCAAGACAAAAGAGCAATCAATCTTTTTTCAACGTTGAGCTATATCATTATGTCACATCAAAGCGTCTAAATGACTTTACTATACAGCGTCAATGGCGAAATAAAAATAATTGAGCTGTTCACATCTGCCAAATCATGTATTATGAAACTTATTGGCAGCCAATATAACCAGAAATGAAGTTTGGGGTCAATGTCGCTGGCTTCCTTCATGCATTACTGCAATGATTCAAACATTATAAATTCATAAAGCATGTTAGCTCCATACATGATTGTTTGTGCAAACTGCGATGTTGAATGAGTTATAATGTGCTGCAGGTGTGGTTATGGGCTTCTCGTAACATTACTTACGAGAGTTGGCAAGTCTTTGTGGTTTGCTTCATTAAATTGTCACAAAGAGCATATAATAGATACCGTAGCAGACTTGTATAAAGAGAGCGCCCAGTAGTAAAACCCTTTCTCGTGGTGCCAACCCTCCTCACAGATACCACCTCTACTGTGACTACTTGTCATGAAAGATTCCACCGTACATCATTTGAATTAGCTACGCGTGTCCTTTAGGAATCTAATTTAATGTATCTAGAATCATCTCAGTATATCTTATGTATACAGAAAACGACGAAGCTAGTATGAAGAGAATACAAAGACTACATGACTGAAGAGACGTCAATAGGCCACGCCAATATGAGCTGCTCCAAAAACACCACAAGGACACTTCTTGTGACAAGATTGTGAATCATTATCGTCTGACTACTTTAAAAGCTCAAATGTCAAACAGGAATCACCACTTACTAGAAATATACAAAGGTGGCCATAAATAATAAACTCCTCAGCAAAAGTATATTTTTTTAACACGTGGGTGATGGTGATGGCTTTGTACACACTTTATGCAATTGACAAGTAATTAACGTTATGACTATTTCCATATCAGTAATCATCGGTGAGCCTAATATTGGTGCCCAAACAGGGAAATTCTATCCCGCAATCCAACTAATAGGGATGTCAGGTAGCGGGTTCAGGGGCATGTTGCCCCAACATTTTTTATTTAGGATTCAAGTGGAGTATAAGTAGAACAATCGCATTACTACTAAGCTATATCAATGCCCACGCCAGACTACATAAAGTTACGGGTGCCCGTGCAGCAAATCAGAACAAGCTAATTTGCATATTTGTATTTGAAAGACAGTGGTTGTTTTCATCCCTTAAATCTTTCATAACCGTCGGGGATTCCCCAGGTGACCTGCTCATTACGTTAAAGGATGTCTTATATATCTATTGTTTTAAATGACACTGTAGTGAACAGAACAACTTGATGGCCCGAATTAAGCTTTTGCAGTTGTAACAATGACTTACCACGACAAAGAAGAGAATGCCGATGGCGATGACCCAGGGTCCGTAGCAGCGGAACAGCGCACGAAACAGACTTGGCCGCCCGCCCGTCTTGTACTTGTACAGCTCCCTCTCCCAGTGCCTGCAAAGAATCACTTGATATTTGCAAGTAGAAAACATATCGTTCATGCCTTGTAATATATTAACTTTGAGTCTAATCTACTAGTAATCATCTAAGTAGTAGATTAGTGGTTAAGTTTTCGCTGGTCTTGAAACATAAGCAACTTATGTTTGCAAAGAAAATGTGTATGGCAGGGGCTATTATGTTTGAGTTCTAGATAAATGAACTTCACTGTATTTTAAAGGTCCCATTTAAACTGTCAAGTAAGGATGTACATGCCACCAAATGAAATTAATCGAGCCCTATTACATCGAAACCAATGACATTATGTATACATTAGTATGTAAAAGGAAAAAAAATATGTGACCTTACCGTAAGAATACAAATTCCATGAAAATGTTACCTGACATAGGGTAATGGGAACCTTCATGCACAATTTTATTCGGAATTCTTAAAATGAACTTGTCCAAAATAACACCAGTATTGTCATTACCTTCTGTAGTAAGACACGGAATTGGGAAAAAAGCAAGCAAAAATTAGTTTAAATAACATCCACATTTATGGGGCTAGTGCAGCCCAAGGTATGAAAAGCCCCCCCCCCCCCCCATCAAGTTGAGTTTCAGCCCTTCACCATATTAATATTCTTCCAATACCCCTTGGGCTATGATAGACGGTAGCCCACTAACCCCCTGTGAGCATGCGGAGCCCACTCCGTGTGACTTTTTACTTGAAAAAACGACAGAGTCCTAAAAAGATAGAAAATTGGGAAATTTGCCCTTTCAGTGAAAAATAGAGTCGACGGCGCTGGATGGCTCCGAAGCGTCGCCCAGCGGACTCTTGCGGGCTCCGTGCAGGCTCCGTTCTACCTCCGCATCACCTACCGCGAGCAAAACTTGCGCGGAATCCCTCCACTTCTCTGGAGAAGTGCATTTTTCACGCCGCGCGGAATCCCTCCACTTCTCTGGAGAAGTGGATTTTTCACGCCGCGTAACAACTCCGCGCGGATGGGGATTATTGATTAAAATTCCTTTGATCTTTTTTACTTTGCTGGTCACCGCACGAAGCCGTATTTGGCCCCGACGGCCTCCGTCTGCTTCCGTCCCACATAGAATGAAAGTCGTTCACCTCCACTGTACGTCGGTGTATGCCGCAAGACCTATCCGCGTCAAGAATAGTGCGGACTCCATCTGCCACCGTGCTCACGCCACAGTCGACGTCTGTCGGTGCCCTGATTAGGTGCAATTTCTTGCAATTTCGCCTGTGGCGTCACTTCTACTCCGCCAGGAGTGGACATTTTCACTCAATTATTTTAGCCCTAGCCCTTGGACGGTGTTCATACGCGCAGGGCGCGCGGACTCCGCGCTCTGTGTGTTCACTCTAACAGGGGGGTAAGGTAGATAGAAGTAAATTAATTATGTCGGAAGTATACTGTAAAACACACCTGGTGTCTTGCCAATGGACTGTGGAACGGACTAAAGCGCCTTCTCCGGCTTCCTAGCCAGTGCCATTTCATACATTTTAAAAAGGAATCTTCCATTGACTGTTCTTATGTTCAAGTTTGACATATCAATCAACGTCTTCATAACCAACTTTAAAAGCAAACTTTTGACGCCATACTTTGTAGTATTGTTTCAAAGTTTACTCAAAAGTTAATTGAACGTAAGTTGATTAATATAATGTTTGTGAACCAGTCAAATATAGAGTAGGGCCAATGACATCCACTTATTGCAGTGATAAGTGCATCCACGAAGCGGTGTCAGCGGCGCACATGTTGCGTGCTTTATGGTAATCGTGTGCACCTCTCGCACCTGTCACCCGAAAGGTGCCTTCACGAGCCATGTCGTCTGCCAACATGCACGCAATACAGTATTATACAGTACAGCCTCTCTGCTAAGACCACCCGGTGGAGTTACCACAAGTGGTCTCCATAGAAAGGTGGTTACTTTATGGACGGTTATTTTGGATTATGGAGGTTTGGGTCTGCGATGAATGGTCTTGTTATAGAGGTAGTCTAAAAAGAGAGGTGGTTTTGATTGTAGGTTTGACTGTATTCTAACAGTCGTATGTTAATAGGCATCAATAGTAAAAAGTGGTAAATTAAGACCCTTTAAAGGGTCTTTAAAAAGCAAATGTTGAATACACTAGTTCACTATGATAACTATCTAAGATCTTACAATTTTTATGAACATTCAATGTTGGATTGCTTTTCATATAGGATAGGCATTATACAATTTATAGAAACGGACCCAATATGATACAATAAGTTTCAGGCTTCAATGTTTTTTAAGTATGAGCCATGCACCATATCCATAACATATTGCAAAAAGTGCTATAAATAGTAAACTCACCCCTTCATTGTAATAGAAATGTAGATGGCTCAATTGGTTGGCATGCGTGTAACCCCTCAAGAAATCGGCTTTATGCGTAATCTTCATGCAATGTGGTGTGTTATGTGACTCATTGGACAATGAAGTGACCCCTTTTGGACGGTACCCACCCCCACATTGCATTTAACGCCTCCCTCCACACGCATTATCAATTCAATTATAGGTGCAACCCAAACCAAAGCCCACTATATTCCCAAATGCTCTTGATTTCATGTCTTAGTGTTAAAAAAAGAAAAAAGCATATATTGTGTTGAAGCTAATTTCTTTCTATTTAATACTTATAAGCACTCCATGCCTGTCAGGCAGACATCGTATGGGCCTCGAGTGTTTCCGTAGATTCTATTGATTGTTTCAATATTTGTATCATCATGCGCATATGCAATACATAATATGCCTATATAATACATTTGAAACCACCTGTAGTCAACAATGTCGACGCCGTATTTTCACGGGATTTGATGTAAACCACTTGAGCGGGAGGCATGAGATGGGGTCTCATTAAAAGAACATTTTGTTTGTACGTTGTAATAAAATCCATATGGCTTAAGGTTGGTATTTCAAAGAAACCCCATACCTAGCCCCAATTGCACGCTTGAGCGGTTCTTTTCAAGCTTCGTGCCTGGCAGATGTGACTCATGAGATATTACCAGGAAATGGCAAACTGAACAACAACAATATGGAGAGCATTAACAGGAAACAATCCCAGGTAAGTATTGTGCTGGTGAAACTTCTCACCTGCCAAGGTCGTTGGAGAGTTTGATGGACGAGTCCTCCGGAAGTACGTCATAGAGGTCAGCGTCCTCTAGATGGCGCTTGTGACCAAGCCGCAAGACGCGGGTAGCCCACCTGCAGAACAGCGGAGAGCAGCTCGGTTAAAAATACTACAATGATTTCATTTAATCACTACATAAACATTATAAATGATATCGACTTGAAAGTTCTTTTTAACCAGCAGAGGCTACGAAAATGAGGCTGTCACAACAAGGCAGCGGTTTGCTGATGTGAATTTGGAAATATATATCACTTCTAATTTTTATGTAGTTGTAAGTAGAGTGTGGTTATCAATGCAATTGAAATACAGAGAGCGTGGTTAGCTTTGAGGCTGCGCAGTAAGAACTCTCTATTAAGACCGCCCGTGTGGTCCATTCCCTAGCGGATCCAGGTTCTTGAAAAACTGGGAGATATGACATATTCCATCCGCGTATCACTCTATGCCGAAGTCTACGGATCACTAACTAAAACTAGAAATCCACGACGCAAATGAAGTATATTGGTGGGTAAGTAGGCGATGTCCAGGGTACGCCTTGACCTGCTTATGGCAGTGGCAATGACAGTTTTAGAAATGAAGAGGAGGTCTCCTTTATATACAGAGGTTTGTCGCGGTCTGTTTATGGCGCGTCACGGAGGCTCGTTTGTGGAGGTTTGGAACCGTGAAAAATTGTCTCATTACTGAGGTGGTCTTAATTGGAGGTTCTACTGTATTTATGGGGTGTAGGTCTAGAGTTGCAGCGATGCCTTACAGTTGGCCGTGTTTTGAAAACAAAATATCCTGCGTGTACGTACATTATTCCGTGCAGTTCACCTATTGTATTTGATTTATTTTCACACACTAATAGTACCACGTTATAGTTCATGTATTTGTTGCTTCCCGTTTTTCATTTTGGTTCTAATCAAACCTCATTTCGCTGAGGCAATCATTCTTCCAATTGATAAAATCAAATCAATTCACAATCGTAGCAATTAAGATATAGTGGTTCTTAAATCTTGACTCCCCAATCTGCAAATTATTTGTCCAATACAACAATCAATTTATCATTCATCATAAACTCAGAGGTGCACTAGTTTATTACCTGACGTCGGACAATAACAACAATAACAATAAAATGAATAACAACAATGCCAAGATTTTGGAACACCGTGATTTAGCGTGCTACCATTTCTAATGGCTCATTGGGAGAGGGGGGGTTATGAACAAAACCCACACCAATGGGCTAGGGCTATGAACAACTCGACCTGGTGTTATTCATTGAGCGAGGGAAGGGGGGGGGGATATGAGGTTTAAAATTTCAAAAAGATATAGTGGTGGTGCTGAAATAATGGTTTCATTTTTCTTGGCCTTAACGAATAATAATGTTTGTAGACCATTGTGTTTGAACTAAAATGTTATTAGAGCAAAGCCAAAATTTTATATCAACAAATGTATGTCTTCCTCATAATGTGAAAAAAGTTTGCATCATAAATCATACGAAAGAAGAAGCTCGACTCTGGATGATGGAAACCCCACCCCCTGAATATTCAATGACTGACGGCTTATTATAACAATGCAAACTTATACAATGGGAATGTTCAAATACAACACAACAATGCCCTGCATTGAATTGACAAATGAGATGACATTGTACGGCAGTGTCACCAGTGTCATATAGTTTACAAATCCTACATTTTGAACCACTGTTTTGATCAGTGGTACTTCTCTCGTCTTCTATTGTACAGTTAACACAATGGCATGACATACAGCGCATTCGTTGACACTTGGATGATAGAATTCGGGTCAAATGTCAAATAGCCTCTGGCACTTGCCTTTTTTCTAATAATGCATATGTTCTGAACATGTGTTTCTATGGATACCCAGTGATATCTTTTAGTTCAAGAATATCCGAGAATCGGTATTGCTTGTTGGTATATTCATTTAAGTGGTTTACACTTCTTACAGCCATTACGATGTTCATGGATTAAAAGTACATTAGAATCTTGACTTAACGACACATTCTAAGGAAGGAAAACATTGTCTACAGTATAAGTTTTCTATTAAGACCACCAGGGAGCAGGTTTCATTTTCACAGAGGACTCAACGAAGAGGTGGTCTCTTTATGGAGATTCATTGTTAGTTTCTATATGACACTGGGGAGGAGGTGTCCCTGAATAAGATGTTCTGGTGTGATAGTCTGTCTCAGTTCTGCTGTGATAGTATGCTTTAGAATAGTCATCCAAATTCCATTTTACACAACATTGATTATAGGGATCTCTTTATGTTTAACATCAACTACATCTTTATGTCGCATTTGACTGTTTAAGCGAGGGGCACATTCCACCTTACGGGCGTGTTTGCCTCAATTGGCGTGTTGAGGTCTGTGGCGTCTACGACGTTTCCCGCATACATTGACAAAAGTACAGTTGTGGGCACATATGCACGGGCTCCGTCCGTTAGGAGTGAGTCGGCACTGGGAATGGTTTTGCTGAGGTGGCCGTGAGATCAACATGCATCAAACGTGCGTTGTACTTGCGTATAACTTACGCTCTACGCACAGTGGGATTACTAAAGTACGACATTCGTATGTTCATGGTACAGAGAATGCACTGCGCCGGCACTGTATCTGTACCGACAACGGGCGGGTAAATCCTCTGTGATTATACCACGATTACCGCAAGGTCTCCGCACTGCCTTCTTACGGTCAAACCATGGCATAGCGTGGTCATAGAAGAAGTTTGGCATGCCAAACTTCTGCGGCCACCGTACTGCCATAAAAAACCTACGTTTGCCACACTGCACACTCACGGATCGTCACGATCTCCTTGCGTTTTTGGTCGTAGACTGGCTGTAGACCCACCTTGCGGTGGAATGTGCCCTGGGAATTATGTGATGTAAACACAGCAGTGGAAAGCGAGAAATATATAATTTCTTAAGTTCTGATTCTGACTTAATAGCAAATCCTTTACCATGGTTCTGTTTTGATCTTACATATATATTTTCTATTGAAACTATCACACCAGAACATCTTATGGAGGGACACCAACTCCCCAGTGTATGAGAGATAAATGAATTTCTTACATGTTTTTCGTATAGAGGTGGTCTTAACTGGAGGCTCTACTGTACACATCGGATCAAGGTATATGTAAAGATACTGAGAGGTAAAGAGTTTTCAGAATGGGGGTGAGCACTTAAGAAAGCTCATGGGTTTTGCCCTGCGGCCCTGGATCTGCCAGTGTCTGATGTGGTATCTTCATGGACAAGTTCCTGAGTATATTTCTTTTTTATGTTTTTTTATCTACACAATAACTCTTTTCAAATATTTTATTATCGATCATTTAGAATTTAGTATCATTACTCTTCCTATCTTCGTTAATTGATTTTTAATATCTATTATTTTACTAAATAAAAATAAAGCAAAATAAGAAAGTAAGAAAAATAATACCAAATGCTGAATAATTAAGAATAAAACATTTTAAAAATAGTTATTAGGTGGCAAAGATAGAAATAACAAGAAATGGGAAGAATACCACAACCCCCGCCTGAATAGTAACAATCCATCTAAACACCTATTATGCATGTTTGTAATTAGAAAAAAACAACAACATTGCCTGTATCCCACACCCACTCAGTTTATATAATGGGAGGTAGTAAAGGCAGTAGACCCTTCAAGTTATTTCATGATTGACTGAATATATAGTGCTCGAGGAAGAAACAAGATTAGTATCATAGTATAGTGTAATAGTGTGCATGAATTGTTAAAAAGTAGGCGTCTAATGCTCATGTCTAGGATTAATAAGGATTGAAACTGTCAATGCGGATGGGAGAATAACGCATTTATTTCTTTAAATACCTAAAACCCCATATTTCAATATCACTCAGCTAATCACCACATTATCTATGAAAAGTAACATAACGTGTCATCTTGTAGTTTGCTTCCTTTTCAAATTGCGTCGTCTTAATGAAGACAAAGAGAGACGGAAATACTGCCCTGGATGTCATGGTATCCCACTGGTTTTGGTACTGTTATTTCATGGCGCTGAGTATGGCGGCTTCCAGTGTTAAATTCCCCAAAGATACAACTCTTTATATACCATTGCTTTGGCCTTGTTAAGGAATATTTTGAATATTTGTCTATTGGTTATTGTTGTGTGAGAAAAGTGGTCCGGGGCACGGTGACGTCCTGTCCAGTGGCATGCGTACTTGTCGTCTAGGAATATTTGTGAAAAATACACATTTTACATGTTTCAGTTGCGCCGCCAAACGGCCACAGTTGTGCCGCCAAGCGGAGGTCAGCAGAACTATAGTTCTGAAGGGGTTAAAGGGCTGTCTGTCTCCAAGTCGGACACATTGGCACCTCTAAACGTGGATAACAGGGCTAGTCTAATGGATAAGACGCTTGTCTACGCATATTTGACTGGTCTAATATTTAGTATACAGGAGATCGTGAGTTCGAGTCCATTGCCTTCCAAAGGTTTAGGTACCTACCCAATTATTTCATATTCGGGTTTACTAACTTCATAGTTTTCATTGTTTTCAGGTAAGCAGAGAATCGAAATTAAGCGATTGTCCTAACTTATTCACCCTGAATATCAAGGGCTCAAATATATATGCTCAAAACTTGCTTTTGAGCAGGAACCGATATTACATAGAGTGAACTTATTGCATATACTTGAATAAAGTCTTGTCAGTATACGCCTAGAATTCTGTCGTAATATCTGGAAAAGTAGCAAGTATTTCGTATAGTCTCATATAGAGCTCCTGATTTTAGCTACCATACACAAATTGTGGCAGCGAAGTTTTACTTTAGGAATTTAAAGGAAGCTATTTTAACTATCTGACCGATCTTTATCATATCAAAATTTAACAGTTATTGGGACGAGTTTTCAGAAGCACAGTGACACAAATTCGTTAAACTACGCTATTGGAGAAAATCCTCCAATTCCGAGTCTGCTCATTAACTGAAAACAACAATAGCTGTGAATACGTTAGCGGTTAGAGTTACGGTGTACCTGATTCAAACACATGCAACCCTGTTGCAGATAATGCCGTACTTACGATCTTCTCAAGTACCTGGGAACAACCATTGCCCACCATCCTGGATGTAGATGAGCTGGTTGGCGGCCAAATAGAAACCCGCGTCCTGGTTTAAGGCTCACTGTATTCTCTATGGTGTCATCAATATAGGCAATTGGTGATCAATATTGCAGACAGATGGTTCTAGCAGGAATTGGGAGTGGAGATCTGTGAGAAATGGAGCTGACAGTCCATTTATATTCGATAATTACCCATCATCTCCCAGGTATGTCTGATCATCAAGATGTCGGTTAAAGTAAAACATCCCAGCTCATCAAGATTATAACGTTACTGGTGCCTGCGGCTAATCAAAGGCAAGCTGATTTGCATATTTGGCTGCAAAAAGGGTACGTGTATTCATTCCGTAATAACATCGTAATTGGGGATTCCTCAAATGTGTATGTGTTCGTATGTGGGAGGGGGGCGGTGAGGGAAGGTGTGTTATATGGGGTCAATAAGTCCGACATCCCTATTGGTTTAGTCTGCTTTTACGCCTACAACATATTTTGGTATTTTTCCCACGTGTAACAATTTTAAAGCCCCTTTCCCAACATCCACTTCCTTGAAATCTCTCATCCTTCTTTTTCGGCCTTCCCCCAATATCCCACTTCCCTATAACCCCCTCTCCCGTCTGGCTTTAATGGTTAGGTAGTGAACGAGCTTTGGGATTTCAATTCACTGTATTTTGCACTAGCGACTGTACATTCACACCCGGTCATTGGCATCATCGCTGATCATTGGTATCCTATGGTTGCCTTAAACTCACTGGGGAGTGTAGTACGGGACTTACTGCTATGGTCCATGGTTCTAATTTTCAACACTAGTGCATGCTCACCTATTTGACGTGCTGTTACCACAGCGTAGTGGGCATCCGTTTAGGGATGAGTTTACTCAACACCCACAACCATACCCGACCGGGAGTCGAACCAATGACACCCCGGCACATGTTCAACTCCCTATCCCATTTGGCCACGGAAGCACACAAAATATATGCTTTTCTGGTCGAAAGGATAATGTGTGGGGCTGGTGATTCGAAGGTCATGGCTTCGATTCCCGGTCGTGTCTGATGGTGACAAATTTATCTGCATCAGGTTGCACACTGCTCCATGATGCCTACTCACTAAATAGATGCAGGTCATGCAAATGCTTGCGAAAATGAGTGGTTAGCACAATTGAAATTGCCCTGTATGCTCCCAAGGGGAGTGGAGAAAGGCAAATATGTTCTGACAACTTGATAACAATGCCAATGGCCTGGTGTAGATGATTTAAAGGCGACTGAGCGTGGGCATAGTAGATTGTAAAAAGTGTACATTTACATTTACTATGACGGCTGTGTCTTCTGGATAACTATGCAGGTAATAATACAACTACGACCACCGCGCATTGCCACATACAGGACACTTGCGGAAGTCATGCCACAAGAACAAGGTGATCCCTGTAACAAGCCGTTTCACGTGTTCAACACCAAACACGAGGCTGTTCTGTTTTCACCCAACTCTAAAAACAGACCACCTTTATAGTAAGGCCAGATATTTTGGTCCCACACTCCAATTGAGAGAGCGCCGTGAACCCTCATGCAGAGACGAGTGCATGTGGATTGAGAGGTCAGTCCCCTGCTTAGTCTCTAGAGAGTTGCCAATGCAATTCTTCCAACACAAAGGCTGGGCTTGGACTGATTGGTATAGAAACACAGTGAACCTCAGAACAATTGATTTATGGTTGAATCCAAGATTCAATAATGCACAATGATACTATCGCTATCTGATTGTTACGAGCTCAGGTGTCTGAGCGAATTAACGTGCTTGATCGTGCGTAATGGGCGCAGGTTAAAAGGTGCAACACTTAGATATGGGAATATTGAGTAATAGACCATCTATAGTTAAAGCATTATATAATTATACGAAATACGAAATCAGATTTGCAAATGCACGGTATACAAGGAAGTGAATTGTAAGTTTGTTTGTTGTAATTGTCAGCTAATTATTTTGATATATAAAAACATCAAATAACTATGAATATGAAGTGTATAAACGTCTACACAATGGAATTATTGGCAATTACCTATCGTGCGTATTCCATATATGCATGAATACACATGTGTTGAATTCCATTTACAAGTGCGTAAAGCATCGAAATGGTTGTCCAAGAGCACACCACACTCCCCAGTGAGTTTATATGAATGCAAAACTGTATGTCGAATCTCTCGTATGCAAATATGTAGGAATATTTGCCAGTAGAAGATTGAAATGTCAAGTCTGCATTTATTTTGTAACACGAATAAAATATAGATGGACAGTAAATCACTTTCTAGTATAGTAGTGTAGTTCACCTATTTAAATGGCCATTTGCCTGGGGCTTATTTGAAATAGAATTGTTTACAATTATCTCATGAACTTTTCTCAAAACACCAAACAAAAAATGAATATATATAGACAAATGGAAACAAAACAAGAACACGTTACCTTTTCGCTAATAGCATTGTGATTATTCTAGGAGAGAGCAGAACCTGTAAAAAGCCAACCTCTAATGTCAATCGCTGCATGTCAAGGCAATTTCCGGTCCCTGGAATCATCACACCATGACATAGTTTTCTTTCAATTCCCAGTTTAGTGGAATTCAAATTCCATCATTACCGATTCACACAATGTCCTTGTAGAAGTGTGCTATTTGATATTTTTCTTGCAGACCAGGGAACAAGGAAGGTTTCTTTCTAGTTGTTCATTCGTGACAATAAAATACGTGGCCCCAAATTTGTGAAAGGATTTTTCTACTGATTCAAAGAGTTTTATAAATGTGTGTGGTTAGGGCACCGGGGATGCATGGTTCATTAGTTTCTTTGACTGGGTCATATCAAGCCTATATATCACACATATTATATTCCTTGTTTGTATACATAGTGTCAAATGACACATGTCAAGGTGGGATATGAGAACAGGTCTTTGAACAAATATTGGTTCAATTTATTATATTTTGAAGAATGTTTGACGTCAGATTTCACTTGACCAGACGACACACAATGCTGTGATTTTAAAGTCTACGCTTTTACTAGCGTCCAGTTTTGTTTACTCAGTCACGCACATGGTAACACTAGCATTAACCAGAGGTCAGTGTATGCTGTGTGAAATCGATAGGGATTAAGACAATCCGTTATTTAGCTCTAATTGGAAACACGCAGCAGCCAGAGTTTACAGTTTTGTCTGTTTATTTAAATTAAAAAAACTACACAATTCATGCGGAAACATAAAGCATTGTTAATCTCAAATTCACGTTTGTACACCAACCACAAAGTTACAAAATTAGCACAGTATGTCAACACGACATTTAAAAAACTACATTCGCGTGATCAAACAGTATAGTAACTGCTATTTCTGTCAATCGCGGTGCTTCTGGTCAGGTAATGTATGCATGCGAAGGCAGTAATTTAGACTCCATTAGCAGATTTAAATTCCCTAGAAACTGTAATTACAGGAGTCATGTGCATTGGTTAATTTAAAAGATGCATGAATGAGAGAGAGCGGTGATTAATGAATTTGACATTCAAATAGGCGAACATTTGGGCTAAATTACTGTCATGTGTGCAGTACCATAAAATATTATTTATCAAATATATCGTGTAAAGTCTTTAAGTAGCTTGCACATAAATGACATAACCATGATAACCGTTTTTTTTCTCAATTATTGTAGTAAATGCGGAAGAAATGTAGCAGACCTATGTTAGAAAATAATCCACCAGAACAATTCAAACATTTCGTTTTAGTCAATCAGTTTTATTCATATATGATTTTGTATTTTGTCTTTACAGGCCATAACACTAGCCTGCCACTCAATAATGAAGTACAATAGAACCTAAAATTAAGACCACCTCTATAATAAGACCATTTCTCATGGTCCCCAGCGCGTCATAAAGGTGTCAACATGAAACTGCATGACGAGGCCACCTCGCAAACGAGAGTACTTCAGGCCAGTAATCTGGTGATACTTATAAAAAGGTTTTACTGTAATTCTTATCTGTATTGAACCAATTTAGGCAGACAAATGTTTCCTGCGGTCTGTTATTCAGGCCACATCACAAATGTATTAATCAGTAATTCATTAATCATTTAAGCATTGTTGACAAGTTGAAACTTATCTTCCCTAATAAATGATTTAGACCTCATTAGTTTATTGGATTTTTAACGTTAGAGTCAACAGATACGGTCAACGATCGTCTATACATTGAAAACCATCAATAGGGTAAGAGATATACACTGCATGATTGATTGGATACATTATACAGTAATTCTGTTTTGGTAGGTCCATAATGTAATTTATAAATCGTATGTTAAGATTCCAGAATTTCAATCATTTAATGCGGAGCAACGGTCATTCGAATTTATCAAACTAAAGACCTCTCATACACATTAACATTACTCTGAAGCGGTAGAAGTTATAGTCATTTTCCAAATGTTCCAATGAGAAACAGAATAACACCTTTCATTTTACTTGCATTTGTGTTTGACAGTAAGTACAATTTTCAATGGCCATACCAATTAATTAATAAGTGCATATTACCAACGGCCCATCGAACTTGAAAATCAGAGAAGTAATGTTGCAGATCAATTAACCCGATCAATCATTTTACAACACGCATGTTTATACGAGGTGCGCAGAAAATGCCACAGGATATTGGATGTTAACAATAGGAAATTATGTCAGCGATGACCATACAGCCAGATCGAAATAGGGTATACATGTGTATATCCATTGTATTAACCTTATTATAGTTTCGTTGCCAGTATTTCAAAACAACTGAAAAAGTGGACCACATGTAGTTTAATCAAGATCAAATCTCAGCAATCAGACATTTGTTCCATTTTTTAGCTGTATACTTAGTCCGTGCTATAGATACTAAGATGTTAAATTTGAATTGACTTTGAATAAATAGTATCTACAGTGATAGAGACATGTCTTCCTGGAAGGGACACGCGTGTATCGAAGCTTACATATACACAATGGCAAATGTGCCCGTCAGAGGGACCAGGGACGCCCAAACCCTGGGGCTGTTATTGATTTATTTTCACCATTAAAAATACCCACTCCCACAATAAGGTATAAAATGCTACAGCAATATGTAAAATATATAATTCAGACGGTGTCTCGTATTTCTTTTGTTTGCTTAAGTGCTGGTAAAAGTTAGCCTAAAACATATTTATCAAATAAACATTGAATATCTTACTTTATAAACAATTAGCTAATTTCTACCATGCAGGACTTAAGAACAAATAGAGAATGACTACAATATACAAAAATAAGATTCTTACCAAAAGAGAGCCTTTGACAAGCAGTTGGCTTCCTCTGCCGGGTTTGGCTTCAAATGTTTCTTCTTCTCATCCATTGTCAAAGATTGATATCCAATTACTATTCCAACATTTTTGTGTTTCATCCAATGCAATCCATTTTAGAATATGGTTCACTCAGTGATTGGCATTATTTAGGATTATCCATTTTCATGTGTGTGGTCACAATTCATATCCATGATGCATTGATGTAGATTACCAAACAACAACAATTATTATGTTAAGACCACTCCATGCACACTTATGATAATGCCAGGGTCCTAACCATTCTCATAGCATTGTGTTGAAATTCACAAAGTCTGTACCCAACACATCCTGTAAAGTCAACTGTAGCTTTAAAAATAGCACCGCCTTTTCAGTCGTTGAAATCCCACTGCAAACAACATACAACAACTAATTAAAGTCATGAATATATTGCTAATCATACTCCACAAAGACAGCATACCGCACAGAAACCCCACAACACAATGAAAACAGAATTCCCAGTATCAACCTTTTGACTCCAATGTCCAGAAATAACAATAACTATCTCACAATACAACACAAAGGAAACGCAGCACAGGGTGTGCCAAGAATATCACCATTTGCTCCCGTATAAACCACTATTAAAGGCCCTCCCTATTGAAGAATCACTTGACCATAGTCAATTCAGCTCACACACCGTACAAACAACACCTCGTGCTGCATTTGCTGATCAATTCTCAGCTGCCAACGTATGTGTAACTCAAACCCATTTCAAGCCCTGCAGAAGCCACTTCAAGCAATTTTCACATTGATTGTAAATGTTAATGTAAGTGCATGTGTTTACTTACAGTTGCAATTCAGTGTTATCGTGCCGTGAGAGATTTTGCATCAACACCAGGTCATTGGCACCATTGTCACTGTACACGAAGTGAGCCTCTCTTTTAAGGACACCTGCCTTATGTGGACCATTTTCAATTGTATCTGTTCCCGTTTAGCCTACAGTTGCAATACAGTGTTATAGTGTTCGAGCGACTTTACATTCACATAGGTCATTGGCATTCATGTCACACTGTATCTTTTTTTTAACTCTCTGGGGAGCATACCGCACTTGCTACTGTTTGTTGTTCATCACTCACATTGGCTTTCAATGCCTGGCCTGCAAACATTTAACATGTTGGTAGCACGGAGCAGTGTGCAAATTATTAGCCATGGCTAAGCTCATCACCCATCACCAGAGCCGACCGGGAAGCGAACGCACGACTTTCTGGTTACGATCACAAGCCAATTCGGTGAAACACAGCCCAGTTCAAGGCACACTTCCGCCGTGTTATAAATGTTTAAGCTACATATCACTAATTAGTTCACGAACCCTGGAGACAGATCAATTAGCCAGCGACGCATAGCTTGTGTATGTCTGTATGAATACATTACTAATGATGATTACCATGCTAGAATAATCCTCACCACCTATGTAGGATCAGCAAAGTAGTGCTACTTAGACAGACTGGTCAAATAATTCTACAGTAAAACAAAATCATATAGATATTGTTCATCTCGAATAATATATTATCTCGAAGTTACTTTAATTTCCCTTGAACTGTAACGTGGGTATGGGTTAGTCATCTCGAATTTTGGCTATTTCGATCCCTTTACTCTTTTCACTACATATTCAAGATAACGATATATCACATCCGTTATAAATCAAAGTATGAAGTGGTTATTGGACATCGGTAGGATTTCTGCCCATCCAAATCATGCTAATAGTATCGTCTGCCTGGCCGTGACCCAAAACTGGCCTAATTAACGGGCGAGGTCGTCATTGGCCATCATTGAAAAGGAATTTGCCTGCGAAACTAGGCACGTCTCTTTAGCCCCGGACCCGGCTCCCAGTCATAAATTCCTCAAGCTGTAACATTATCCAGGGGGGTTAAAACGTAGATGATAATGCCCCAGTGAGACATTCAAGAATGTTAATACCTAGTTGGTGGACAAAAACTTGGAAAAAAGAAGAGTCTTGCTGAAATAACACGCCTGTAAGAGACATAATCCACTTTTTGGTCAAGACGCTGCCCCCCCCCCGCCCCGCCCCCGCCCCTCCCAAGAGCGAATACCGCACAGTGTTGATTCAGTTGTGACATACAAAGCCTATTACCATATATTAATAATATATCATTACAGGGGACATAATGTGCGGCGAACAGTGAAGCAAAGTCCCTGTTATCTGTGAATTTGATTCAGCCATGGATTTTACAGAGTTATGGAAGTATTCTGAGCACCAATAGCTTTGTCACACGAATTAAGTAGCCCCCACCCCCACCCCATTTTTAAATATCAAATGGCAAATTTTAAGACACTTTCCCTTGTCTGCAGCTAAAGAGAATTGAGAGGCGAACCACGCCACAGTGGTCAAATCCGTCACATTTATAAGATAAGTTGTTATAATTCATGCACTAACATTGTGAGTAGTAGGCTATGTCCAACGTATAGGATACTAGCTGTCATTATCCCGCTGAACGTTGCCACTTGAAATTCGGTGGTCTGTCTGCGAATGTACATTTATCAAAACGGAAATAGCTCAATATTTAAGGTTGTGGAGCTTTTAAAACTGCGTAATTATTCATACACCGTAGGCAGTGTGAAAGTGATTCCCGTAAGCCGACGATGCAGCTACATATTTATGCATTAGCAAGTAAATGCCAGGAAACTACGAGGAACTTACACAGCTATATTCTAACAGCAACTCTTGTAGAATCGAGTGCATTATCACGTCATCACACCAGAAACAGGTGGCATACAACACCAAATAAAATGCATCGGTACTACAAAAATAGGCGCGAGCCACCGAGTCAGTCGATTAGCCCAGCACAGTATGAAAAATTCGATATTTTTTATCGGTACTCGCCCACAAAACATATATCAGGGAGACACAATTAAAAAACAACAAAGATCCAAGTACATACATGTAAGCCCCACAACCATATACAATGGACATCAAACACCAAGTTCCATCAGTATGGGAAGCTACACATACTACCAGAAACAAAATTTCTAATAGGTAGTTAGACTCATTGTCAAAAGTCCGGAAACAGGCAGCTAGCACGACCATCCAGTATAACCCATAAGCTACCATAACAAATGTATATTACTCTTACCTTATCTGCATCAACATAAAACTCAAGTTACGTGCCCCGAAAAACAATTAAAGAGCACCGTATCCAATCGGTTTGTAACTTCGAAAAAGACACTAAAAGTTCAATAGCAAACACAACTTCATGTAACAGCCAACAACGATGACCAAATCTATACACACAAAGACACTATACTGCCTTAAAAAGTCATCACTAAGTTCATCCACAACTTGACGTCGTATCCGGTAAGGATCGTCAGCGAATGTATACACACCATAAACCACGAGAAAAATCCATCCAAAGTCAGCATAAATCTCTTATGACAAGTTACATCAGCGCGGTAGCAGTGGTTATAACGCAGTCCGTAATTACAGACCCCGACATGGGGTCACAGGATACGTGTCGTGTCCATGGATGTGTCCGTTTTTAAGTCATTCCCAAAAGTTCAAGTCTGACATTTTACGATGAAGTCTGTATGGAAGTAATATGCGTGTGTATAGTGCCGAGAGATAGGGGTGGTTTCAATCCGTCAATTTTACAGGTTAAAAATGCTAGAAAAAAAATCTGACCGTGACACTTTTTTACCAATGTAGCGTCCTAACAACGGTGACAGGTGTCGGACCACTTTAGCGGGCGGGTGCCGGCACTTACCACGCTGCCTTTGACACGTCTCACGTTATTACAAGCCACTGACACCTGTCTAACCTGCTACAAATCAAAATCACGGTTGATTTGGTGTCTCTATTTCTTTTACATGCTGGGTGTGTGTGTTTTCTAGTTAAATCTGAACACGTTTATCGGATGTGAAGTGGGTATGATGGCTTAATTGTGGTTTATGGTGATCTCTGGGAATGTGTGTAAAAAAAATTTTTTTTCTATGCTGGATGTGTGAATATTGAACGTACATGATGTAGAGTTGATGATTTACATTTTTTTAGATGGAGAGTTTTATGGACTGTCCCGATCCGGCTTAGACTAACGTGAAAACTGTAAATGTATTTTTTAAAATTTTATTTCCGTTTAATAGCTTTGAGGTTTTACTTTGACAGCTTACACTATTTTATCATTTCACATTGTATTGCATGGCATGGTTTATGCATATATATGGGTATTACTAGTGTTATTTAGAATATCTCTGTGGTGCTTTAGATTCTACATTTTATGCATTAATGCTCTTATGTTACTGTGATGCTAGTTTTTGTATGCCTAGTTACATATTTTATTTTATTTGTCAAAGCGCATTAGACTATTTTGAATAAGACACTTCATAAGTAATTATTATTTCATTTATGAGGAAGTTGATAAATGCATACGTCAATACGGAGTGTTGTTAAATGAAGTTTAAATGAATCGAAGTAAAATAATATATTGATACATTATATTTATAATGTGCATGTACTTATTGTTAATCGTTTTCTGAAGCTATAGTTTCAGAAACCACTATGTGACACATGTGCATATATAACATAACATAACATAACATAGTTCATTTCAGAATATTAAAATTCCATACATTAAAAGATGTGAAATATAAAAATAAAATATATAAATATAAAAAGTGGATAAATGTATGTAAAATCTGTTAATAATATAATAAATATATAATGTCACCAACTTTCCATTAGGTTTTTCAATGAACATAATTAGTCAAAGGAATTCTCACGACGGTCGATGCATCATGATTGAGGTTTAATGGACATCAAATGGCAATTTGGTGTGTCAGATTTGTTTGAGAACTATATAGGGACCTATTTTTATTCGGATTTGGACTACTGAAGAAAATGCACTATCGCGTTATCTCTTTCAAAGCGGTTACAATGAGTTTCAATATATTGTTTGGAAATGAGATCTGACACGCATTTTTTTTAATCAATTCTAATTGTATAAAAAAATATGTACCCTCACTTTTAACCTGATCCGTATCAAACTGCTATAAAGTAACATTGACACTGAGGATATTCATAAGAATTCTGATATGTAGCTTATGAACTTCATAATATCATACACCACAAATGTAAGAGAACTAACTAACATTCTAGTATTGACCCAATCATTTTCATTCAGTAGTAGATGGGAACATCCTTGGATATGACGACCTCTGACATATTCATGTGACTTTCCCAAGTAAATATGATGGGATTTTGCACACCATTTGCAGATTGTAAATTATGCACAAAAGAATGCCATCTTTGACATCATACTTTATAATAGCTTAACACCAAGAGAAGGAATTCAATGATACGATTTCATTTAAAGCACGGTTTATATAGATATTTTTTACAACTAAAATATTCAGATATTACTTAGCTATTCTAGTCTTTTATTAAAATCAATATCATATAAATAAAAAAGAAGTAAAATAAAAGAAAAAGAAATACAAAACCCTTTTAAGCAAATAGAAAAGACAACAAGCGACTTATTGCAAAAAGCCATAGATGCCATCTATAACGAGACTGTATGCACTTGTGTACTTTTGACATCAGTCTTGACAAAAGGGTTTACAAGCAAATTACACTGTCCTCTTGAGGCGTGTCATAATAACTATAAGCTGTATTTCACTTGTTTAAAATGGTGCATTGTGCATTGACAATAAACATCCAAACCAGAAGGGTCTTACCAATTTAGCTAATGGCGTAAAATTCCTGGGATAATGATGCTCCAGTGCACTTTTTAGGTCTCACTCATAAAGGTAATGTATTAATCATACCTGAAGTGTTTAGCATTCTATTCAGGATTATAATAGTTAAACTACTTGTTAACCTACAACTATTGTTGAAAGGAATAAATTAAATCCATAGGGGTTGTCGATTAAGTTATTTTGCGCCGTATCATCTGGCCAAATCTAGTAGCTACACCAAATAAAACGCTATCAATAATTATCGTTCCTAACACAATTCTTGACGTTTATTCGGAAACACATTAAACCTGCCGCATTTTTGTATGAGTATCCAGTGAAGTTCTGCTGATAATATCCACTAAAACCCATGCACCATTAACTCCGTTATAACACAGAAAAATGACATGTGCCTCCATTCAGTAACTTTACCACAGAACAAATAAATAACAAAAAAAGTTGGACACTGTCAATTGCGGCACTTGACCCAGCGAGTTTAGACAGTCTACACGGTAATAATTAGTCTAACAATGCACCAGATGCAATCGCATGTGCCATGCATTCACCCGACAATGAACATGCATTCACGCTTCATGGCCGTGGTAAGGTTTGACGAGACCTCCACAGGACACTACATGGGTTAAAAGTTACCGGTCCATTTTTAAAAGCCATCTTTACCTGTGAAAACGACACATTATAAATTCTTATCTATGGGCATAATACACACACACATACATTTCGTCTATGATGTATGCTGACATCAAATTCAACAGTGCCTTATTAACGTTTTTGGAATGACTTAAAAATGACCAAAAATGGAGACGGGTCCACTACACTTATTACCGGACCCCATGTGCGCGCCTCATTATCGACTAAGGACTAGTATATGACCACTGCCATACCAATGTCAAAATTGTGCAAGCATCTACACGTATGGAAAGAGTACTAGGGTAACGTAACCAGTTTTCGGCCCCTTGATTAAGGCTCGAAAACTGAAACTACGTCATAAAAGCTGGAAAAAAACCCTACTCGGCAACATCCTCTTGCTCTTGTGTGTATGAACTGGACAATAAAGTTAATTGTATAAAACCATGCTTGTGCGAATATTGATTTCATTTTGATTTATTTCTCAAACCAATTTCGTACAGCGCTTAAAACATGCAATAAACCACAATAAGTATAGGAAATGGCAGCAACATAATTATTACAACATATTATAACAATTTTTATTTGTATACTCGAACGCTTATAAATGGCATCCTGCGAGTCCGACAGGATGAGTTGGAGAAGATAACAGCATGAGGGGCTCGGTGTTCTGTACATGTTGTATGCTACAGTAGAACCTCTCTATCAGGTCCACCTTTGGGACCAGTGTTAGTTGGTGTCCATAGAAAGATGGTCTCTATACAGAGGTTCAATTCAATTTGGTAGCTTTATGAAGTTTTGCGGCCGTGAAAAGTGGTCTTATAATAGAGGTGGTCTCAGTAATGAGGTTCTACTATATATACTTAACATTTAATGGTTTTTATTACCGAGATTGGCATTGGCAGTGGCACATACAATCCAATGCATTTGCAAACATTGCGCTAATGGCATGTTTAGACCACCAGAAAGTATCATTCAAGGTCCATACTAGTCATATTGTTTATTTTGTGCTCAATTATCAATACAGTTCTTTCTCATCTTAAGCAAATAAGTACGAATAACAATGACAGAATGAGAAAACTGCACTGTAAAGATTTCTCGGTTCCTAATGGACCCCACACCCATTGAAAGCTATTAAAATCTCAAATAAACTATTAATTTGGGTATATGTTCAATATGTATGGTGAGTCTGGTATTACCTGACCCGTCTCATATGCTGTGTTGTTGACATTTTGTTATTGGACTATTGGTCTCCTTGAACTAGGAAAGGGCCCTACGTAACTTTCATCGTTGATGTAGACTTTTAGCTCTTCTTGTCAGACCCCAAACAAACGCGGAAGCCATTGAGCTTAGTTTCCTCAAATCTTTGATCACAACGTTTATCACACATTCTGTATCTGTGTCTGTGTTTAATTGACGACTTTAACATCACAGTTGCAAGTGTAGTCGCATGAAACTTGCAAAACAAAGAAAGGTTTTATTGATAAATGTTAATTGGCAAATTTAAGTGCTATTCAATCCAAGTATCTCATACTTATTTCTACTTTGTTTATTATACCAGCATTACTAATGATCATAATCAGACATAAAGTCACACATGATTATGCTACAATAAGGCCATATAGCTACATATGAGCCATGGGAGGCAACTGCCTCCATTGTATTGGAGGGATTGTTCGTCGGTCAAACCCTGAATGAAACTGAGCTATGACATATATGGGTTTTAAGGTGATTTTTCTGTTTGAAATAGCCCCAGACGCTATGAAAAAGGATCTAAATTCCAAAATTTTCTTGAGGGAGGATGCCAGCCCCCTTCCCTAGAAATGCTGTGCACCTCCTCGCTCAACATATTATGCCTCTGAATTGTTGTAATCCTAGCCACTGTACAAGTAATGCTTTGACTTACATAATTTAAAGTAATAACCTAAATTGATATTACAGCACTATTTTGTGCCTTTGAGACAACTGTAATCAAACGCCAATCTAAATGTTTGATAGTGGCAGACTACATGTAGGGGGAATATTTGAAGTATTATAACAAAGAGTATGATAATGATGAAAAATGGGAAGTGCTAGACATGGTAGAATCTCAGACTCTGAATCTGAATTAGAATCGTAATTAGAGTTACGGTCATTCCAAAATTCATTTATGAATCCCAGGAAAATTCAATGACTTTTCAAGACTTTACTTCAAATTTTAATTTTTCCCAAGAAAATTTTCTACAGGTACAATGTAGATACCTAGTTTCATCTCAATAAAGCCTATGTGAAGATCAAAGATGACAATAGTATGTAAATAATTGAGTTCTATTCTTCTTTTGCACACATCTACAGAAATAGAAATTTTACAATATTATGTTTTGTGTGGGTCTCTCACAGACTTTGAAAGATTATCAAGGTGCCAAATATAACAGAATTTTAGTTCTAGTCAAACAATATGTAAATTACCAGTTTAATCAAAATTCAATGACGTTTTACTAATTTGATTCTTTCAATGACTCTTTACAAAATTCAATGACTTCTAGGATCTTGAAAAATATGAACTTCAATGACTTTCACTTGAACGGATTGGGGGAGGGGGTGGGGGTGCTCATACTTTCCATTTCTAAATTACAGGGGGGGGGGGGTTGTCGGACTTTCCTTCTCGGATCTTTAAAAAATCTGCTTGACCCCCCAGCAAATTGTAAATGACCGGGCCCTAAGTTGATTTGAAAGGTTGTGGGGATGTGGGAACCAAAGTGCTCCAATTAAAGCTGTCAATAAATAGTAAAATCTGCATACAAATAATGTACAATTCTATCGCCTTATCACCAGCAGACCTTAGCGATCGCAATCACTCTATGTCTAAAGAATGCAGTACATAGCCCATTTTATTGTGTACAATGACCCACATTATGTTATAGATATATCTCCTTATACATTGCAAGAACTACACAGCTAGAACTAGTCAACATGCATGAATTGTATTTTTTAAAAATAAATAAAACTGCCATTGACTTTTAATTGCTGATAAAGTAACACTTTATCAAGTTGAAATATATATTTTTTTCTCTGTGCAATTCCTGATAGAAACATACTTCTTCAATATTAGTTAAGGTTGAATAAATATTCAAAATGTCATGTATAATGGTATATAGTGGTCATAAATTAACACTAAAATATACAGAGCAACATACAAATAACAACTTACAATGTTGCATGGAAGTGTTTTTTGCCCAAGGCTATGCACTAAGATGTTACATGATATAAAAGCAAACAGTTGTAGCAATTGTTGATTTATTGTCTCATGAATATTTACAAATGCAAATTATTATCTATACACCATATATGCAAAGATGACATGTGAAGAACCGCAACATCTGTTTTGATTAATAAGTATACGTACAAGTCTGATCGTTCTTTTATGACTATCAAAAGTCGAGACACACATTATAAATTTGAAAAAAGAAACACTTTATGAGGTTATTATTTTTCCACAACCCAACAAATTGACACGGCAGATCTAGAGTTATGTAGTGCCAAAACGTTTTATATATGTACACATTTAATCGCGTTATTGGGTTTAATTTCTATGAAGCATAATCCTCTTCATTATTCCGTTCAAACGATCATTCTGTGGTCATAATGTGGTGTACTTCGTACTACATGAGTCCGTTATGTTACCTCTATATGCGTAAAGAAACAACCCAGTCAGGACCAGTGCCAAAGTCAAATCCAGCATAAACAGGCGAACGGTAAATGAGATGTACAATAGCTGCCTGATAACAGGAAGAAAACACAGGCTCATTAATGTGGACAATAAAGCCCCAGTCCTACAATCACAAATGTTCATCTGAAGCCCCAGTCCCAGAGTCACGAATGTTCATATAATTCTGATTCAGTGTATTGTAGAATGGCATTTCTGTTGTAAGAAAATTTGTGATAATTCACAACATTAATGTTAAAATAAAACATCTGTTTTAGAATAGAATTGAAAAGGCAGTCCATGATTTCAGCTTGATTTAATCAATCAGTTATAATAAAATAAATGTAAATGTGGTGGTTTATATTACTGAGACAAGTTTTTTTTTCTCTTACGACTTTGCATTTTGCACCAGGTCATTGGCACACTTACTGATCACCAATTGATTATTTCTCCCATACTTGCACCGGCATCACCACACAATGTTTATTATGACCGGGAATTGAGCCCACGACCTTCTGGTCACGAGTCCCACACCCTATGCACTCGGCCACAGACGCATAAATGTTCTCTTCAGGTGCTAAAAATCAAGCAATAGTTTGGAGTAACAGCTTTAAGTGGAAAATTATGAAAAACATTAATTGTAGCATTGTGCTTAATACGAGAATATACGAGTATGTACAAAATTCGCTTGGCAATTACCACTACATATTCTACAATTCAGATTACTGAAGTGATTTTCACAAAGATAGGAACACCACAGCACAGTATTTGTACTCCCACCAGGTAGTGTCACAAACAGTGAGGTTTAACCTGTACACAACGCTAATTTCTCACCCAAATAATAGAAGCCTCAGCACAATAAGCAGTGCGCATTTAGGACGTGTCCAGGAAGTTGAGATACTGCTGCTGCTGATGGCGTGGTCATTATGGGCCATGTGCTCGTTATGACGGAGGAGGAGTGTCATGTGACGGTGACTGTCACTCTAATTGCTAATGAGCAGTTTTCGTCCCCTAATTTGACGTCGAAAGGCTCTACTTTAACAGCCAATAGCCCTTATGGTGACAAACGTATGTCACCGCACGTGTGCAGAGTCCGATCTAATTTGGAAATTTCTTAATGGAGCTATTTCTGCAAGGGGCGAAGTATTAGTTCGTGATCATGAGGCGGTATATGCCAAAATCACAATGTTTTACTCTCAATAAGCTGACTGTATGTATATGTTTGAGTGCAGCAATAGTTCAGTATTTTGTCACCGGAATTGAGAACATTTGTGTCTGTTGTTGGTTTTGTGACACCCCTAGGAACTCACCTGGGAGCCCTATATGGCAATGTTCATCCGGGTGCAGATGCTCTCAAACCTCTTACCATCTTATTTTTTTTGCATCTGTATGAGGGCGGTGTATACGGTTTAGTGAGAGTTAAGATTTTAGTTTTTAATTCATTGAGAATTGAGATTTGACACGTCAATTAATTGAGATCAATTGATTGAGAGTTGAGAAAAGAGCTTTTGCATTGAGATTTGTAACATTAATTCATTGAGATTTTGAGATCAGGGGGTCCATTTTCAACATTTTCTGGGTGGGTGTCAATCCTGTATGTGCACTCGCAAGTTCAAGTGCAGTGATAGGCTAAAAGGGATCAGGAATAGGTTTATTACATATGAACATTGGCGTTCATGAAGAAGTGAACATGGCGAATGTAGTAATGTTATTTTAACTGAATATGTGGTAGAGTGAAGATCATCTAACGCATGCCGGGCAATATCGGAAGAAGCCATGTAGTTACCATGGCGATACGTCATGTTTCATCAATATAAACAGTAGAGAATGGTATATACATATATGAATATGTGGTATTTCTCTTACAATAATCAAACAAAGACGTCATGAGCCTGAAACGTGTTGAAGGTTTTCTGTACATATAATTTGCCAAGTACATCTATGTGAACATGCCGAAGGTAGTAATGTTATGTGAAATGACTTAAGTGTATTTCTATTACAACAAAAAATAAACAGACGTCATGAGCCTAAAAAGTGTTGAAGGTTGTCTGTACTAATGCGTGCTATGATAAGCATTGTGTGCAACACATAATAGTACTTCCAATGAAGGTCATCAAAGGAATAAGACAACCTTTATCATAAGACACTGTTCGCAGCTCCATTAAGAAACCAACAAGAACTTCCATAAAGAGACTACATCTTCATTGAGATCAATTGAGTTTAGTCCCCCCACCCGAGAGCCCGAAATGAAGAGGTGCTACTGTACGATATAATACATGTATGTGCACATTGTGCAGCAACATTAATTACGAAATATACAATGATTTAGTAACCCAACACCTATACATGTAGTTTACCAAGCTAATTTAATAGAAAGCCATTAACATTGCTGCAGGATGGTCTCCATGACACAGGGTTTTGTGACTGGCAGAATTGCGGAAACGTATACTAGCAGTTTACATGGCGTTGAAAAAATTTCAGATTATGTTTTTTTTGTAATATTATATATTTGTTTTCAAATATGGATAAAATTATTGTCAGATTGATATTTTTCATATACATCACGCCTTATTAATAACATTCACACGCCTACTGACATAAAACCCCAGCTTTAATTTTGATATTGGCCTTTTAATTTTTTCAATAATGCTGTCAGGTGATTCATGCTATAATTTCATTATGTGCAAGTGCAGTTTGCAAATAGCAACATAAAAGTTTTATCAATCAAATCTCATTTGATTTTTTGTACACACGTACCCTATAAAAAGAACAAAAGAATTAATTTCCAACTGTCAAAATTCACAGCATCAAAATTAAGCCCTCAAACGAAGTGTTCACCACAAATAAAACATTCCATGAGCGAATCGCGTCTCTTTATATTTAGAAATGTCACCTGTATGCAATTGTACATACCGCGTGTTCCCCGATGGAAGACACGGATTTCCCCTGCCGTGAATGAGCATGACGGCGGCTGGCGGGAGATGAGTCTACTCGGCACCGTGCGCGTCAGCATCCTCTCCCCTCAGATGGAAACGCCGGTATTACATCCACCCACTGTATCCTGTATCCTTGCAATTATACATCTGATTAGGATATTCAAGGGACAATTCAAACTGTGGGTATCTGTTGATGTAGCAGTGATACGCGTGGCGGTGTTTGCGCTCATGTTGGCCAAGGACTGTGGACAGCAACTAAGTTTTTTTAGACTTGCAAACATAGTGAACCACACAAACATAGTGAATACAGTTTAAGAGACTGCTTAACATGGGCGAGAGTCACACGAGCTCGTCGTTATAGACCCCCCCCCCACCCCAACCACCACGGCCGCAATGGCAAACGATCTAAACCACCGCCACAGCAACAACCGCTGGAAGCTTCTATTCTGGAGAACACAGCAGGAAAGGGCACTAACGATGCCCAACCCGAGGACGATGAATCACCACGGCAGCCTGGCCTCGTCCATGCCTTCCCTGGATGAGCTGTCCACGTTGGACGGCGGCGGAGGGGACACGGGCCGCACGGAGAGCGTCACGTCCGAGTCGGCCGTCTCGTGCGGTAACGGACACGGGCCCACGCCGCCGCCGGGCACGGGGCGGAGGATGGACACCTTGAACGACAAGCTGTCCTACCGGATACACAAGGTAGGTGGCGGCGTGCCTTTAGTTTACAATAGGAGACACTCCTTATTTCGATACTGCTGATCTGGAATTTTCTAGGTAGGATGGATGGGTGGGGGTTGGGGTTGGGGGAGTTACCCTGCGTGTGTTAACTTCTAACTCCATTATTTCCCTGCAACTACATTATACAAATTGGCTCGAATACGAATACTGGGCATATTAATTTTGTATTGCTGTTTCATAGACATTTGAGGCATCGAGTTTCTGCTGTAGTAACTTAACTGCTATCTCATCCAGACTTAGCTTTATAAGAATCTAAATTTTACTCTAATTTCCCGTTTTGTTTTGAGGATGTACGCAGCACCTGTTTATGGAGCATATTGGCTGTTTTATCACGTTGCCCTCAACCTGAGGGATTCCTTCCGCAGTCCTAGATATCTATATTGTTTGTGAGACATCAGCCTTGTTTTCTATTTTCTTTTATTTGCATTGTTGGAAATAGAACACTATGTTTTATGGTGACATGAGTTTTCGGTACAGGGGGCTACATAAGGTTAAAAATAAAGACATAGGCCTACATAAGACACTGAGTGGTAGTTTCTTCAGTCCTGATTAAGGTCCGATGCGGCCGTTATGCTCTCCAAGGCTACAGCATTAACTTACTTTAGGCATGGGGGACAACGAGCAATATTGCTTCATGCACCCGATAAATGAAATACAGCCAGAAGCATGTATGGACATGCACCTGTGATGTGCGGGATTCAACCAATCAGACCAGTAAAGCCATAGCGTGGCCATGTATGCAGGAGGTAAGAGCCAATCAGAGTGGCACATTAGCTCAGCTAGCATCGGTAGGACAAGAGCGGAGACTGTCGAGTCAACAGTGATATTACAAGGTGTGTTGACACTGGCAGATCCAGGTTTTTCGGAAATTGTGGGTGGGGGTGGCAAGTAGGAATCTTATGGATTTCGTACACTCTAGTAATGCTAAAAAAATGCTAGAAATGCTAAATACACTGGATCTGCCTACGGCTATTCTATCTCATAACCCCCCTGTTTGAGTGAGCATGCGCAGCCCACTCCGCGTCACTTTTTAGTCGATACCTATCAACGAACGTTCGAAGGTTCGTTCGGTAAAGTGTCCCGAAGGTTCGAAGGCTAAAACCCACCGAATGTCCCACCTCTACGGTAAACTGTACTTGGACCAAACTGGTTAGTTCTTTGTCTAAAGCCGCCAGCACTGACCGTAATGGCGATAGCGTATCGCGAAACGGACAATTTATCTCCAAACCAAAAGCGTACTCGAGTAATGACAGGACTCGACTCGCTATTGAATACTCGTCCCACCCCTGGCGTGGTGATGTGCCCACAACGGCACTTTTGTCACTGCATGCGGAAAACGGCGTAGACGCTCGCTTAAACTAGTTCTCCATTTATCACAAATGTTCCAAAATTGGTTATATAGATATAGCGTAGTTTGAGCAGTAAATCGATAAAGTATGTTGTGACTCACCCAAAAGGTGTACACAGTATATACACTGAAGAAATATGTCATGGTTTGGAGGTCACCATGCATTCATACATGGTGACCGACAAACCATGATATATATTCATTATAACACGATAAACCCTCATTAACACTTAATATTTGATAAAAACTCTCACGAATATAGCCTAAATTTATCAGGTTCAGTGCGCAAAGCAAAAGTCTAAAATCCTGCCGCTGATTGGTCGGCACACATTCGATTTTTTACACTTGCTGAAACACTGTTCTTATTGAAACAACTATCCGACACAAGGGTTATCTTATTTTGAATATGCAGCACCATTTTTACTAACAATGTATCGCTAAATGATCTCAACAGTGATTGAACTGTGATTAATTTCGAACTTCGGCGGTCTACTGGTCTACTAGTCTAAACACTAGTCTCGTTCTGTAAGTTGTGCTATAAATAGGCGGAATTTTCTAGTCACAATGCAAACTTGGAATAAAGTTGCAATTTTATTGAGTTTACATTATTTATTACCTTTAGTCATAATTGAGATCATTCAAATCTCTGTAATATTGTAAATATAGTCGATTTTTATTTTTAATCTAGGGTTTCAAAATGGCGGACTTTTCTGCTTGCAGACAGGGCACTATTGCCCCGTCGACTATGGAGAAATAGGTGACTGGCTGATTTGGCTCTAAGCCAATCACAATGCAGGATTTAGGGGTGTGTCACAGATAGAGTGTTATTGTATATAGTTTTCTATTGGGCTCCCGTTTCACGTTCCTGGCTCATTTTATAACCGAATCAAATTCGTTGATATAACAGAAATTGCCCCGTGTCTTTGTTGTACGTGAGTAGGTTTTATTCAGTCTGTAGAAATAACGGTTAGTTGATATGGTCCATTTTTAACGCCGCATAAATGAATTGTCTCTTCACAACATTCTGGCTTTGACTGGTTGATTATGTGGATCACAGTTTGATAGAAGTAGAGTGGGTTCAAGGGGATAAGAAGATGAAAAAAAATACTTTATCGTCGGTATATATGTGTGCTTTTGTGGCCGTGTGGATAAGGAGTGGGACTCGTGACCACAATGATTCGGTTATCGGTCGGTTATGGTAGTGGATGTTGAGCAGACCCATCCCAATACCGATTCCAGTCAGCCGAGTGAACACAAATGTAAGTTATTAGCCGGTTTGCACGATAGTTATCTAGTGTGACAAGGATGGCAATGACCCGTAGATGTTTATTTCAAATCCATTGAGCGTATGGATGGCACACCATGGGGCTCATGCATGCTCATACATGTTTATAATGCCTGGATATGCAAATAATGTGAGTGGACAGAGTTTGAAGGCGACTGAACATGCAGGCACCAAGTAACACGTAAAAATGTACTTATTTATATCTTACCAGATTTGGGCATGATGTTAACCCTGAATGTCTTCTAATCTTGTAATGTTTTCTGAAAGAAATTGCTGGGATGTCTACATGAAATCATATTGTCCATTGGAATATTGTGGTTTATCAAGTTTAATGGTAACATTGAGGTTCAGGTCGAGATTAAGTATTAGCATCTAAAGTCTCTTTTGATTTCTGTATATTTTTCTAAATAATTAATTTCTACAAGGACTTGGGTTTCAGCAAACCGTAATGCGCCCACAGCATTTATGGTCAAAATTTATTGCATGAATAATCAATATTTTTCAATATATTCAAACTTTTTAGATCAACTTACTAATATCGTATATACGACAGTGAAGGTTAAACTATATGGTTTTACCAAAATTTGAAAGTAATCATTTGAACATTGAGTATTTAGCTTATATAACCTTATAAACCAGACAGTGAAGATTGTGTCACTATTTGTTCCTACAGGCTGGTGTCCACAAAATGCGATATTATTGGAAAAAAATATCTTGTTTTTCATTGTTTAAAGTGTAATAAGCATTAAAAATTATCCTTATGACCTTTCCTGTCCTCTAAAAATAAAATGACACCCTCCCCGCAAACACACTCACAGATTATTATATCACCTTAAGCTAATACAATAAACAGATGGAGTACTCTCTTGGTTAAAGTTGCAATGAAATTGTTTTTTCAATCCCCATATACACCATCAGGAATGAGGTTATTTCATTGCTGATATTATATAGTTCTTTCCTTAAGTTAGAAATTCTGTTCAGTGTGAATTCAAGGTCATTTGCTCATGAACTTGAGCTTTAAACTGATAAAGGCAGATCAATCCAGTCCTTGCTGCACTTTGAAAGTTGGCGGTTTCCGTTTGTTCAATTTATGATGTACGTTTTCATTGTACACAAGATATTCAAACATCCTTTGGCTGATAAAGCTACTGTCACACTCTCACGATGTTCTTTCTTGATTTTTACTGTGATCTCAGAGGTGAGAAATACCCGAAGTATAAGATAATTCTATCTTCTGAAAGCATATACTGGCACGAGCATACATTGTATACTGACTTCAATATTCGGGACAGTATGACCATAGCTTTAGGGAACGATCATAAATAGCGATACCGGGTGTGTGTGTGTGTGGGGGGGGGGGTGTCGTCCATTTTTTTTGAACTCGCAGAAAAAGTTAACCGACCCCCCTCCATCGACATTTTAAAGAGTTGAGTGACCCCCCTCCGCTAAAGCCAAGGTCCTCTACATACATTTCCGTACAATTGCTAAAAGAAAATATTTAAGAAATAATAATACTGTAGCGTGATAAAAAGAATTCAGCGACCCAGAACCATTAAACTTGATAAACCACAAGATTCCAATGGACAATATGATTTCATGTAGACATCCCAGCAATTTCTTTCAGAAACACTTTTTTGGACGACGACTCCCCCCCCCCCAGTGCCATTATTTATGATCGTTCCCATGTTAAGTAACAGTGTGCAGACTTCAAGATGGATGTCTTATTAGTCGTAACTAATAACGTCAGTCATTTTCATGAACAACAGTCAGTGGAAATCATGTTATAGATAGCATACACTGTTGCGTTAGAAAAGATCTATCAAAATGACATAGAGTACTTCAGACACGTGCTGTACCAATGCACAGTGTTACAGGTTATATACCATCATGAAGTCGAAGAAACTAATATTCTACAGGCATAGGCGTTAACACATTGGTGTGTATGATTGAAATGCACTTAAATCCGTACATTATTCCCTGTGCGTCTTGTTCACAGACAGATGTAGAGTTTTGGAAATGGGACATTGGAGTCAAGTGCTCAAGTGAACAATCCATGAATGAGATCCCCCCAATCAGTTCAAGGGTGTGGGCTAATGACACACACACATATATATATATATTCTACATAAAATGTTGGAGACTCATATAGGTCTACAGTGGTCAGCCACGTAGTTTTGTTACTGAGTATACACGTAGGTACACGTATAATAAGTATTAGTTGTTTCCGTTTACACACACCTTGTTAGGCTTTGTCTTGTTTACAATGGCCGCGGTCGGATTAGCGAACCAGTACTGCGGTCAGAGAGAATAGCTCTGTTATCCTATAGACGCTGCCACGCTGTTCTGACAAATACGTAGGGCGGTCAACATGATCTCTATGTGAGAGGCTCTTTACTTGTTTCTCTCTCGAGGCTAGCCAGTGGCTACCTCCCTCAGCATGTTCGTGGTCCCATGTGGCAGTGCGTAGAGAATGCCTTAAACATATGCGTTTCAGCACCCGTGCGAAGTCCACTCAATATAGAGGTCACTGGGTAAACCCAGGGGTAAGACACCAGTCACCGTTATGGGTTGACTCAGCTGGCGGTTGTTCACGAGCTGCAAGCAACACAAGGTACTAAGCGTACGGGGTCTCTAAGCAACCAAGCAGTCAAGATCCGTCAGGCTCCTGCGTGCGCTGACTTAAAGTATTTGCAATAGCATTAAAAAATTTCTAAGCAATTTACAATAGCAATACATTCTTTTGGAAACTATGGGTGATAAATAAAGAACATTCATTCACTAATGACGTATAGACTCAGCTGTAGTATACAATAGACAAACCTTTACACGAGCCTGATGATGCACATTGTAAATTGGGAGAGAGAACCAGTTCTCTCTATTTATGCGGTTTCTTATGTGTGTACACTGCAGCAATACAGTGGAACTTCTCTATTGAGACCACTACATGGACTACCTTCAAAGTGGTCTCAAAGGGCAGGTGGTCTCTATATAAAGATGGGCACTGTGATATAGTATATGTAGATTTGGAGATGCAAAAAATGTCTCATTATAGAGGTGCTATGGGCGTATAAGTGGTCTAAAGTGGAGGTTTTATTGCATGGAGCTGTTTTTAAACATCCAATCTGTAACAGCGTAATTAGGCATCGGCAATTCACATGTTGATCACATGTTGATCCTCGCTGTTGTAATGAGACGTTAATCCCATGACGATTCTGCGACCAGATTTCTCCTGTCAAATTGAACAGGCAGATTTACACTAATTGTCATTCCAACTACCATCATTAGCTGGAGCGTTGAAATACGTTCTAATTGCGTAACATTACGCATGTCATATAGTGATCTATTCACGTATATAATGCATGGTAGTGGCGGTGGTGGTGGTTGGGGGGGGGGGGATAATGTATAAGCTGGTTAGACATTGGCGTTTGCTCACATTGTTATAGTTTCTGATAGTTGCTGTTTGCTTGTGTGTTCGTGTATTTTAACAAAATACAATAGTGTATTAATTATGAGATACAGCAGAACCCGTCCATGCGCACACTTCTCTTTTAAAGACGTAAGTTTCATGGAGAGATTTTTTACTTCTGCCGCAGGTGTGCACTGTACATGTATACCCATTTTACTACACTTGCTGGCTAAATATTTTCAAAAATGATCTCTCAGTCATCCCTCATCAGAGCCTAATTATGACATCTTGCATTATTACATCTTTTTAGTCTCGATCAAACAGACATTGTTGTGAGTGTTACGTAATAGAGAGCCTAGTTAAACGAGGCTAACATAGGTTATAAAGCCACGTGATCATTGAGTGCCGTCATTTGCAGCTATGAACAATCAAAGTTTTTTTTAGGCCAGTAGCGCATGTGCTCCAAACAGTCATAGCTAATTACACAATAATTAATTGGAAAGCCACATTTTTGTGTATTGCGTCTCATTTATGATTATAAAGGTACAAGTAATTTTAATTTCAATGTTCAGTCAATGAGAAGGCAGGCAGCGACTCAAAAATGAACCCGTATGCACAGATAGAAATCAAATGCCACTTAGAAATTAGTCCTTATGGTTTGTTTTTAATTTGCGTTGCTAGGACTCTTTGAGAACTAAGAGTTCACGCCGATGCAAACGTTTTCAACAGTTTTTACTTGCAAAAAGACCCAAATGAGAATCAATGTCTAAAATGAATAAAATCACACTGTACACTGCACACATGTAAAATAGTGCAGCCCGGTATTACACCCATCCAGAAGCTTTATAACTACTGTCAATTATCGGCCATCTTGAAACCAAAACGACTATATTTACTAAATGACAGCAAACTAGCGCTTGTTGTAAATTTCTACCCGCCAAACGCTTCTCTTCTCATGACTTACATTTACACCCTGAATATCCAGGGCTCACTTTATTGCTCAATACTTTTGTTGAGACAGGGTGTCCCCTCTATTATCTAGAGTTTAGGGAACGATCATAAATAATGATTCCAGAGGGGTCGTCCAAAAAGGTGCGTGTGTGTGTGTGGGGGGGGGGGGTTGGCCAATCAACAACAACAACATTATCATCATCAACAACAACAAACTAACAGCAGCAGCAGCAGCAGCAGCAGCAGCAGCAGCAGCAGCAGCAGCAGATGCAGCAACAACAACAACAACAACAGCTGCCGCAGCAGCAGTGGCAGCAGAAGCTGGAGCAGCAGCAGAAGCAGCAACAACAAAACTAGACAAAAACAACAACGCATGCGTGACAAGGTCTTCTGTATTCTTTTATATAGGAATACAGGTGAGCTCAGAGAGACAGTTCAGTGTACTGCGGCGTGTCATTCCGCAAACGTTCATCCTCTTTTGACAATCCCACCGGGCTTTCAACTGATCTCACACCGGTGACGCACGTGCACACAATTTCATAGCGAGTGTAAGCCCCAGTCTCACAGCCATGAATCGTCATCGTCGAATGTTCACTGAGCGTAAGTAGATGAGAAATGTGACATGGGAAAAACTGCGTTTTTTATCTGGTCAAAAAATTTAAGTTGTCAGGTGCATGGAGACTGAAAGCAGAATTCTATAAAACTCATACATTTACATTTGAGTTTGAAAGAGAGTGCTTGTATCCATCAGTTATATTATAGATATCATATTTTTTGTATCCTCCAGGCCACCTGCCCATTTTCCTAAAAGCTCTCTATTGATTTAAAAGAGTATATGGATAGTCCACAGTGCACGTTGATATACTTTCATGGACTTCATGTGAGAGGGAACAATGGTTTATGTAGTAGACAGCTGTCTGTGAACCAGACTATAGGCTACTCAACTGTGATCAGATTCTAATGCCCATTCATACTCGAATTACCCAGCTGCATCTTTTATACAAAACTGTGCAGTTAACAGAATTTTAACGAACAAAACATCTCTTTCCTAAATTGAAATCCTCAAAGCACCTACTTTGCGGTCTTTCCATAAAATAATGTAGGATTTGCATGACACATTTTATGACGAAGCTGTACATATACAACGGTGCTGATAACATTTTATTACAAATTGCCCATTCCATTTCGTGTTTTCTCTGGTGAATGCATATTTAGTTTCGTAGTGTGCTGTCGAGCCACTCCTAAATTGAATAGTTAGTCGCCAAGCTTTTTCTACATTTTCTAAAATTGAGAATTCATTTTGTCAACATGACGCATATTAGTATGTGTTTTGGTGTATTGTTCTGTACGATTAAGGCTTGGGGGTCGGAGGTTCAACTCAGTACCCTTTGAGTGCCATGTTTTCATCGTTAGTTAGATATGAAATTTCATGCTAGGACAAAGTCCCATTAAAAAGTGTGAGCACGGGACCGTCGGGCCTACAACATGTTATTATATAACAAAACATGTCTGAGCATGCGCGGAAAAATTATAATTAGGAAAAAACTTTGACAAGACTTCTCGTGGGCTTATCCCATATTGTGGCATTTTGGAGTGATTAAACTCTAGTTCATTGTTGAAAGGAATAAAGTGCAAATTATCACATGTAGACCACGTGTGACGCAACAAAGGCACGTCCGGTCTTTTATGCTTTCTACCCTAATTTGAACGGCACTAGATGACAAAAGCGAACTATTAAGTAGAGCAAAATCTCCCATTAAGAGCACCTCTCTATTTAGACCACGTCCACAGTAACGCAATTTTTCGGGCTCCCAAAACTTCATGAATAGACAGCCGAAAACCTACTGAAAAAGTCCACCTCCCTCCTTCGGTGGTCTTAAGGAAGATGTTCTACTGAACCTGACACACCATTAAGCCTGCTGCCACCACTACACCCCAGGGCAGTAGCCTGTCTGCAAACTGAGTTTTTAATTGTCATACCGACTGTCCCGTGGAGATCACCTCATTTTCTGCTCCTAATCTGAGTCTTATGCATTTGCATGAAGGTTCGACAAATCCCCGAATTCTCACTCTATTTCATCTACGCAATTACGAATGTGAGATTACCCCAGCACTTTCTATAGCGTGAAATATGTAGTGTATCAAGATGGAAACGTAAATGAATGGGATTTGTCTCACATTGATGATGATCCAGAAGATATAGTTGCTTCTGTGGCTGAGTGGATAGGAAGTGGAAATCGTGACTGGAAGGTCGTGAGTTCGATTCCCGGTCGGGTGAGTCTTGAGCAAATCCATCCCTAAACCGTTCGCGCATTACTATATGGCACCCACACGCTAAATAGATACAGGTCATGAAGGCAAGTGAATGTCAATGTGAGTTGTTAGCAAGATTGCCGTTGTGCTGTATGAGAGTTGAGAAAGGAAATGTAGAGTGACAAGGATACCAAAGACCCGGTGTAACTGACGAAGTGGCGGCTGCACTGTGCAAATCGTGCGGTGGACTGCTTTTTACAAGTATTGTTACATCTATCTTGATATGACAAGGGCCTCCGTACCCTCACATCAAACAGCATTGCCGAAGCCGACACCAGAGTCCTCCGATGACAAATCTGATCAATAAAAACTATTCTCAGCCGGTGCCCTATCTCTCTACTGACGACACCGACCCAATGTTCATCTGCAGTCTGTAAAGCAGATGAGCTAGAAAGAAAAAAGTAGACTCACACGTTTTATGTCATTTCGGCGTATTCTCGGCCCTGTATTGCCGAGTTCTTTGTGTGCGTCTTGTAATACTCGTATATAATTTCATGCTTTTACAACGAGAGAGAAAATGCCATAATCGTTTTATCAAGTCTCATCACTTTGAGTGGGTTATTATAATGGGTTCATTTCTATTTTCGTTCGTAGTTAATCAGACTAAACCAGTAATAACTTGTAACGATGTTTTTCGTAAGGTCGTATCAGTAAAATGGCGCGTGGCAGAATCAAAATGGCTTTAAAACGGCATATGAACATGTTATAACCCTTAAATATTTTCATGAAGAATATACTGTTGTATCGAAAATGTCGAAAATTATTTTGCAGTTTGAGATGTTTGGAAATAGATATTGATTTGGTAAGATAAAGAAAGAGAGAAAATAATTTGAATTATAATAAAGTATGCGCGTATGAACATGTCATACGAAAACTACAACGTAGTATGTTAATGGTACAGTAGAACCACTTCATTGACATCAATAGTGGAACTGGAGTCAAATGAACTCGATAGAGAGGTGGCCTCTGTATGAAGGTTCACGCTGGTCTCTTTATCATGCCTCGGGAACAACCAAAACTTTCTAATATAGTTATGGCACCTTAAAACATTTATACTGAAGTAATGTAGATATGGCACATTTAAACATTTATACAGAAGTGGTCTTAAGCTGAGATTCTACTGTACAAAATCACATAGTCCAGACCACTTGCAGAACATATTCATTCTATATCGGACAGGCACCTACCAGCATAAATTATCAAAATCACTGTTTTTGTATTGCGTTTTGCGCAAAAACTAGAGGTTTTTACAGCCGGTAGAAACCAGCAGGAACTAGTGCAGTCTGGAAAATATGCACTACATAGAATCCTGTCGTCTGCCCCATAAAACCTGGGAGTGCTCGTACGATGTAACTTTGCTTTTTTGGTGTTTGCTGTGATTGGCTGAATTTGCCAGTGTAAATGAAAAATGTGTATATGCACATTTGCAGTAGAGACTCCCTATTGAGACAGCAAAGGGAATGGCCTCTAGTGATCTCACTTTATATGATTGTGCTCTCTTTATGGAGGTTAGCAATGGTCTCTTCATGGGGCGTGCCTGCCGTGCAAAGATGTTCTTCTTACCGAGGTGTCCTCCGAATAAATGATGTCTTAATGGGACTTTCTACTGTATGTGCCGAAATTGATGAAATTGAGTGATGTCCTATAGGATCACGATATAGCATTAGGTCTATAATTGGTTCCAAGCGATAACCTGTGGTTATAGCACCAGTGCACCAGACAGGGTATTTATGAATACAGCAAAAGTTGGCTTTGTGAACAGCAAGAACTCGTTACTCATTACAGTGGAACCTGTCTCATGCCGACACCTTCAGGAGAGGTGAAAGTGTCCACATAAGAAAGCCGTCCTTTAAAAGATAGGTTCTCTTCATACAATTGTAGATGATACATAGGGGAAATGAAAATGGGGGGAGTGAAAAGTGTCCACACTGACAGGTTCCACTATACTATTTTGTATGTTAGAAAAAAAAACACGTGTAATGATACATTTAGATGCATTGCCAATGAGACTGTGTAAGTATTATTTTGAAGTAAACAGTGAGTAAGTGAGTGAGCAAAAAATGTACAAAAAACGTTTAAAATGTGCTCTGTGCTTGCTAATTGTCAAGCAAGGAATGGCAGAATGAAGTCCGGCTGGCTGAACAGAAAATACAGCAAGCAAAAAATTAAGCAAACAAACAAATAATCATATATCAAAAGTAAATATACTAATTTCGTTACTCTACAATTCAATCAAATATTCATGGTGGGTTCACTTACAACTTTATTTTCATCAAAATACAAGATATAACAAGCCAATCAAGCTAACGTGAGGCAGCATGGGGGCTTTACACCAACAGGGCTGAGATAAAATGACATTATGGTCGTCTGCTAGAGAGCACGTTTCCTGAAACAGCTGTATCATTTCATTACATCCGAAAGCTAGTCTATCTTAGTTACTTACAAGATAAAAAAAAAGAGTTTTAAAAGACACCTCAAACAGTTATTTCCCCTACTAGTACATATCCAAGGAGGTAACGGTCGTCTGTTACAGACAACCTTTCCGGAAACGGTAGTCTTTCAAAAGACCTTATATCTAATAGTTTTTATTTCTATTATTACATAAACCACTCATGTCAAAGAGCAAGTACATATCCTATATATTAATACGCTCTCCTCTTTAACCTGACTAGCTGGACGCCATCTGACTACAGGAGGTCGTTCATGGTACTATGTAGTTTTGCACGAATGTGTTTTTCATGGTCAAAATGGCCCCGGTGGTTGTTAATTAACGGTTTTATAACAAAAATAGCAGACAGCGGCCGCCATGACAGCGTCATGTGGAGTAGTGTGATGTCATAAAGACGCCAAAGGCGTCACATCGGTTCAAATACTAGGGATTAAAACCACTTTGCCAATTGGGCTATGTGTACATTAGAACCTTCAATCAAGACCACTTCTATAAATACACCACCTCTGTTAGAAGATTGCAAACGTCTCTAAAGAGACCACCCCTATATTAAACCACTTGACGCCAGTCCTTGGGCAGTCTTAATAGGGATGTTCTACTGATGTGTGTGACAATATCTGTGCCATGGAGAGCATTATGTGTCCATTAGCATAGACACTAATTTTTCATCTCATAGCTTTTACATATTAGGTGCCAAGTGCAGTGATC
>CM032664.1:29361499-29406928 GCA_019095985.1 Streblospio benedicti | reverse complement strand
GCGATCCCCGGCCGCCTTCCCGTCCCGGGGCACCGTCTTACGCCGCCTTCCTTCTCACCGTCTTGAGTCTTCGCTCCCCCCCGTCTTACGGCAATCCCGAGCGCCTTCCCCCCGCCCCTTACGATCCCCGCCCGGCCTCGCCTCACCCCCCGACCCCCGAGGCGTCCCCTTCCCGTCTTACGAGGTGATCCCCCGCCTCACGAGCGACCGGGAAGCGTCCACTCGACGCCCGCCGTCTTACGACCCCAGTCGGCGCCTTCCCCGCCTTACGCTCCCCGTCTTACGCTCGCGCTCCGTCTTGCGCTCCCCGTCTTACGCTCCCCGTCTTCCTCGCGCTTATACTACTTCCCCATCTTACGAAGCGTCCCCCGGCTGCCCCGCCGTCTTACGATCCCCGTCTTACGATCCCCGGCCTTCCCCGCGATCCCCGCCGTCGAGACCCCGCCTTCCTAGCCGCCTAGCCTCCGTCGACCCCGCCACCGCCGCCGCCGCCGCCCGCCACGCGCGCCCGGCGGAATTTCTTTGGAATGTTAATGAGTTAATCATATTACAACATTCTCATTGCAAGTCAATTTTGCCAAAAAAAAGCGCAGAGAGACCACTACTACGGCGCTAGTCTAAACTTCTGCTCCGTTACACGGAACACGCCTTGCGATGTCAGCGGCTGTATTAATAATGTGAGGAGTTTAGACTAGCGCCGTAGTAGTGGTCTCCGCGCCTAGAGGGTGTTTTCCATCGCAGCTAGCACGCTGATTGACCAATCAGCGTGGGTTATTGGCGGTGATTTTTGCACGGAATGATAGAATGACAGATTGTTTGTTTCTCAAAGTTGAATATTGTAGGAATTGACCACGAGATTGGAGTGTCAATCGTGAAATTGAGCATGCTGACGTCTGATTTACCCGAACGATTGAGGGTAAATCAGACGTCACCATGAAATTTTACGATTGACACGACAATCGAGTGGTCAATCACCATTCTATCATGACTAAAATCCATTTTATTTTAAAATAAATCATATTATAACATTCTCATTGCAAGTCAATTTCGTTTGTTTTGAGCGCGTGGAGACCACTACTACGGCGTTAGTCTAAACTTCTGCTCTCCGCTAGACGGAACACGCCTTGCGACGTCAGCGGCTGTATTGATAATGTGAGGAGTTTAGACTAGCGCCGACCGCGCGCTCTGGAGCGTGTTTTCCATCGCAAAATTGAGCACGCTGATTGACCAATTTTTGCACGGAATGATAGAATGATTAATTGACTAAAATGTCAAACCCATTAGCGTAAGCTATGTAAAATGCAACATTATCCCTGTCTGATGTTCTGGGTTAAACTGAGAAAGGATCGAGTGTTTTACAACATTTACGAGTTTGTGTATTCTTTCAACAGCTCGCTGCTTGGGATTAGAGTATCAGTACGGTCTAACAACCATGAGGTTTTGAGTTCTAACCACAAGGCTACTGTATAGGCGTGCAGTAAAATGGATTACCTTCAGCTATGTCATTGTAGTGGTAGGAACGTGCTTGTCATAGAGAACCGAGAGGGAATAATATAACTGAATACACAAGTAATCTTGAGAAACACACATTATTGCGTATTTAAGAAATGTTGTTGTTATAACAGTTGCTTGCTGGTAATGAAAGTTCATGGTACTAATGTACCTGCTATTTGCAACGTTCATTTAATGAGCACATATGCAGCAGCACCACCACCACCAGCGGCTTACTGACAAGTTCACCATAAAAAGGTCAGACAGATCGCATTTAATCAGGCGATTTCATGGAATTTCATCACTCATTCAGGAATGGTGACTTCAATTCGTACCCGCCTACCATTAAAAGGGTTACACACTCTATGGTTTTATATGCAAATCTGCATCTATAGACCATGATTGCTTAAAGCGTTTAAATCTGTGAATAAAAATTAATTGTCCTTTAGTGACACGTTCAAGGTTTACTTGCTGCTCCTCAGCGACATTTTAACCTGCCCTACGCAGATGGGCAGTCTGATGTGTTTGCACCAGGTGGGTTCATGGGGTCATCGAATGCCATTCATCTTCACTTCCAGCTATTCATGTGTTGCACACTAATTGAAACACTAATCCGAATCTAATTAAGTACTCCTGGATAAGAGACTGACATTTCTAAGAAATTATGAGAAAAGGGCATCAGTATCACACTTTTGAAACGGTAATTCAAGACTGAATTGCTTCCATGCACTATACTGATGAGGATTCCATTGATATGAATATATAGTTTTACAAAATTTCAAACGATATTTGACAAAATTGATTAAAGTTTTGAAACATTAGACTAACACACAACATATACAAACCTAACATAGTTAGGTTGAAAATTAGATACCATTGCCTCAATGGAGCCCGTCTGACATTGTGTAAACACTAGACGAAGGAGTAGGAAGCGGTTTGTCCAAACATGGCAGGGAGCGCCACCCTAATGTTGTACAGCTTGGTACATTGTGTTTTCATTATATTTAATTAAGCAAATGGTTTTGCCGGAGAACGGATGAACAGTGAGTGGGACCTTGATCGTTGGCCATAGGTCGGGGGTGGGGAGCCGGTGTGTGTGTGTGTGGTGGTGGTGTGTGGTGGTGGTGGGGGGGGGGGTTTGGGTCCCTTCAGAGGTTCACTCCTGAAATGTGGACTCGTGCATTCTAGGCATTATGTTACTAGACTGCATCCATAGACCATGTTGGAAATCTTCGTCCATATTGTCCTTTAGTGACTTGGTTAGTGGAATAAGCTGCTTCAAGACACGGAGATTGGCCCTAGCTCAGCACTTTGATAAGTTAAGCTTACTCAGCGCATTCATCTTCACTTCCATTTTTTGCATGTTTTAATTGTAATGAATGTTAACCCAAGCATTTCTTCTGGACTATCGTCCAGTATTGAATATACCAGCCTATACTGTTTCCAGTGGAATTTAAGAATTTCAAAATGCTTCAAGAACACATATTCTATTTAACCTTTTAGATTGGGTAAAAATTAATTTAACTCAGCACTTTTTGTACAGTATGGTACAAGTGTTTTCATTATATTTAATTAAGCAAAACATCGGAGAACGGATCGAACGCAAATAGGTCGTGGGGAGCCGGTGTGTGGCCTAAGGGGTTGGGTCCCTTCAGAGGGTTCACTCCTGCACTCATTCTAGGCATTATGTTACTAGACGCAAGTGGGACTTCGTCCATATTGAGCTTGGTTAGTGGAATAAGCTGCTTCAAGACACGAGAGATTGGGTAAAGCTCAGCACTTTTAAGTATAAGCTTAGGACTCAGCGCACTCAGCATAGCTTTTTTGTGGCAGCTGACTTTAATTGTACGAATGTTAACCCAAGCATATTTCTGCTATTTTTTCTATCTATGTATCCAGTAGGCAAGTCAATATACCAGCCTACAATTCCCCAAGACTTTTAGCGAATTTGAAGAAACTATGTCCGTACATACGTATGACAAACACAAAGTTAACATCATATTCTATTTAAGGTTTTTGCATACACCTAATGTGTTGCCATCTGTGAGAAAATTAATTTAACTGCAACTATTCAGCGCTGCTCTCTGTTGGCTGATTAATATTACAAGTGCTTATCTTAGAAAAAACATCTGCTATATCGAACGTTAAATGTGCTTCAGTGGCCTAATGGATAGGGAGTTGGACTCATGACCAGAATGTCATGGGTTCGATTCCCAGTCGGGTCTGGTGATGGATGTTGAGGAAACTTACCCCTAACTGGTCAAACACTGCTCCGTGCTACCTACACGTGAAATACAGGCCATCGGAGTGAATGGTAATGTGAGTAATTAGCACGTGTTTGCAAATGCTGTATGCAGCCAGTGTTGTATGGTCCCTGGTTGTTGAGAAATGTAAAAGAAATGTGAGCCATAGACGCCAATTATCTTGTGTAAATGAGTCGACTGAAGAGTTCTCCTGGATAGTAGACTGGGTGTTAATTTCATTACTTCTCTAGATTATATATCATGGGCTATAAGGGCATAAAAATTTCATTGTGATTGTCCAGATTTATTTACATGCATAGACGTTCTGATCAACCTTGAGAAAGTGTCTCCTTGAAAGTTGAAATACAATTAGTTGGACGGGATTGACTTTTACTGACGCTCATTTGCCTAGAATAGACACCATTTTGACCCATAGATTGTGAAAGATGGCAAGAGTTATATGAACAAGACACCTGTAATGTAGCCATGTTTCTTTTACATGCTCAACGCCCATGTTGCACAAGCGTACACTTTGTTAGACTTTATAGATCTAGGAGTTTAAAATGAGTATGCTATTTCGCCATGTCCACTACTCAAGACATACGTATTTACACAATGGCATATTTACCACATACATGGATATGTAGAGACTAGACTATATTAGAGTCAGCAAAAAAGAATTGCATCTTTTAAAATTGCATGTCACTGGATGATTCAATGTAGATTGTGAAGTATGGGTTTTAAAATTGTCTTGTGATTGTCTATAATAAATACGAATTTGAAATAACACGACACAGTGGATTGTGGGTGTCAGACCAAAGATTATATCAAGTATTTGGGTAATTTGATGTTAGATATAACATTTTGCTAAAGTTAAAGACAAAATCATAAGGAAATTGTAAGACGTCATGGAACGTATACGTGAGCAACCTGTGGAAAGTTATATGACACCACTGACCCAGAAATCCCGCAAACTCCTTCCCTACCGAGTCCATTTCAGTGAAATCAATTTGGAGGAAGAGTCCTCATTGGTAGACTCTGTACTAGAGATTTCACCGGATCCCGAAAAGAGATCGCTTTTTTCGAAAACTCGAAAAGATAGTACAAAAGACAGTCTGCGTGTATTTAAGGTGAGTAGAGTCAAATATGTTTTTTGCGAAAGACTTAATTTAGGTTATATCTGTGTAAAAAAAACGTATATGATATAACATGTATCATTATCTAAAATATGTAGAAGAGAGGTTGTTATGATCTGAAATATGTAGCAAAGGGTTATTGAAAAAAAAATATGTAGAGAAGGATGTCATTAAGAATCTGTAGTTGTGAGACGTATAGCTCATTTGGTACATAGGAAGTAACGTCTTATAACACGCAATTAGCTACCTTTTTTAAAATGCCCTATCTCTGACTGATCTCGTGCTGTGGAAATATTATACGGAAATTGACATAATGTACAACGCACATTTGTGGGAAATGGCTTGTTTTCTAAAAAGAAACACGCCAATTAAACAAAACTCTACTCAAAATGTCCATTGAGTTCTATTTGATGCATAGTTTACAGCTTATACCCACACTCTCATGCTCTGCGGTGGGATTTCATGCTGATTTCTATTTCACCTATGGATTTAACCAGCCTTATCTGGGTCTACGTGGTTAAGACTCAGTGGAGTTAGCGGTTTCAAAAGCGTATTCAAATGAAGTTTCATTTCAGCTTTTGCGTTCATTACTGAATTAGATGTGTTTTCGGATTTTCCATGTTGATAGCATAATTGAAAAAAAAAAAAAAAAAAAAAAATGCGTATTCTTGCTTACAGTCGAATATGGCGTGTTGTTTTATTCTGTGCAGTTTCACAACTTACGTCACATTCTGATGAACTCTATGGGTTTTCCCCGGGTTCCCTGGGGTGAGTGTAAGTTTGGGCGCATTAAGCAGACAGTACAAAGTGATTGAACTCCAATGCAACGGTGGTTTACAAACTACACATGCAAATCAAATCACCAGTTAGATATTCATATAATGTATATTGCCTTTGTATTTTTCACTTCACACGATTGCATATACAGTACCGGAGTTTGACATTGAGACCGATGCTTGCTATATAATGTGTAGGGAACATCACGCCGCAAGGTCAGTCTACTGCCAGTCTACGACCAAAATCATATAGAGATAGTAACGATGAGTGAATGTTCAGTGCGGCAAACGGGGGCTTTTTTTAAAGGTAGTGCGGTGGTTGCACTCGTGTGGCGAATTCAGGGGTAGTCTGACCGTAATGCATAGGGCACATTACGTCGCAAGGGCTGTCTAAAGCCAGTCTACTACCAAATATGCATGGAGATCGTAAAGATCCGTGAGTGTTAAGTGCAATAAACGCAGCCCCTTTAAAAGCCATGGGGTGGCCACAGGAGAAGTTTCGCATATTACGCCGCAAGGGCTGTCTACAGCCAGTCTACGACCAAAAACATAAAACGTATGGAGATCGTAAAGATCCGTGGGTGTTAAGTGTGATAAACGCAGCATTTTTAAGACCGTACGGTAGCCGCAGAAGAAGTTTGGCATGCCAAACTTCTTCTACGGCCACCCTACGTCATAGTCTGACCGTACGGAGGCAGTGCGGAGACCTTACGTTAAGCGAGGGGCACATTCCACCTTGCGGCGGTGGTCGCCGCAAGGCGTGTTGAGGTCAGCGGCGTCTACGGCGTTTTCCGCATGCATTGACAAAAGTACAGTTGTGGGCACATACGCACGGGCCCCGTGCGTTAGGAATGCGTCGGGACAGTGAGTTGTTTTTATTGAGGTGGCCGTGAGATCAACTTGCATAGAACGTGCGATGTACTCGCGTGCAACTTACGCTCTACGCACCGTGTGATTACAAAAGTACGGGATCCACACGTTCATGGTGCAGGGAACGCACGGCCCCAGTACTGTGTCTGAGCCGACAACGTGCGGTTAAATCCTCTGCGTTTTACTTTAGGTCTCCTCACTGCCTCCGTACGGTTAAGCCATGACGCAGGGTGGTCGTAGAAGAAGTTTGGCAAGCCAAACTTCTTCTGCGGCCACCGTACGGCCTTGAAAAAACGTACGTTTGCCGCACTGTACACTCACGGATCGTTACGATTTCTGAGCGTTTTTGGTCGTAGACTGGCTGTAGACCCACCTTGCGGTGGAATGTGCCCCTCGCTTTAAACGCATAGGATTTACTCGCACGTTGTCGGCACAGACACAGTACTGGGGCCGTGCGTTCCCTGTACTATGCACCTGCGAATCCCGTACGTTTGTAATCACATCTTGCGTAGAACATAAGATTGCATGTTGATCGCACGGCCACCTCGGAAAAAACATTCACTGTGCCGACATACTCACATTGCAGCCCGTGTGGATGGGCCCGAATCCTAAAGATTGTCACTGCATGCAGAAAACGCCGTAGACACTGCAGACCTCAAAACGCCTTGCGGCGAACACGGTCGCAAGGTCAAATGTGCTCCTTGCTTAAAAGGAGGCATTGCGGAGACCTTACGATAGGTGTCGTATAATCACAGAGGATTTGCCCGCGCGTTGCCAGCACAAATACAGTACTGGCATATACACAGTTATCTGTACCCTAATGAACGTACGAATGCCTTACGTTATAATCGCACGGTGCGTGGAGCGTGAGGTATACGCGAGTACAATGCACGTTGGATGTTTATTGATCTCACGGCCACGTCAATAAAGCATTACCAGTGCCCACGTACTCATAACGCACAGGGCCCGTGCTGATGTGCCTACAACAGTACTTTTATCATGCGGAAAACGTCGTAGACAACGCAGACCTCAATACGCCTTACGGCCAACACATCCGCAAGCTCAAATGTGCCCCTCGCTTAAGTGTCAGCCAACGGGTAAATGAAATTCTGTCCTAAATAGCGAGGTGTTCCGAGAAGAAAGGTGTCCCCATGGCAGTGAGATTTTACTGCAGCTGTGTGGCCATAGTAATAACAGCTACCGGTATCCCAAATCCCTGTCAAACTAGACTAGACTTTTATGGACTCAGGGTACCAATATACACCATAATCGATGTGTTGTTTTTCACATTACTTACAACATTATCATATATTATGTTAAATCTAATGAAAAATAGCAAGACTACATTTTTCCTGGTATACATAATTTTGGAAAATGACTGGAATAGTCGATAATATTCACAAATATACTTGCAATGTTCAAACGAATGCTAGTTTCTATCTCGTGGAATACGACTAATGATTCTGTTTTGTCATTGCATGCATGTGACAAAGCTCCTGATTACTGTACGTCCATGTACGCATAGTTGACTGTTTGGAACTCATAAGGTATGCTATACATTCCATAAATGAATTGTTCAAAGGTGGTATCCTGTTCTTTTATCATTTACATGTATATTGCGCATGACCAAGTTGACGTTAGTTGTTGGGGTCATAAAATGTTTGCTTCCATTTCATCTTTTCTGGTTCTCACCGGTACATACTGCTATAGCCTATATTGAAAGTCCGGAGTGCCATTGTATACAATGGTTCTAGTTATGAGTAAGTCAATTCTTTTTCTTCCATGAATTCAGTTGTCAAGTGATTCATTGTTGCTTTTTGAAAGTATATGCTACAAGGCCATCTATTGGATACAATAAACGCGAATGTAATTCCTATTTACATGCGATCCATGGTAACACCCCTGTATTATATTATCAAAGAGTTTAGATAGCTATCTATCTGACACCACAATCCTTCTGCTTCTCGTGACACGTTCACCGACAATCACAGCAGCGGTATTAATCTTTTACAACTGCTGCGATGAAATGTATGTCTATGATTTGTGAAATATTGTCAAGTACGCATTGATTAATTTTGAAGTTTGAATGAGTGGATACGGTAGGTATTGTTAACAACAGTGTAACCGTGCTAAAAACGGTGTAATTAATTAAATTCAAAACTATGATTATGAACCAACGTAGGTTGCATACCCTTGCCAAAGACTCCTAGCAATAGGGATACTTTATACAACAATCAACATTGTTTGTCATTTCGCCAATATCATATCATATATTAGGCCCCCACATTTCATAGCGTTTAAATATGATTAGTTATATGTGCAGTGACGTACATCTACTTAGAATGGAGAGTGCTGACTAATTATTGTTGAGAGCTGGTTATGACTGAGTAGGACGCACACTGTAAGATGGTCACAATCATGCTCAAAGCTTGTGTCCTTAATGTAGACTCAACTAGAACTTTGCGTCATGCAAGATCTTAATAAGGAGTGTACAATACTCAGGCAGGCAGTCATATTATGTGCACAGGTTTCGATGGTAACATGTTATATCAGGCCTGTTCATTATGATTTGAAACTTCTCTAGACAATATGCGATTACATGCGAAAATAGGGATGTGAAATAGGTTTAACTTTCATGTCTGTTGAATGTAGAACTTTAATGCAATGGCGTTACACGTGGTACGTGTTGCTATTCAATAGAATAACATGATGACTTGACATAGTATAGCACAATCAAAAGTGGAATTGCGCATTTTGGACCTAGATTACATATTCGTGGGTATCACCATTCATATAGATTTACAGACAATATGTAATCATAGCGTGAACGAATATCCAACATATCCTTGAACAAACTATGGATGGGGATAAAACAAAAGCACCATCTACCGTCGAATTCAGTAAACTCCTTCGCTACAACCTGGACTCTAGTGAGATCACGTTGGGTGAAGAGTCGTCATTGGTAGACTCCATACTGGATGTTTCTCTCGATCCGGGTAAAAAATCGCCATTTTCAAAGACACGAAGAGATAGCATACGCGTTTTTAAGGTGAGTGCATGCTCTATTGGGGGTACAAGTTATTAACTTTTTACGTAAGTGAAATACTATGATGTGTTGAGTGCTACATATGGAATACTTAAAGTGTGTCTTCTCTTGATTGAATGTTTAAGAAATCGTATTTTGATTGTGATCATAATGTGTTGGAGTTGAGTCTCAGTTTGAGCAGAGGGTAGTCGACAGGGAGGGAGCCTCGTCCATGTTTTGAGGAATCCACATCGAATGTTCTGCTTGCAGCATGAGCTATTGTACATGCATATCAAATCAAGGTCAAGTTAGTAAATATCACGAAAAATATCTAGGTTGAGAGCACAGAATGGAGACCATAGCACGTGGAAGATTTTGTGAAACTGACAGCAGTATGCCTCCTGCTGAAGTAACAGTGAAAGTCTCCTCATTGAGTGGCCACTGCTATTAAATTGCTGATTCCAAACAGCGTGTCACCACTGTCACACAAGACGGTGGCGACACCAAGTAGACCTACGAGGGTAGGAAGCCTCGTGAAAAGTGTGTCCTGTGTAGTAGTGGAGACTAAAACCTCTGGCACATCTCTGCACATAAAAGAACTCACCTAGTTGGACAACAATGGCTAGCGTGATCCCACCAACACCGAGGTTCAGTTGGTTACCTAACCTGCCCCTGGGGACTCATTTACAAATAACACGTGGTCTCCCAGCCCGATACTCCTACAGGCACTAAGGGCATAAAGAATGACGAGAAGAGAATGAAGATAACCTCCAAATAGAGCTTACTTCCGGTTCCGGTTCCGTCTCGACTATAGAGGATGTTGTGACACATGCATTGAGGTGACTTGTCCAGTATTTTGTGACACTTATGTTTTACCATTCGTTTTCTCACATTGAATGATGCGTACTATAATGGGGCTTACAATAAAACATGATTACTTTCTATCGTTTGTTCTACAGACTATTTTCTAGACTTTTTGACACATGGTTCCCCAACAATGACGCATTTGTTCAGTAAATATTGGACTAAAAGACAACTGTTGTTAAAGGCTACCATCTCATAAAGAATGCATTGCCAATAAACATAACACATGTTTTATCATTAGTCGAGTATTTGTATAAGCGTCATGTCTGCGTTCCGAAATCGGATGCAAAAGGTATATAAATGATAATGCCATATTCTTGGTTTAGCAGCGGTCGTGAAAACTGTGGTTATATCTACACGATTCGAGAGACACTTGTTGTAATATCTTTTATTGCAAAGGAGAAAATCCTTTTGAGTAATTGCACGTGAAATGCCAGATGGGCTCTGAAAGGAATCTGAATATTACAGTCTGAAAAGGCTAGACAACTTATATTTTGCCTTAATCCTTAAGACTGCGTTAAAAACGTTGGCATTTATTTTGAGTCCATTACCATGTAAAACGAAATTGAACCTATTTCAGAACATGTGGAACGTGTATGTTTGGTGTATATTTAATGACTTTCACATTTGGTAAATGTCTCACCGTGGAGTACGTCCTATCATTGCAAATGTTTAGGCGAAATGTTGCCATTTACTCCCAAATGGCACAAAGATGGGCACTTGCTCTACCAATACTATTCAATTAGTATGATCTTGTGACACCCATCATTGCTACTACATATCTACACGTCTTATTGATTTCACGGACGTACATGTATGATTAATATTCCAGTCAAAAGATTGTCATCAGTAGTTATTATGCACGTTAAATACTACATTCAGTTGTAGAAACAATTCTGGGGATGAGAAGTGGGTATGGTAGTTCTTGCTGTCACCCGCCAGTGCTATCACTTAAATAATAAATGTACATGTGTGCTAATACTGTCACACGCGCGACAAGTTTATAAAAAAAACAAGTGTTAACTTGTGAGTATTAAAGATGATTCAACCAGCATAGGCAGATCCAGGGAGGCCCGCAGCCCGCCCCCTTTCCCCACCAAATTACTTCATTTTCATAGGGTTTTTTTTACATGTCCGCCATCGATCGCGCGTACGAAACCAATGAAATCCCTGAAGTGCCCCTACCCTTTTTTCTAAAAACCTGGATCTGCCATTGACTGTGCCACTTTAGTTACATTGACCTATGAGGCGTCACGTGCACAGCTGGTGCATATGAATTTGAATAATAGACCTAACAGTAAAACTGGAAGTTAGATGTACTAAATTGTACTTGTTCGAATGTGAGAATATGCCATGAAAGCTAATGTGACTATCGTTGTGTTAGTGCCAATGAACACCGTGTACAAAGGTTGGGATCACTGAGCATATAAAGTGTAGAGTATCTTCTACAGTAAAGATAAGTTCTGTTTCTTCAATGCAATGTACAATAGCAAATAATATTTTACTTTGCCATTTATCTACATTTTAGATTGAACCTATTGAAAAAAGCAAATTTATGCTAGCGGTTGCTGTGGTTTGCTTCTGCTGCGATTGTTGTAAATACCTGTAATAATAAAACTAAAACTAAAAGTGATCAAAGACATTTTATCATTGAGATTCATTGACGAAAGGGTGTAAATGTATATCACCAACAAAATAATAGGTAATAACTCATGAAACATTCCACCAACAGAAGACACAGCTCGCCATTTTTTAAAATTGCCATGGGAAAAATCCGGATGAATTAACTTTCCTACAACAGCACTGCATTAAGAAAATGTTCCATGAAAAAAAATCTGGATCAGTTAATTTAGGCACTTCACCAAATCAGTGTTGTCGGCTCAATAACTTGTGAAGTAACTGCTAATACGCCCGAAACAGCTGCGAATGCCCAATCAAGTGCATGCTCAACCGAATAGGCTTCAACATAACGCAAACTGCACTGAGTACTGAGTAAACAGCGTTCTAAGAGGAGGCGTCCGTCTATGAAGTCTTCACTGATATGATTCTTCTATTTATAGAGGCAGAAGTAGTTTACAATTATATTATTTCTGTTTAATGCTTTTAACTCCCCTTCACAATTAGGTATATCAGGGCCTGACAGGTTTCATTTGATGCGAGTAAAGTGCAGCGGAAAACATGGAATTATTAGCCTATCAGCCTATCAGTGCATTAATATGGTGGTTTGAGTAGCTGTAGATGAAGCCATGATATGTTGCAAATGTAGGGTATTTTGCCCACTATTTTGCATGTTTATTTGTTCATCATGCACGTAAAGACACACGGCATTTCCGAAAGCATTATATTCGACAGGCATTGAGAAAAAAATACCACTCAGACAATTTCATATACATGTATATGATTTTTTATGTCACGAATGAGAAGGAAATGGCCCCTAATAATGCTGAAAAACAACAGTGTTAAGCATAGGATGAACGCGAGCCAATTAACCAGAAAGCTGACCCCAAAAGAAGTTTACCCCTGGAGGATAAAACCCTATAAGTCTGTGAACTTTGGGTTGGTTTCATTTGGGGCTTCGCAAGTGAGATTATATTATAAATACATGATGATTCATAAAATCATTACAGTCATCATGACATGTGCACATTACCTATTGGTTTTATTATCCATTTTTACTCCTTATAAGAGCCATTCTGAACATATTTGCGAATATTTTTGGGGTTTGTTTCATTTGAGGCTTCGTGAGTCAGATGGGGAGACCCTACACCGGATACATGATGGTCCATAAAAATATAATTGATATACATGACAAAAACTATTATTACAGTCGTGATGACCTTTGAGCTTTTACCTATTGGTTTAAAATATGCTCCTCCTAATAACCCTGGTTTTACATAAAGTAGAACTTCCAATTAGACCAACTCTATATTGAGACCACGTCTGTGATACACATACATGTAGGTCCATTTTTCATGCTTAAAAACATTCATAAAGCGACCAAAATGGACCTCCATATAAAGACCACCTCTCTAGTGAGACCATTTGAGAACCGTCTTAATACAGAGGTGGTCTTAATACAGAGATGATGCTGTAGTTTCCTCCTATAAAGGGCTATTGTGATATACATAGTCTTAACCATAACTTTACATACTAATTGCAGTATGTGATGAAGTGGGACGCTTTTTATTGGTGATCACCGGTGCCAGGCACGTGTTGGGATAAACATAAGCTACCAATTAGATATTGAGATGTGATGAGATAATATATTCATGATTCTACAGAAGACCCATTATTGGCATAAATGAATGGTGAATATGTCAGCAAAACATCCTTTATTCTACATAACATGTTCAAACAATGCGTTGTCAATGTGAGCAAGGTACATTTTCTGTAAATGTAGAACTAATGACTCATAATGATCGCGTATATAGCGTTTCCAAAAAAAAAGAACCTCCAAAAATTCACTTGTTAACGTGCCTATAGTATATTGGCATATGACTAACACGCCGGGCTGATAATGAGCAAATGCATTATCAGCTATTTTCCATGTATTAGACATAATGAACGCATCAACAATAAAGAAACTGGGGACATTAGTTATAATGCACACATATTCGTTTGGTGCATCATCAGTATATGGTGGAATTTCCTAACTTGTGAGGGTTGAACTTTAGCCTACCAATTTTTGTTTCTGTTTTATGCGTTCCTTCTGCATTCGATGTGGTGACTGACACACATTCTTTCCATTGGATGCGGAATAGTGTATATTTCCAGAATCCTGTAAGCATGCTATTCAAGGACGTACCTTTTGTTTCTTTCAACTTCACAAAGATTCTACATCAGTGATTTTCAAGTGTCTTTTCAGGTGTCTTGTGTATCAGGAATAAAGACTTTCGATGTTAGAAAAATAAATAGAACACCAAATACATGTCTGGCCTACCATAGGCATGACCCTTTTGCACGAGACACGATATGACACGGACTGCCCTCATCATTGCCCGGCTAATAGAAGTGTGGCCATCTTGCCTAGCCAAGGGAAAACAATGGGTATCAAAAAGTGGTTACTTTTGCTCAATGTCACTAGCAAGGACAGTTGATGGCCTGCTACATTGGCACGTTCAGATGAGAAGAATAATTGTCACACGTTTACAGCATACAGTGTGCAATTTGAAATTGCTTCAAAGATAATGAAACTTTACATATTAGATAAATGAATATAGGTTTTAGGTTATTTTCGCTGATTTGTACTTTTAGTAGAATGCTGCAATCTTCGGCTCACGGGGTTGGGAATGTGACATAATCCTGTAATAACATTAATTTTGCACGTGGACGTTTGATATAAACCGGACATCTGCACATTCCTTTGCAGCATTATCAAAATCTTGGGTCAAATTCATTTTTTTAACAAAAAGTAGCAATCAACGGATGTGATGAAAAATGTACACATTTTTTTTCTGTTTCATTTTCTATGATAATTTAAATGCAAAGCAACGTCGTGACAAAGACCTATCTCTCGGGAAACAGTGCCGGTGCATTGCCTATAATTTACAACTGCTAACACATGTAGGTATGCTGAGCTGCGGAGATTACCATTGACATGATGTGTGCATCATCAGCTTTTATGCTCTTTGGTGACAAAAAATACATTGGTATCCGTTCTTATGACAGATCCTAATGGAGGCACACTGTGTGACACTCACGCAAAGAAATGGTGATTCCGTTATTTACATAATCTGAGATTGCTATTAGATATTCAACAAATGAGTCATGATGCGCATAAATATTTTTTTTCGGGGGAAAGACCTATTGGATTATGTTTGGACATATTTTTGACATGCATTAGCAATGGAACTGCGTACCAGTTATTTACGCCTACTTTGGACTAGATAAGAACTACTAGGAACCCTATTAGGTCACGTATTTGACCCGTGGTCAAGACAGACAGTTGGGGATGAGCAAAAAAAACACGTTTCCAATTTGTCTTTAAGTGAGTGACATTAAGGGTTCTAAGGGAGCTGTTGGTATCAGTGATGCTTGGTGTCAAGCACCGCAATAATTTACTAGGAACACAGAATACTCTCCTGGTAGTTTAAGGGAGGGGAGTGACAGTATGTAATTGCGATTAGCATACAATTCATTTTATACGAAATGAAATGAGTAAGGATTGGTTGAGAGTTGGCACCTGCCACGAATTGATCCATTTTGTTTTAGTGGGGGTTGGGATGAGGGAACTTAACACACGATGCCTCACATTGCCTGCGCTCTGTGGATCTGCTTGTAACCATGCTTGAAAATAATCTTAAAATGGCAAGAAGATCATTACACATTATTATTGAATTTGACCACCACAACTGTATCAATCTTATGATCGTTTTTAAAACAAGCGTAAGAAAACGAGAGAACAAATCACTTTTGGATGGTCACGATTTAGAGAGTAGACATACGTGATTCAGTGATTCCTTCCCGATATAGCTGTTGTATATCCCACGAATCTGCTGTGACACACTGTATGCACACTGCAGATACATCCGATACACAACAGCTGTATATGAAGGGAACCAATTTTTTTTATATAGCACAGTTAAAAAAGAAATCAATGCATTGCTGTTCTAACCACATTTAGACTTGTCTGAAATACTGAAAATATAGGTATCAAAAAAGTTTACATAGCAGATGATAGCGCGCATGAATTATTACAGCTTATGGTCCGTCAATCTGAAGAGGGCGTTGTGAATCTTCCTTCTTAAAGTGAGGAATTTAGTATACGGTCAGTATATGGTTTGATCGTCATGCAGCTTTCTGTATTTGGGTTCGTGTATCATGCGGAGTGCTGGTCGCACGTAAACAAATACTGATTCTGGTGTAGCCTAGTGGGTGAATAGTTTATCAACGTGCAGTTATAATAATACAGTGTAGCAAACATTGATAGCACAGACTTCAGAAGCATTTGGGTTACATTCTAAGAAGCTAAATTAAGAGGATGAACTCAAGATAGTATGCAACCTCATTAAATCGCAATATGATAGCCCCTGATTCGTCAGAGCTGCACTGAACATTATTATTCAACCTTCCTAGAGTGCATGTACTACCATATAGTAATAGCTCAGCAATAGTTCAACTTCAGCATTATTAGCGAGCCTTTTAAGAAGTTAAATTAAGAAGACAGCATGAAATAGCATAGAACTCCAGCAAGGGTGCGAGAACCACTAAAGTACAAAGACACCAGAAGGCGCGCCGCCGCCGCCGCTGCTCTGAGCAATAGGTGTCTGCTGGTGGAGGCGAACTACGGAGGCACTATAATCATGGGGAGACCGCCGCAGACGTGTTCTACACGCAGTATTTGACACGCTTTTGTCTCTCACGCTGCATTGAGACGGGTCCATCACCATAATTATGCTAAGCGAGTTGGGACCGTTGTTGTTAGGTTGCGGTATTGTGATCTAGAAGCTGTGTTTGTCGACGGAAACACTGAGAGGATTGTGCTTTCGACGTCGAGGCTCAAGGGATAACACTTAAGACAATGCGTATACAGCAACTGACATACAACATGTTATAATTTTAGGCAGTTTTAAAGTCTGAGAAGTGCTGTATGCGCGATAATTGACGATGAAATAAGGACATTTGATTGGATTTGGATTTTAACGCTTCTATGTAAGCATGGAAGAGCATCGTCTGCTATCCACGGATACTCTGATGGGAGTGGAGGAGTTGGTTCAGCTGAAAAGTGACACAACGTTCAGCAACGAGGACATAAAATCTCTGGCTTCGATTGTCAGGGATGACGCTGTGCAATCAAACGAAGACATTAAGAACACATTCAAAGTAAGTTATGAAATGTAGCTGTAAAATTCTTCATTGTGTAGATAGTGGGTGAATAGTTTATCAACGTGCAGTTATAACAATACAGTGTAGCAAACATTGTTAAATGTTTTGAGAGTTACTGACTACTGTATAAAACACATGAAGTCATACCAGAGTTGTTTATACATTTGTAATTACATGCACAGTAATGGTTATCAGTTATTGTAAGCAGCTATTGATGGAAACCTATACTGTAGTACAGGGGTGGGCTAAATGTCTCTTGAATCACACGGGACCATCCTCTCCGTCTTGTCCGACAACACTCATTTTTAATTACCATTAACAGGGCGTGCGTTAGCCGATCCTCGTTTAATATCACGATATTGCTTATTTCGAATTTTTGTTATCTAAAATAAAAAAGTTAGCTTCAGTTCCGTTCATGAACACGTGTTAGTTGGTTATCTCGAATATTGACTATCTATGACATTTTACTGTTATTCCTACAGATTTGAGTTTTTATTGTACATGTAAACTTTTTAGTCATCAAGTAAGTGCAATAGAAAGCAAAGTGCAAATATGGCAGCTCACAGGCAAAAAGAAAAAAACAAGAAAGAAAAAAAAACAAACAAAATTTATTATAAATCATGGAGTGGTGTTGAATCTCTTAATTGGCATAAACATAGCAGATGATGAGATCGTTATATTTACTCAAGCCATCTTTCTCACGCCCACCATGTGTCTAGCATATTGTTCAACAGGAAGTAGCATAGTTTCCAGTTTCCTGGGACTCTCAATGTTTCGAATTAGACAAGTGGAAGATATTAGCAAGTTAAATCACTAATTATTTGGTAGAAACACGATCCGGTGATGTAAAGTTGGTTAGGATCGATTTCAGGTCTACAAACACAGGGGAAATACACTTGCAAGGTCAACACAATATTATTGCTATAATAAACTCATGTAGAGCCTTGAAATTGTGCCACCACGTAAAATTGTATTGGTACAATTTCACGTCAACTTGAAATTGTACCCCTGCCGATAAATAAGTTACTTGCCACGAAATTGTACCACACGTGAAATTGTGCCACTCACCAAAATTGTTCAAACACAATAAAAATAGTCTATCTCAGCAGCTTTTATTTCTCACAATAATATTCTTTAATTGGCGAAATTGTAACTGTGATGAATATCAATAGTTAGATATAATGAAAAAGAAGTTTAGGGTGAACAAAATGTTAACTGTATAATAAATAGAAGGGGAGAATGTGGGTAGATGGGACACTGGGTAACATGAGACTGGTGGAAGATGCTACTTGGGGTAACATGGGACAAATCGCCTTTCTTGGATATTAATTAAGCAATAATAGCAGCAATGCCATCAGCACATTGTCTACTGTATACACTGTTTCATCAATCACAAATATAGACTGTTTCAGAGGTAGTATTCAATAATGTGCAGTGTAAATACAACTAATATAACACCATATTATACATATTGTTTACACGAGTTTATATACAGTGCGTTTCCTTGAATTTATGAAGGGAAGAAAGTGTACAAGTCCACATTGACTGCTTTTGGATCCTCTTATAAGAATGGATAGAACTATAACCTGTACATGTGTACCATCTACCCCCAGTCCCGTGTTATCCAGTGTCTCATGTACACCCAGTGTCCCATCCGCCCCAGTCGCCTTTACGTATTTATCACGTCATCCGTACCAATCACAAAATCATTTTCAGAAAAGTGCAATGCTCCTGTAACAACTTCACGTGGTGGTACAGTTTCAATGCAACAGTGGCAGAATGGTACAATTTGAAATTGTACCGTAACTATTTCACGGCAGTGGTACAATTTCAAGTTGAAGTGAAATTGTACCGGTACAATTTCACATGTTGGCACAATTTCAAGGCTGAACAACTCAGCAAAACATTCAATGACGTACGCTTTACTTGTATTTTAAGTTCTTTATTATTTATTGTGCTATCTGGAAGTAACAGTTGTTCGAATGAACCACCTGTTGTCTTAGCTTAGTCGTATCTCTCATATGAATAATATTCTAATATTCAATATGACAATAACCTTTTATATCAATAGAGTCTATGCCCAAGGAATGAAGATAAGGAATAAAATTATCAAGAAAGATTTATTTCATGTAAATAAAATACATCTGAAACACGCCAGCTAAAAGCAAACCAATTAAATGGCACAGTTGCTTCTTCCAACTGCAATACCATAGTAATTTTAAATAAAAGTTGGGTCAGTTTAAAGTACAATGAAAATGTGACTTGAACGGCTTGTTATATCACATTTTTGGACCTAGTATATATATATAGATACACTGGCTCAAAATGAGATAAAAGCACTGTCTGCCAACCATAGCATGCGGTGAATACCACCACTGATTGAAAGCTAAAGATTTGTACTACGCATCACGGAGACATTGCATTAGGACCGTAATTCCAGTAATTTGTCTGGGACTAGGTAGCCGCCATAAACATCATCAGCCGCACTCTCCGACCCAACACACACACACCTATACCCGTATATTTGGGGTCGTATAAAACACAATAAAATTATCTCTGAGTAGCATTTCCCGTGCGGCTGCAAGTTCATCGTTCTGTACCTGTTTTGGTATTGTCTATAGTCTATTGTTGATATGCTCGGTCGGGTTTGCATTCACACTAGGTCATTGGCATCTTAGCCATAGTATATCTTTCTCAACTCCCCGGGGAGCATATAGCACAGTGCTGCTGTTGCGTAAACGTGCCTATCACATACATTTGCATTCACTCGTCTGATCTGTGCCGATGTATGTTTCAGTACTACAGAGCAGCACAGTGTGTGTAAACTTTTAGAGGGGAATTTGCTCAACACCCACCACCAGACCCGACAGGCACTTGAACCCACGACATTCTGATCACTCGTCCCACTGCATACAACCTACTTGTACAAAGAGGAAGAATAAGGTGTTATCCGTGGTGTCTTTTACACCTTTCGCTGAACTAGCTTTGATGCTGATTACACTGGAAACCCTTCAATTTGCGCCACATGCAGATCTTCGTCAGCCGCGTTTATTTGTCACGAGATCAGAACATGACGTCAATCTGGACATTGGCCCAGAAGTGCGCACGTTTGAGGACCCAAACAAAGATCTGTTGCGCAGATTCTAATTGAACGCTCCCGCCAAGGTAAATAGATTCATAACTAGTTCAGTGATTGGTAAAAAAGAACATAGGCAATAAATCCGGGTGATGTTTGGAATTAGGGTGTAACAAATTCTGTGTTGGACAATAGATTTCATCAAGATTACAACGTAGAAAAATGTATTGAACTCAAGAGACCATGTCAATGGCACTAAATAGAAGATTAAGTTATCTGGCAAACAGCACGAGTTATGAATATAAATTGGCAAGTGTGGATTACATAATTATCAACTGGATGATTGTTCTCTCGCTAAAGGATAGGGATCTCGCCAGTCGCCACTCATACCGTCCCTCACTCGTAAGAAACGTTCCATATTACAGTCACGTAACATCCAAGTTATCTAGATTGATTGGTAAATCCGGGCTTTCCGAAAACGGGGCAGGGTGCAACCCAGAATTTCATGGATTTCGTACACACTAAGGTTCGCAGAGATGCAAAAACACCATCACAAATTTGACAATGACATTGCTTGTGTGAAAAAGAGGGCCTCCAACAACACCGACTGGATGTACCTATGTAGATGTCACAAATCATTGTTGATAGTATGTGTACATGTGTATGTCCAATTTTATATACTAAATGAATGCCTAAGATCAACACTCTTGGAGGCTCACTCTGAGTACGTCATTGTGGCCAAGTCTATATTATATATCATCACCCAATCATTATATATCGAACATGGTACCATAGTGGCCAGGACCGCGATACGGGGAGCCAGCACAAAAAGCTGCATCACCATACAGGTTTCCACGTGCTTTTTGTACACACACACACACACACACACACGACAATGTTACTGGCTCATCAAAACCACATCTAGTGCTCTATCATTATTATGAAGTGGTCGAGGGTTTGACATTAGAGGACTCTATCCCCAGGTCTATTACATGGCCTCTGCCTGGACGAAGTGATATACCACTACAGTCTTAGAGAAAGAATCCTCTAATGCCAATACTTATACACACGTCAATTCATTTCAATATATCTAGGTTTAACGTTTACTTCCCATACACGAACCCACACCAGCATCGTCGGTTCACGGGAATCTCTTTAACACTATAAGCAGTCTCAATATCCGTTATTTTCAATGATTTATGGAGTGAAGAGTGAACCGAAAAATATATGGTGATGCCACATTGATTCGTCAATGTGCATGCACCACCATAGGTACAGTGTACAGCTCATCTAATAACAAAATTGAACCTCAGGCAAACGAAATCAATGTCACATTTAACCTGGTAAGGGAACGATCATAAATAACGATACCGGGGGAGGGGGGTCGTCCATTTTTTCAGGCGCGAAGAAAAAGTTAAGCGACCTCCCCATCAACATTTTAAAAAGTTGAGTGACCCCCACCCCCACCCCACCCCACCCAGCGCTAAAGAAAAAGTCCCCTATATAGTTATTGTATTGCTGAAAGAAAATATTTATAAAAATATACCGTAGCGTGATAAAAGAGTTCAGTGACACCCCCCACCAAAGGGAATCAGAAAAGTTGGACGACCCCCCATCCAACCCCACCTTTTTGGACGACCCCCCCCGGTATCATTATTTATGATCGTTCCCTAAGCACACATTCCATATCACGTTATGGACTGATGTCATTTGAATCTTATCATCTTTATTTATGTGTGGATGCCCCGGAGATGGCACATATATATTGAAGGTACTAGCGACGTGTCGCTAGACAGGGTACATGTATGTTTTCTTCACATATGTAGACGCGTAGTCGTGTACCATTGTTTGTGACATGGTCTGATTTATGTTTGTTTAGATATTGTTTTTTATGCATAATCATTCGTGTTTTCCGATTGTAGTATTTGAGCTGCAACCTTTTCTCTAATATTAATAAAATCTAAACACTTCTTTTCACATGCTGTTTTAATGGAATCCAAAATTCAAAGTTTTCCAAAATCTTAATAAATTTTACACATAATGATTGTTTTTTTTTACAAAAAAAAAAAATCTTGTTCAGAAACCACCATTGTCTTTTTTCTTGTTGTCATTTCACTATGATCGTATTGTATGTTAAAATCAACTGAAATAAGAAAAAAGTGACAAAAGTTGTAAAATAGATCAAACAATCAAACTTTTCTCTTGAAATTCCACCGTCAGACATTTGAAAATAGCTTTTATTTTGTAATATGTCTGCACACACTACAATAAAGATTTATAAAGTAAACCAATCTGGCCCACCCTCGGACTTGGGCTATTTAATAAACCAATCTACATGGACAAAGAACTGTCACACGTCTAAGGATTGTCAGGAAAATAATAGACTGTTCTTTCATGTCTCCCATTTAGCTCCATTTGTCATTGGAACCACAGTTATATACAAATATAAGGCATATATATACGTCAACCTGTTTTGTATTCAAAAGCGCCCTGAATCAAATGACTGCATTTACTCTACATAAATAGAGACAATAATGTTTACATTCCCTTTTGCACTATCTGTTTTAGAATTTCCAGTATAAGGTAGCTATAGTTGCATCAATCAGACTCAAACTTCTAACTGAATCACTTCTGAAGTCGTAAGCCAATCAGATCACTAGGATTATTTTGGCTGAGCTGATACTTTGTTGTGGTTTTTATTGCCGATGACCAGACTTTCTGGCACTTAGCCAAATTTTGAAGAAGTTCCCTCAAATGTGTTGGCGACTCAGTCGTCCACGGGTACCAATATTATGGGGAGTTTACGACTGCGCTAATCACGTCTGTATTTAGATCATTAGTGGTAGCACCACTTCCTTCACAGACTCGGCATACAGACTCGCACTATTCAACACTGCATGACCCGTGAATGGCAGACCTTGCACAATGCATGTTCCTAGGTATAGTATCTCTTTGTGGAATGTGACAATGCATTAGTTTACAGGCATAGATTGAATACGATTTGTATTCTTCAATATTAAGATAGTTTCCTTGCTAATACGGGTGCATCTCTGATGCAGGGGGAAGATGGGCAAGTATTCAAATAGGGATGGTGTGCTTATTACGACCAACGCTAATTACAAATGCACCCATACATATTATATCATCCTGTCTATATCAGGCCTATGTTTGCGTATGACTTTTTGTAGTAAAAGATCACGTAGTGTTGTACATCGCAGCTATGTTCTCCATAACCCCAGGGTCAGTAGCGTACTACTACCTGCCTGCCACCGGTGAATGACGCTCCTGGTATCATCGTCGGTTGACGGGAATGTCTTTCACACTGTCGCAAGCTGGGGCACAACCGGCCTTGCGACCATTTTAGCCGTACAGTTTTCCAGGGTTTGATTATCTACGGAGTTTTTCACATGCAGTGACAACTGTAAGGCTACATGCATGGGCATATGAAAATCAAAGTCATCACGGACTTGTTATGTTGTCGCTGGGGAATTATGGTGGCCGAGCGAGTCATGCGAGTGGGTGCGTCCAAAATGCGTTGTACGCACTCACCTTACATGTAGATCGATATATTCGGGGAAGTGTGTGGGGGGAGGAGCACTAGTATCTGTTTCTGTTTTGGATAGTTATGCTCCACGGTGAATTAAAAATGGGGGGGGGGTCGTCATTTTTGTAAAATGGGAGGCGTTTAAAACAATACATTGAATTTATATGAAACTTGGGGGCAACATCAAAATATCATCATGCTTCAGTTTACTTTTTCTGAAAAGCATGGGACTTTATTTTGATAATTTAGGAATTATGGGGTTTGGCTGCCAAGAAATAGGGGGGTCTTAGATATTTTGTCATCTCAAAATCGCTGAGTATATATACCCAGCCCGACTTGGGAAGAGCCCCAGCACCCCCCCCGAGCAGTAGACTGGCCGTGTGGCCTGATGTGCCCTAGGCATTACTAACCAGTATGCGGATAATAAGCCCGAACTAGATGAAGATGCACAGTTATACACACTCTGTAAATAGTTAATGCTTATATGCTTCCAGTTTGCGGGCAAGGGACAGCTTCAGGCGTTTAGCAACTTGTACAAGAAAGATGACAAGAAGCTGTGCAAACGAGACCTCAAGGGGAAAGTACCGCTGCATCATGCCGCAGCAAAGGGACGCGTCAACATTATTGAATTCATCGCAACGAACGGAGGAGGTAACACTAGTACTCCAGGGAAATATACGGGGTTAGAAGTATATTCTGTAGAATTGGTGTTGAGGTTTGTGTTAATACCAACTGATATGTGTTGACAACATACTTCTGTGGCCACTATACAATGTACATGTCTTTTGCAAGAATGAAATATATGAAAAAGAAACTGTGGAAAAAAGGCTGGTCTTAGTTATGTTGCATATAGTCGAGGATTAAAAAATCTTGTATACAATTAACAATTTTTACAGAGAAAGTGAAAACTTTTAAAACTGACAATTTGTTGCTTTGCTGTACACATATCTATCCTAATTAAAACATTATGATCTACAAACTTTTTCAACTGTCAATAAAAAGACCCAGTGTTTTTTTTTACAAAATAAAACAACAATGTCTGGGGATCATCAAATGCACTGTGCAGATATTATGATCGTAATGCGCATTAGGATCATACTGATGCCGTTGTGGATACTTTTATAGACGGTTAGATATTTCTTTAATTATACTTTTTATTTGGCTATTGCAAGTAATTTTACCTACAGTACCAAAGAAAACAGTATATTGATATGCTATGCTATGTTCAAGTAGAGTTTTTAGTGGATTAAAAGCTGAAAATACTCACTTATATAATATAAACCATGCAGTGATGAACGTATTTGATTTTTCACCAATGATAGAAATCCATTCTAATTTGTTTTGATAATGATCGTAATGCACGAAATCGGCAACCAATTTTATGATAGCTGTGTTGCAATTCTTCATAGTTTGATTGCATCATATCAAGTACACACAACACTGTAGTCTATTTTACATTGATGGTGCAAACAAATGACTACATAATGTTGCTATCCTATCTGATAGTGATGTGGCTTAACATCAGCATTTAGGCTCTAGATTCCATTATAAACTCAACCCTCACATAGTATATCTTCTAGATATCAATATATCTTCAGTTTTATAGTAAATATTTACTTTAGATTAAAAAATAAAAACTATTAATAATGCAATATCTAACCACCGGTAAAATATCCACAATGGCAGCAGTATCGCAATATTACGATGAAAGTGTCGGCACAATGAAATGGCTCGCTCCTAATTTCCATTTGTTACAGTAAAACAAAAGTAAATCATCATAAATACGCCGTCCACATTGTCTTGCCAGAAAAAAAAGCTTTATAACCCGATTCTACAATAATCAAAGTATTTAACTGAGGGGATTGTAGGAATTGACCACGAGATTGGAGTGTCAATGGGAAAATTGAGCAATCAGACGTCAGCATGCTCAATTTTCCCATTGACACGACAATCGAGTGGTCAAATACCATTCTATCATGACTAAAATCCACACTAAACGAGTGTCTGATTCGTTTTTATTTTAAAATAAATCATATCATTGCAAGTCAATTTGTCAACCAGCGTGCTCAATTATACGATTGACTGCATGCGCGGAGACCACTACTACGGCACTACTAGTAGTCTAAACTTTTGCTCTCCTCTACACGGGACACGCCTTGCGACGTCAGCGGCTGTATCAATTGATTGTGTGACGAGTTTAGACTAGTGCCATAGTAGTGGTCTCAGCGCATGCAGTCAATCGCATAATTGAGAACGCTGATTGACCAATCAGCGTGGGTTATTGGCGGTGATTTTTGCAAGGAATGATAGAATGACAAATCATGAATGTTTTTTTCAATGTTTTTGTTTCATCTAAAAGAAAATGTTTGCCCATGGGTATAAACAAACACATACCCCCTGGTTATGTGAGAACGGCCACGATCTAGTCATAGTCGGGCAGCCTAGCAGGGATATTTAGCTGAACCCTGATGTAGGGTATAACAAGCATTTTATGATTGATTTTACTTCTTCAGATGGTCTTTGTCTAATTGATGCCTCTTTGGCATCCCTGAGCATTTTTTAAATGTATATAAAAATTGGTCCTTTGGTTCTATTTTTTTATTAGAAGAAGCTTGTTGAAAACCAGATGCATCATAATTATGTAGAAAATATATATGAACATCATATTTGCACCATTTATTTGTACATAACTATGTCTGAGCAATATTCAAGATGGCCGACAGGTCACAAGTTGCTATAAAAAAGATTGCTGCCACCAAATTGATAGAACAATGATCTTGGTGCATGAGCGCGTGAGGCTTGGAAAGGGACAGCACCCCACTGAACACGAACTGGAGCAAAATATGCCCTTGCCAGAGAGAGAACCCATCATGAATTCAAGTAAAAACAAAGAAAATTTTAAACGAGGATGTGTCAAGCTGAGGTTGCGGCACATGTATTACTCATTTAAGACAAAGAGTGTGGCTATGGCCGTGAAGTGGCTGACATGAATATTGCTGCTTATGTGCTAGGAGCTGTGCGGAAGGAAGAACCACCTGTTCAAGTGACTGCAGATGATAGACATTTTTGTTCCGCTTACATGTTTTTACTGGAAACTAAATTTGTATGTCGTACTTGTTATGAAGAAAAGTTATCGAAGGTATAAAGACATTGGTATTTTCATCAAAGTTAAGCAATTTTGAGCAAACATCTTGATTTTATTGATTTTTGGTTGTTATTAGAACTTTCATTTTATTATACATATGATATTCGTGATCTGTGTCCTTTTAAACATGAATTTGATACATTATATGAGACTATACCTAAATAGAATCAAATGATATATTTTCATTATCCTAGAATGGCGGCCGTTTTGGATTTTTGCTCATATTTTTAAATGCTCAAAGGTGACAACTGACAAGGTGGCATCAGTTAATTCCTCTTTGCACACTATATGATTAACTCAAACACACACACACAAAAAAAAAACAAAAAAAAACTTTGTTATACCTTAGATCAGGGTAACCGGGCTCGGCTGCTTGACTATCAGTAGTACTGCATGCGCGCACGTCACGATATCTAAAGTATTCATGGTATTGTTTTTATATTCAATCTGTAGGCATTATGAGTGTTGTAGTTTGTTGTTGTTGAAATTATGGCATTATGAATGCCGTAACATGTTTGTGAAATATTTTAGACCTGAATTTACAAGACGACAGCGGCAATACGGCCCTGCACACGGCGGTGGAAGAGAAGCAGGTGGGCGCGATACTGTGTTTACTGAAGCATGGCGCCGACCCCAACATCCGCAACGACAGGTGCATGGTGCCCGCGCACATCGCGTCCGAGCGCAACTTGAGCAAAACACTCAAGGTTAGTAATGTTTATACAGTACCTCAGCTGTGAAACATTTTCAGTATTTAAAAGTGAACATTGATTAGAAAAGTATCTTAAAAATACGCAGGACTATTATAAAAGGGTGAACAGATATTGATGAAAAAGTCTGTATTAAAATCGTCCAATTAATAGGGCAAAATAAAAAATAAAAAGGTTCACGTTATACATAAATTATGAATTGTGACTATTGAAATATGATATTGTGTGCACTGTATATGCAGACCCGTGCTCCGTCTTTCGGTAAAGGTATTCAGTTTTTCTGCTCGTGGGTAATTGTCCAATGAATAAGGTCTCCCTAACAATGTCATATATATCCAATTTTATCAAAAGAAAATATGGCAGCAAGAAGGTGTGGGGTTGGCGTGTGTGTGTCAGCTATGATTCTCTATTATTTAAACTTATCAACTTCAAATCAGAATATTACTTTTACTTTCAGAGATTGGTCTATGTATAATTACAAAGTGCAATAGATAATGCATTGATGTCATTCACAAGCTTTTGTTCTGTTTAGCTGCTAATTAACTGGTAACAAATGTCTGCTATCAGCCTCTTGTTTCTTACTGATTGTACTATGGTGATCGCAATATGAGCAAATAAAGTTACTTTCTTGATAATTCGCTTGTTTAACATAATGTTTTGACAAAGAAGTTGCTAAATGCATACTTGTAACAGCAGGAAACGTTAGTGGTGAGGAAACTCGGTGGTGTCTGATATTTGCTTTCATCTCACTCAGGAAAATGGCAACTTGAAGTGTGATTCATGATAGAATCCAGAAATGGCTGGTTCACTGTTTTGCCTTGCCATAGAATGAATCAGTTTTGTTATGATTGTTAGTCACTAGTAGATCCAGGTTTCTAGAAAAGGGGGTGCAAACAGTGGATTACATTTACATGAGCAAAAATTCTGGACATGGCAAAAAGTAAAAAATGATGTCATTTGTTTTGTGGGATGGAGAAGGGAGGGGTGGGGGTGAGGGTGGAGGGCATTTGCTTGGTACCTATAGGCATCAACCAGAGCGGTTGTGGGTTCAAGTCACATCAGTCAATGGTTTTGTGATATAACCCTCTAGATGTGGCGGTAGAATCCTGAAATTAAATGTCAATATTTTGTATTGATAACTGCATTTTCTGACCTCTCAAGGCATTGTGCACGAGCGACAAAACAGACCTGAATATCACGGGAGAAAATGGCAGTACTTGTTTGCATTATGTAGCCTGGCATGATTGTGCTGATTCTGCTCAAATACTGGTATGTGTTTTGTTTTTCTTTATTTTACATGTGTGTATGTTTTTTTATTGTACACAATATGAAAATAATTATGTCTGATGATAAATATTTCATTATTGAAATTTCAGCTGGACTGCAATGCAGACCTTGACATATCGAGTGATACTGGGTTATATCCCATGCATATTGCCACACAAAACTCGTCATCAAAAGTTGTTAAGGTTTTCCTTAATGAAGGTAATAGTCACTCGGAAACATTTCCATTCAAAGGTTCGTGCTGTCCCACTTCAATGATATTTGCTGACTATAAACCAGCTTGAAGTGGAATTGTCCAGTCAAATGTATCATTGTACTGCACATCAACATCATTTACTCAATGTGCTATCATGTTGGAAGCAGCTACATTGTACATGTATGGTTGTGTATCCATTCTTCATAGCATCCCTTATAGCTTGTGTATTAGATTATTATTTGCCAAAAGTCAATCGTCATTTATGTAAGTTGCATAGGTGCTTACTTTAGAGCCTCCTTGATATAAGGACAGACTAGCTGTGTGTTGTGTATGCGCTGTATGTATATTAATGCACGCCTTTTGTCGGAATCTGACAATAAGCATGAACCCTTGAGTGTATGGAGAAAATTAATTATGGTACATTAGAACCTCGTTATCTCAATATTGCTTATCTCGAATTTTCAGTTATCTTGAAGGTTAATTTAATTTCCCGTCAACTATAATATGAACACATATCAGTCGTTATCTCAAATTGTGGCAACCTAGAGCATTTTAATCTTCTCCCTCCATATTTTGTATAATGAGTTTCTAGTGTATTCCTTTCAGCTTATATCATATAGTCATATAGTTAGTGATGTTCCCTTTGAAGTAGCCAACTCGTTTTGGCTAGTGGCAAATCAGTTATGGCTAGTTAGAAATCGCAAGCAAATCGCTATTTGCACTTTTAATTGAATTGTGCTCGTTATTGTGATCACATGTTCACATTGCAAATTTTTCATGATTTTTAATAAATTTGCTTTTGCTATTCATTATTTTTGTATATAAAAATTGTTCTAAATGAAACATGATTTATTACTGTCTTTTTATAATTGATTTCATACTTACTGGTTGTTTTTCAAATCACATGACACATGTCATTTGGATCATTTAGACCCCTTTATGAGTAATAAATTCATCTATATACATCTATAGATTATTAAAAATCATGAGACTCACTGCTTTGACCACATAAAAAGAATCAACAATACAGTTCAGTGTTTGTAATCATGTAACATCTTCTATAGTCTACATGTAGAGTTCTGGCACTGATAAATTAAATCGCCAACTCATGTTGGTGGTATATGATGTTGCTAAAAATGTTTCTGATGGAATAAATTTCCAATGATATATCAAGATTCTTGGTTTGTCTTTTTGTTTCAAGCAAAGAAAAGGGGTTTATCGCAGAAGCGTATCCTATCTCATGAGACGCAAGAACGAGGCAATCCCCTACATATCGCAGTCAATGGCGGAAATATTGACGTAAGTCACACAAATGATTACATGATGACATTAGTTTTGAATTATCTTTTGAAATTAGGAAAATTTATAAGTGAACACATCATGGTAGAAGTATCTACATGTATTAATGTTGAATAATTTTGCAATCATGGTTCAATATACAAAAGTAAAATAAGAATTCTTATTTTGATGACTAGTATGAGAAAAACTGAAATTTTAGACATTGCTGTTGTTTAATCTGTGTCTTGAGACTGAATGTGGATTTCCAATTTCAGTCTCCAGAATCAGAGTAAGATAAAAATAACAAACACAATGAGACCCAGGAATGGGACCAGCGGTGATATCCAAAATTAAACAAAATTGTCAATTATTTGACATTGTAACAGTATCCCACAGATTGTACAAACCATTGCACATTACGTTTTAGATTGTAAAAATGTGTTTGGAAACTGGGGCCCAAATTGACACTGTGATGGAGGACGGAACAAACTCAGTGCATCTCTCGGCTGCTCAGGTATGTTGAGAAAGCCTTAGGTTTGAAAATCAGCAAAAGGTAATGGCCCCATCAATGTATTTGGATTATAGTTGAGTGAAATTTTTTACTCCGTATTGCTAATGGTTCATGTGGGTTCTCTTCAATATTCACAGTAATTTCTGACAACGAATAAGAAATTATTATCATTTCCAATCCAATGCTCGACACTAACTTTTGACCACCTATTTTAGGACAACCCATCGAATATTTTGATGTACCCATAGAGACAAATTGCTTGCCCAACATTTTAGTGGGTAAATCAGTGGTGTAAGAGACCTATAATATGAGGTATTAATGCTGTGTACAATGTGCCTGTGTATGTGTAACAATTTAAGAGAATTTACCACTTGGCCCTTGTCCTTGCCCCCTTGCAGTGATCTGTACTTGATATCATATGCAGCCTTGGGTTCATCATGTAACTCTTCTTGAGCAGATCAGAGAATTAGCACAATTTTTCTATTCAATATAGGGTAGCCTCGATATCTTAAAGCTGATGTTTGAAATCCAGCCACAGAAAAAAATGGAGGCAATTAATGCCAAAGATTCAAAGCTTCAAACTCCTCTTCACAGAGCTGCAATTTTCGATAGGTCTGAAGTTGCCAATTTTCTCATAGAACAGGTGGGTTAATTTACAATAATCAGTATCACTTAAAGCAAACTGATGGCTGGTTTATTTAATTCTAGCTTAATATTCGCATACATGCCCTCTAAAGAAGAACATTGTGTATAGCGCATTAATTGTTCAAATCAATGTTGATTGTTAATCAAATTTGCTGGTTGGTTATGGACGAGGACCCAATGAAAATGTTCTGATGGATGAGTTAGCTAGATAATGAAAGTATTTGCAGAAAACATGCTGTATATGATCAACCAAACAAAGTTGACATCAATTTACAAGGAGAATACAAGAATACATTGGACATACATTGTATGTCCATGGTGCATGTATTAATAGTTGGGCATTTGCATTGTTGTTTGGCCTTTAAATTGAGGTTGACTATCATATTATCATGTTCTTGAATCATTCGCTGAATGTCATGGAGTGAGACCTAAAATTTATGTAACCAGATACCACTTCAGGGGGCAGATAAGGATGCCGAGGATGGGAATGGTCTCACACCTTTACTCCTTGCAGCTGCTAGCAAATCGTGGAACACCGTCCATATTCTGCTCAAAAACCAGTGCTCAGTCAACATTAGAGATAAGCAAAACAGGTATGACTGCTGAAATATTTTGACTTTATAGGGTAAGGCTCTAAATGGGTCAGCTTTCATACTTATCTATCTACTCAATTATGTTGTGGTAAATTATTATGGTGTATATAAGGCATAGATAAACATTCTCAGTCTTATTTCTACATATATAAAGAAAAAGAAGACATTTCTGTGTGGATAAGCAGTGAGTAATTAGTTATTTGAACATGTTAAAGGTACATGTATCATTCAGAAGATATTTTTAAGTTTCTGGATTCAACATATATTTAGACACTAACATTATGTTATATAATTAGGAGCACAGTAACTGTATATTTACGTTGCTATGTTTCAGGGGCACATGCCCCCTTTATTCAACTTGCATCTTCTTGCGCAGGATCTTGTGCACATCGTAGATGGCACTGTGTCACATGGAATGGAATTTTCTGTGAACTCGATAAACTATTTTATGCACCACTTAAACCTCATTAACAAGCACATCCAGTTTACCAAATAATATTGAAGGTGCACAGGACCAAAAACTAGCTTTTATTGATACGCATGTTGAACAGAAGGAAGATGGTAGACTGCAAGTGAAGGTTTATATAAAACGAGCGCATACAGATCAGTGCTTGAACTGGCAAAGCAACCATCATCTCGAGCATAAAAGATCTGTGGTCTACACCTTACTACAAGTAGCGGAGACTGGTCACAGATGATGCAGACAAAGAACTAGAACGAACGCACGTTAAAGAAGTATGGAGAGTCAATGGATACATAGCCGTGGTCCTTCAAAACTCCTAAGAAGAAAGAGAGAGCTAAGGAATCGACTGAGTCTACAGAAGAAAAAAGAGTTCCAGCTACTTTACATGTATGTCCGTGGCATATCAGAGGCACTACAGAGAGGCTTCAAGAAACACGGCATTCCCAGTTACCACAAGGGGTATAACACCTTGCGTGCACCTCTAGTGTGACATAAGGACAAGTCAGACACGGAGAAGAAATGTGGGGTAGTGTACAAGATTGCTTGTCCAAGTTGCCATGAAGAATACGTGGGTGAGGCTAGCCGCACCTTAGGTACTACACTAATAGAACACTTTGACAAAAACAGTCAGACCTCCATGATACAAATCCACTCACAGAAAAAAGGACATGTGATCCGAGACAATTTTTACCACCAAGATCGTCGGAAGAGAGGTTAACTGGTCAAGAAGGAAGACCCTGGAAGCTTTGGAGATCTGGAAAAGGGAGTCTAAGTTGACCTTGAACATAGGTCCCATCCTGACCAAACTTCTCAGTCACATGGGGAATGCCATTCCAGGTGACACAGTCTGCAGAAGATTCTGCGCAAAAAGATGCCAGTCGAAGCGAGTGTGGATCCCTGAAATGTAGCAATGTAAATATACAGTTTCTGTGCTCCTAACAAGATGTAAATATCTAAATATTTTGAAGGTGTTCTTGATAACATAAAGAACTCTGACATGAAGCACATATTCAACAAGCAAATTACATTGAACAGTAACATTTTATAATGTTCTCTTTTCTTTTTGTTTTTCACTTTTCTTTCCTGTGGGTTTGATGCTTTTTATTTATATAGTATGTTAATATTCAACATTTCCTTATAAATTGTACAATAATGTTGAAAATATGTTATCAACCAAAGGAACTATACACATTTTTGGTTCATTTCCACTCAATATGAAGCATTGGAATATTGGAATTGATTGACTTGGGTTAAAGTATATAGTAGATATAGGAGGATTCTTTCTCCAAGTCTAATGGGCTATATCACATAGCCGCTGCCGTAACTCAAATCCCGGGGCCCGGCGGACTACTACCAAGGTGGCACCTATTCACCTCGCACCTAAGACAGTCGTATGGTACACGTAGCAACTTGTTCACTGAAGTGTATCATACGCATGTTGACTTAAGTGTTATAGGTGAATAGGTGCCAGTGCATGGTCCAGTGTTTGAGTTGCGGCAAAGGCTATACATGTATAAAGATATAGCCCACTAGACTTGGGAGAAAGATACTATAAGATCAATACATGAAGCACTATGTTTTGTGCTGTCATTTGTTTTCATAATGATATTCGATGTACACATATATTTTGGCTAGTTAAAAAAATAGCTTGACTATAAAGGCTCGCAAGCAAATTTTAAGGAGTAGAAATATTATTTCAGAAATATATTGCACCTGATCACACAAAATAATGGCAAACTGGAGCAGTTCAAACTTTCTCTAAGCCATAAGGTATGATGTTTTTTGTCTATCTCACCATTATAACTAGATATGATAGAATGCTTTGCTTATTCCTGACTTCTAATATGATTAATGTTAATTAAGGTTATGGAGTTTTAGTGACCTAGGAAAACAGTTGTGTCAATAAACTATGAAATAAAACTTGTGTTATCATCAAAAGCCAAAATCAACTACATACAATGTACAGTACTGTCACCATATAAGGACCACAGTTATTTCCGTAAAAGTGCATTTGGAAATATTAAGGGACAGCCACCAAGGCATCTGAAGTAAGCTATTTACCCATCATACATGGCCATCTATATATACTATGCCCAATTTGGACTTTGGAAATTTGTGTGTCTGACCACCTGCATAGCACAAACATTTACACCATGTCGGAGCACAATGGACCCCCAGAGCAATGGGGGGAAAACTGCATACCTTATGTCTTAAACTTGCACAGATTCTGTGTCAATCTACCCATATACAATCCACACACATGCAGCAGTATACATCTATATTTTAAACTAGTTTTGTCCATTAGGCACTCGAGCACATAATGGACAAGACTGGTTTAAAATAGGGAAGCATTGTACTGCATGTGTGTGGGTTGTGTAGAAGTAAAATTTGCAGTAAATCTGTATAGTGTGAAGCATTTCTATATGTAGAGATTCATTAATAAGTTGAAATTATGTTGCTCTAAAATGTGGTGTACGTGTTTGGGGATTATAAGGTGGTCAGACACAATTGCAAAATTAAGAATTTATGCAGGCTATATATATAGTAGAGTAAAAATCGATGTAAAATTTACTGAACCCGGACATTTTAACTAACAAACAAATTTTTGCACAGAAACCTTCTATATGGTCCCCTGAAGCTCCAAGAAAAATTCAACCAAATTCAACCTTGGGGAACGCCCTCCACGTGCGAAAATCCAAAATGGCCGCCAACGCTATTATGAAAATCTAACTTTTTGTGTATTTGACTTACAAGCATGTATAGTACCTCGATTTTATGGTTTTCAGGTGTCAGGAATTAAATTTTCGTGCTTTCATAATGATTTGACATCATTTTGACCTTCAAATCCAAGATGGCTGCCACTGTAGAGTAAAAATGTCGATGGACGCGGACATTTTGCCTAACAAACAAATTTTTGCACAGAAACCGTCTATATGGTCCCCTAGAGCTAAAAAAAGTTCAACCAAATTCTACCTTGGGGTACTCCCTCCATGTGCAAAAATCCAAAATGGCCGCCAACGCTATTATGAAAATCTAACTTTTTGTGTATTTGACTTACAAGCATGTATAGTACCTCAATTTTATGGTTTTCAGGTGTAAGGAATTCAGTTTTGGTGCTTTCAAATAGATTTGACCTCATTTTGACCTTCAAATCCAAGATGGCTGCCACCATCTGTATAAATATACGTTTAATCTTAAATCCTATGTATGGCCATTAACATGAAACGTTTTCGTACCCAGTTATCCAGTTGTATATAATTCTTAAAACACAAGACATCGCAAAGAAAACTGTTATTCACTGCTATTCACTTTATATCTATTTTATTTATAACACTAATGTATAAGGCAAGAAGTACATACTAATATGAATGTAAATAGCTGACCAATTGATATGCTTGATTCTCAGGAGAATGCAATGTCACGTGAAGTTTATAAAAGTCAAAGAAACATGCCAACTGGTTCACATTGAGAAGTCGCTTTTGAGTTCCAGTCCCTTAGTATGTGAGGTTTGTTCAAGCATCTGCCGCCACATTTGCAATGGATGCTGCAGGGTAAACCTTTAGTTGCACAGCCACATGACGCACATAGCCTATTTGCACTTTTGCAACTACATCCAATGTCTTTCAGAAGATCTGCTGGTGCAACAGGTTTGCTGTTGTTATTGCCAAAACTGCTCCACCTTCCTTCCTGAACCCATATTCTTCCATGGGCATTACTATTTCTAAATTCTTCCAGGTACTAATCTAGTGGTGAACACGCATTGAATGGAAATGATAGGCCCTACATGTTGGAGACATTCTTTTAAATGGTACATAGCTAGGAGAAATGACATTCAGATAACGTAGCTTGTCCAACCCAATGGAAGCTACATTCTGACCAGTATATGAAATCTGAACAAATTGCTCTCAAATTTCAGATATTTTATCTCTGAAGCATTTATGTCACCAAATATAAGCTCATTGGACCGGATCGTCTGGGATGATTGTATTGTTCAAAAACTTTTAGCTTGCCCAATCCATACAGAGAGGAAGTCTTGTCACAACCTGACATAGCATGAATAAATGGAAGGCAAAAGCACATTTCTCTCCCTAGCAATTCATTGGCTATTTTGATGGAAACAGTGTTTGAACTTCTACAGAGGAATATGTCAGATTCAAGGGGTGCATGTTAAATGAGTAAAACCAGAATATCAGTGTCATCAGCCATTATACAAACCCGTTGGTAAGTTTCTCCCAGTTGTATAGCTTTCTTGCAAATCATCACATCTGCATCGCCTTCATCTCCTGCCTGTTCCACGGATATCCTTTGTTCGCCAGATGTTGTGACAGCAGGTTGATGACCTTCTGTTTATTCTTCTTGTTGGATAAGAATGATCGCTTGTCATCGGGTACTGGTGTGCTATGTGTGACATCAATATCAGCACATTGCTGAAGTTTCAGTCTACGTCTCTTTAGTTCTGGATCTTTGGTTAATACTGTATCATAGGTGTCAAAGATGACCCACACTACTTCTATATGTCCTTCACTCACTGCAGAGGTAAAAGAATCACACACTGCACTGATCATACCCGGTTTTGGCCAAGCAATTCTGTGTAAAAGAGCACAACCATCATACATATATGCTGCTGATTCTGTGACTGTCTGATTTCTCAGGGTGAAGTTTGAAAACGTGTCTTGCGAGAGCGGACTTTGCTGAACGACGCATGCTTCCATCATCATTAAATAAAGCTGGAGCTGTAGTTGTTCGCTTATGAGAAAACACACTTGGGTCTGGAGACCCACCAGTACATGCTGCAGAGAGTAGACGATGATAAAGTTCTGCTGGTGACATTTTCACTTCTTCTCCATCAACATGTACTGCCTTTCTCATGACAGAAAATGTTGTCACTTTAGGAGATCCTGGTGATCTTGTTTTACTGAAAAGGGATTCATTTCCTTGTGCTGGTCAGACCACTTGCCCGCGTATGTACTTGTAATATCACGTACAGCATCTGTATACTGACTGACAATGTGGGCAATCAACATCCATTTGGTTCTAGCAGAATCCTTATGGGTGATGTTAATCAACCCTCCCTGGGGCTTGCATGATCTCATGCTCAATTGCCATATCAGACCAAACTATACTCCAGTGTAGCTTATCGTTCCAACAAATTATGAATAGTCCATCTTCCATCGGAGTAATCAGACAGAGGCATAAATCCTTGCAATCTTGAAGATATAAGCTGCTGCGCCTAGTATAATTATTGTGTCCTGCAGAAGCAAAATACGGTAGAATCACTTCTGTTGATCTGAGGTGGAGTCGCCAATTGCCTGTTCTTCAGATCATTACATGTGTGTCAAAGATAATTTCTTTGTATAAATATCATAAAATTGATGTACGGTGCAACATGTACTTCACATACGAAGAATCTTATGTTTCATACAGATGGTGGCAGCCATCTTGGATTTGAAGGTCAAAATGTTGTCAAATTATTATGAAAGCACCGAAATTGGATTCTTTGCACCTGAAAACCATAAAATTGAGGTACTATACATGCTTGTAAGTCAAATACACTAAAAGTTAGATTTTCATAATAGCGTTGTATATAAGGAGAATGACCTTCTCATCATGTTGTTCTTGCATAAGCAGTAAGAACATACACATGTACTTTAAAATAGTGTGCTCAGACATGATAAGAACAGAAATTACAGTATTTTCGGGTGTTGTCAGAAATGCAAGAAATTTCTATAGTTGGGCGAAAATTCGGCAATAAACGTGTTACGCTGTTTACGGGTATTTCGGTTCGCTGATTAACAGTAATTTCTGGAAATTACGCGTATAACATGAAACTGGTTGAGTTCAATGGAATTTTCTATAATTACTGTGATCCTTATACGGTGACAGTAGTGTAGGCCCTATTATCAATTTTGCAGCTTTTCCCAATTGTTACCAAGAATTTTATACAATTTTATTCATTAAGTAAATAATTAGTTTTATAATGTTTCTTTATATTCCAACTGTTCCTATATTATATGCTTATTGTGTAATCAGTGTTAACATTGATGTAAAATTTTAACGCTATACATTTGTATATACTGCTTAACCCTTTTCATTGGGGATCGTTCCAAGTTTGTAAAGCACTTTTTATGATGAGATGGATAAGTAGCAACTCTCAAGTGCATATTTTTGAATATTATGTACGAACATGTATTTACTGTTCATCATTTGATATACATGTACCAAATGTACTATGCTAATGATGGTATTATTTTACAATTTCTCTGGAAGATGTCTGTGAGTTGAAAGTGCATGTACTACCCCTAACACCTGCATATTATTGTCATACACCTTTTATTTTGGTTATTGAAAAACACGCGTTTTCTGTGTTTAGCATGCATATCAATAACTCACATTGAGTTTCACGTAAAATCTTTTTATTCTTAAAGCTATAAAGCACGGAGATGATGTCCTTTTTTCTGTTGTCTTTTACTTTATGAATGTATATTGAGGTATTGTAGTATCCATTTTGTAAATAAAGTCCACTACATGTCCAAGCATAAAGGGTTCTAGCTAGAAAATAGAAAGAAGTCCTAGCTTAAGCAGTATTCGAGAAACAGATTACTGTAGTTTCCCCAATTCCAATGTTCTAGGAGATTCCGGCCGGAATCTCAAAAAATTTCGCGAAAAATGGCAAAGTCCGATTCCGGTACCATTCCGCCCGGGCGTAAATCGCGTTCCGGGCAATGAATCGAGGCACAAAATTCCACTTCTCAGGAGAAGTGAAATTTTGTATTCCGGCCGGAATGCGAAATATCGATCGACGCTAATCCCTCGGATTGTGCCTCCGGCCGGAATAAAAGCTCCGGTTCGGCCCGCTTTGGCTACGGTTCAACTCCGGATCAACTCCGCCCGCCCGTCAAAATCCTCCGGTTTATGCCCGGGTTCAAGCCGCGAGCCCGAATATTTAGGCTCCGCCCGTCGTATTTTCTCTCCGGATAGGCTCCGCCGTAGCGACTGCCCGTCATGTACGCAACGGATGGACATAATACGTGTACTCTCCGGAGCATTTTCCATGACGGCCGGCATATCAGGCTACGGATAGTGGGTACGGGCGGACTTGTTCCGAACCAAATTATAATGACTTTTAATGGGGTACAATCCGCCGGAGGAATCTTACCCGCACGGAGTGTATTATGACGGGCCCGCCGCTAATATGGGGTCCGGCCGGCGACTTTTCCAATAGGTTGGCGATTATCTGTCGAATTCTAGGCTACGGTCTGCGCCTCCGCCGCCAAATTGATCCGTCCCCGTCATGGATGGGAGGATTGCCGCCGTGGATCGGAATGGTGACGGCTACGGTTCGAATCCCTATAAAAATGACCAGATGTCGAAGAAAATCACTCATTTTCTGTTTGACCAAAGAGCACAACGTTATGTACAATGTAAAATGTAAAAAGAAATTGAAGATAATTGCACTGTGTGGTTTCCGCAAATTAACAAGTGAATGAAAATGGCTGTCTGCTTACTCAATGAAGACCTCATGCGTTTACGAGCATCACTTGAACTTTTGAAGGCGATGAACGAAAACACGATGGATCTACTACTTTTCAATCAACAAGTTCCTGATGATGTGATTGCCAACATCGAAGATGATCCAGCTGCCGATGGAGATGACGAAGACGAGGGCGAGGTGTTGATGGACAGGGTTGATGCCCATGGTAGACGTAGGAGGAGGAGGAGGCGGAGGCCAAGAAGAGGGGGCAGGCCACGAAAGAAGAGGAAGTGGTGGGTTCATCCATTCGGTACATATGATCGCCGCTTGCAATACGGTCACTACGACAATCTTATGCAAGAACTTGGAGTAGATGACCCAACCAGTTATTTCAACTTCTTGAGAATGTCACCAGCAATGTTCGAAGAACTACTGGTAATGCGGAAACCACACAGTCCAGGCTTGAAACTGGCCATCACCTTGAGGTACCTGGCCACCGGAGAAAAGTACCCCTCTTTGCAATATGGTTTTCGAGTCAGCCGCCACTCAGTAGCGATCATCATCCCAGAAGTCTGTACTGCTATACACCAGGAACTGGCAGACGAGGTTATCAAGTTCCCTGAAGACGAAGACGGGTGGAGAGAAGTGGCAGCCAAGTTCGAGCGCAAGTGGAACGTGCCTCACGCCATTGGTGCCCTAGATGGTAAGCACATCAGAATTAGAAAACCTCCACAGTCTGGAAGCAAGTATTATAATTATAAGAATTTCTACTCTGTGGTCCTGATGGCTCTAGTGGATGCAGACTACTGTTTCATGTTTACCGATGTGGGTGGTGTTGGCCACCAGTCTGACATGCAGCTCTTCAACAATTCTGCTCTGAAGAAAGGCCTAGATGACGGTCTGATGCGCCTGCCTCCACCTGACAGCATGACCAACGACAATCAGCCAATGCCTTACTTCATCCTTGGGGACGATGCATTTGCTCTCCGAGACTACCTCATGAAACCTTTCAGCCAGCGAAGTTTGAATCCTGAACAACGAATATACAATTACCGAATCTCTCGTGGACGTATGGTGGTGGAGAACGCCTTTGGTATCCTGGCCCAGCGTTGGCAGTGCTTCCTAACCACAATGCAACAGGACCCTGAGAACGTGAAGAAGATTGTTCATGCTGGCATCTGTCTACATAACTTCATCAGGATGAGGTTGGCCAGAGACAACGTGGCAGATTTGGCTCCAGGAGTTGAACCTGATCGTGAGGATGAAGGTCACGACATCATTCCCGGTTCCTGGCGAGAGAACGCCAATCTTGAGCCACTGGATGCCAGGCACCAAGGTGTGAGGGAACTCGAGGCGGCAAAGAGGCAGCGCCAGACGTTGGTGGCCTACTTCAACTCCCCTGCAGGTGCGGTCCCATGGCAAGAAGAGCGCGTCCGAGCACGTATGCAAGTTCATCTTCCAATTGATGAAAACACTCAGGATGAAACAATGGACACTCAAGAGCAACCTTCTCAAGTGTAAAAGAAAGTTGTGTTTCATTGTGTGGTAAAACTTGTTGAAAATTGAACATTGAACAAGTCTCTCAAGTTGTGATATTTTTGTGTGACCAAAAGAAAAGACTATTACTACGACATGAAGCCAGTGTTGTGTGATAAAAGTTGTTAAAAATTTGCTACTGTGGGTTTGACATTCCATAGTTGCGAAAAATAAACTGATGAACTTGTGATAATTTTGTGTGAAAAAGAACCAAGACTGTGACGACATGAAGCCAGTGTTGTGTGAAAAAAGTTGTTAAAAAGGTGCCACTGTGGGTAGGACATTCCATAGTTGTGAAAAATAAACTGATAAACATGCTGAAGTGTTATATAAACTTGTGTGACACGGTTGTCATGTTGTGGACTAAAAACAATTTTCATTTGTGTGTGGCCATATGTACTTCTAAAAAGATTGATTACATTTTAACTGATGTAATTTTTATTGTGAGTGCCATTGTATGTTACGAAATAAAATTGTGAAGCACTGCAAATTGTAATGTGCTGATTGATAAAATTAGGTTTAGTTTAAGCTTTTGATTACCAGGAAATTAATGTTGTACGTCGCCAAAACAAGAAATAAAGATGTGTATAAATAGTGTTTTATTTCTTGCTTTATTTTAATTTAAAAATAAGACTTCAAATGTAAACTTTACTAAATAATAAAATTCATTTAAATTAAAAGAAATTAAAAAATAAATTACGATAGTGAATAAAGTTAAAGGTTAAAACTATTAAAATTAATAAATAAAATAACACACATTTTTGGGGATTTGTTCAAGCCAATCCATATAGCGCCCTGCAACCAAACCGGCCGGAACCAGTTCTGACAAAGGCCGGAGGCGCTTTCACTCCGGCCGTAACCGGTTTAGACTCCGGTTGCATCATCCCGTCACCGGGAGCTATGTAATTTAACTGTTCTCGATCATTCCGGCCGGAGGATTTTCACAACGGGCCCGGAGTATTTCACGACGGGCCCGGCGTATTTTATGACGGGCCCGGATTCAAAGTTGCTGAACCGGTTTGGCGAGATTCCGGGACAGCCTCCGGTTGGCTCCGGGTGCTAATAACCGGAGGATTTTGACGACGGGCCCGGAGGATTTAGGCCCGCTTTCTCGCTAATGTTTACAAACAAACACTGCCACAGTCCGGTATAGCAGCCCGGAATCAGCATATTCGGGCACCCCTAAAAAATGTTGAATCCGGCCGGAGTCTTCCAGATTCCGGCTAAGTGTAACTACAATTTTAAATGCATGTAGTTGATGGTCATTATCTTCACTTACATGTTTGGTGTAATAGATACAATGTATTTCATAAAGCAATTGATTAACAGTTTAACAGCTACAATATTATATTTGTAATATAATTACCCGGAGTCTTTTAGTATTTCAATTTTAGCCAATTCTTTCAGTAAGTCAATTCTAGCTAATTAAATCTTCTCAGTCATACAGTGTTGTACATGTAAAATCCTGCATCCTGCTATGTCTGCTATTATTATTTCAACATATAGAAACACCAATTCATGTTTGATAAGTCATGATGTTTATGTGGTTTGTGTAGACCATTATGGAGCTGTTGGATGAGACGGACAACAAGGGGTGTACAGCGGCCCACTACGCAGCCAAAACGGCCAGATCTCCACCATACAGAGTCTGCTCGAAATGGGAGCGTCACTCTACACTAAGAATATTGAGAAACAGTCGGCACTGCACCTGGCCGCCGGGTATGTTGTAGCAGGCATATTTTGCATACTATTAATTATGCTTTATATTTCAACTTAACCTGAGTACTGTATTCTGTGCGGTATGAAGTATTTGGTATACATGTAAATGTATGTGTTGAGTTAGTTCAATTTGAGTTAGTTCAATTATACGCTTATTAAATAGTTCGAATAGTTCGGGTCTATTTTATGTTAATTTTTAACGCCAAAGACAGTTGAATAAGGTACGAAGAACATGATCTCAACTTAGGCTTGTACGTGTATTACTCTTGAAGAAATGCCATACTTGTACAGATTTCATCTGAAAAAGATTTGCTATTTGATGGGATGAAATACTTTGGTCTTCTTTTTTATTGATATGCCATTTGCAAGTGTAAGAATGGCAACAAACATAATTTTTAAAAAAAAGTCCCAAAGCAGTATTCAATCTTACCTTATCTTTCACATATCCTACTTTGAAGCTTGCGTTTGATTATTTATAATCTGATTCAAATGCACTTGGTCATTCACCTGTGTAGAAAAATATCAAAATGATTAAAAATCTATTGAAATAAAAGCGAATGCATGAACAGGACTAAACCTCTTTTAATAACCATGCTAGACTGATATGGGATAAATATAAAAACACACCTCCTAGTGGATACTAGAAATTTTTATTGAACTTATTTGTGTCATATCCGACCACCAGGGCTGGTCGTTACAACACATGCGCCAAGCTGCTGGAGAACTGTGCTGCGGCTGTGAACGAGGCAGACGGTAAAGGCCACACCCCGATCCACGCGGCGGCTGCCGCCGGACACGTCAGGGTTGTACAGTTGCTGCTGGCTCAGGGCGCTACAGTCACAAAGTAAGCCAGCATTAGGAAACCTTTCAAGGGGCTCATACCCATGTTATAAGGCTCACCCCCATTTTGGCACTTATGAAATCAGATTATTAAAAATTCCAATAGAATTATGCATTCAGGTAAAAGAATTTCCGTGTTTGCATGGAAAATGTCCATGCTCAATGAAAATGTCCATGAGATTTCTTTTGCTGCCCATGGAAAATGTACATGTTCAATAACAATGTCAAGGAAATTTCCATGTTGTCCATGAATATTTATGGATTGTGTCTTACCATGAAGTCAATACATTTCCAGGATGAAGGTCCATGGACATAATTCACTTGTGTTTTCCATTTGTTTTTTCCATTTTTTAATAGGTTTCATAGAAAATTGATGAATATCCATTACCATTCTACAGCCGGGGTATTGCTAATAGAATTGTACTTATTCTAGAGATATTGATGGCAACACAGCACTTCACCTGGCGGCAATGAAGGACTACACTCAGTGCATGAAAAAATTGCTGAAAACAAACTCCACGCTGATAGATTGTACAAATAAAGATGGGGTCAGTGCATTCATTATTACAGTACAGTGTAAATGAAAAGGATAATGTATGTTCACAATTCATGAATTGATACAGTGTACACTGCCAATAAGTGTACTGTGATGTACCAAATACAATTGATGATGAATGTCTCGAAGTTAAAAACGCTAATACAAGGTCTGTTATGGTACATTTACTTTGTACTGTTTTTCCTGGCAATTTTAATCTTTTTAAATCAATCTTGTTATAAATACCTGAACAGACTTTTTTATTTAGTTATTTATTTTCGTGGAACAAACAGCTAAACATACATTTCCGATCCACATGTTTGGGGTGGGAGAGGTTATAAGGTTAAAGGAGTCAAGAAATCCCACACCCCTAATTTATTTGGCCATATTGCCCACATCCTACAAATTTTAAAAAGCCCCTCCCATCCCACTTCCTTCAAATCACAGATCCTCTTTTTTTGGCCTATTTTCTGCATCCTCTTTTTAATAGCCTTTTTTATCCACTTGCTACTTCCTTATAAACCCACCGCATGTTTCACTTTTCTAGAATACGCCATTACACATAGCCTCGATGCACGGCAGTCCAAGCACAGTAACCTCTTTGTTAAGCATGGGAGCGCAGATCATGAAGAACGGGGGGAAAAAAAGAGTTT